>CM031236.1:348585020-349185020 GCA_018340775.1 Taxus wallichiana var. yunnanensis
TGAAGTTAAAAAACTTCAAATTCCTACAAGCCTCCACCCCTCCATTTCATCTCTGCATACGTGTCACTTTGTGATTTGCGGAGATTTGGCTCAAATTTTTACTTTGAAATTTTCCTCCAAAGGCAAAAAATCAAAAAAACATGCACCACCCGCTTCTCCTTTGCTCCCCTAGACATGTGTCCACTTCCCATTGGATGCGGACCCCGGGAAAATATTTTCCTTTTGCATTTTGAGCCAAAATTTTGAAAAAAATTCAACTCCACCACCGCCGCTTGATCCTCCCGTGCCACGTGTCATCATACCATTGGGCGGGCCCAGAGAAAAAATTGACATTGAGAAATTTTCAAAAATTGAAGAAAATTTTTTTAAGTGACCCCGCCACCCATCGGTCCATCCATCGACCAATCAAATTATGCCATGTAGGTAGGCATACTAGGAAAATGGGGCCTGGAAAAATTTTCCTTTTTGCTAAAAGTCAAAAAAGACAAGTTATAACATTTTTTTCTGCACATCCTCCCGAGGCCAATAGGAGCCTGCCACACTAGCATAATGATGTGATGATGAAATTTGATGGGTAGAATACACCGTATATGATGTCAATACGTCAAAAATGTAGAAGATGCCCTAGAAATCAAAATTTTTGACAAGGAGGGGTAGAATTTTTCGTGATCTTAAACCAATGAATCATTTTTGACATCATTTTGACCTTGGGATTGGGAAATACTTACTCAAATTCGGGATTTGATCAAGTTCGAGTTCATTCATGACTTGACAAAGGAGAAATGATACAACCCATAAAAATGAGGAAACTAGGGCACAAAAAGGGAGAAAACATGGATTTTGTTTCAGATCAAGGAAAAAAATAATAACTTAGGCATTTTTTCGAAGGTATTCAATTGGATAAAACAAGTTGCAGATCACCCATTGGAGAAAATAAAACATTTTTGAGCAAAATGGATATAGAAAATTAAGGCAAAGTGTGCAAACTCAATAATTTGCACCAACATTGGCTCCTGCTTGGGGATGGGCACTCCCAGTGAGTGCCACAAGATCACAACGTAGACCAAGTGCCAAAAATCCATTGGGAAAGGAGTCTAAAAAATGTAGAGCAGCCCAAAAAACTAGAATTTTCACCAAAAATAGGCCGAGAAAACCAGACCAAAAATGGTTGCCAAGGACAAAAGGGAAAACCATGAGCCAACAACAACAAGAACAAGGCAAAGACAAAACAAAAACAAGGGCTATACAAAATGTACAACTTGTGCATACCTCACATGGGGATTTAATCCAAGAAATGTTTTAAATGTCTGCCATTAATAGGCAGCTCCAGCAAATCCCCATCCAAATCCTTGAGAAAAAATGTATTTTCTCCAATCCTGATATCAATGGCATAAGGGCCCATCCATAGAGCATCAAACTTGCCATGCTTTGCCCTTGTCTTCATGCCTACTATCCCACAACAAAACTAGATCTCCAACACTGAAGGCTCTAGGGTGACTTTCTTATCAAACAACTTCTTCAATTTCTCCCTAAATCTGACATGCCTTTGATGAGAAGCTCTCCTTTCTTCATCCAACTCAATGATCTGATTGATTCTTGATTCATATGGGCCATGTTCTTGATCTTCCAACTGTTGGGAAAACTGAAAAGTGGATAATTGTAGGTGTAATGGCAGCAAAGCTTGAGTTCCATACACCAATTCAAATGGACTTTTACCAGTTGCTCTTTTTGGAGTTATCTATCTGCCCATACTATAAATTTCAATTTACTCTCCCCACTTCTTCTTGTTGATTTCCAAGGTTCTTCTAATGATCTTGAGCAAGTTCTTGTTACTTGATTCAACTTGTCCATTACCTTGTGGATTGTAGTTTGAAGAATAAGTCAGATTTATCCCATATTCATTGCACATTGCCATCAAAGGCTTGGCTCTAAAACACATGGCATTATCAGATACAATCTTAACTGGAACCCAAATCTACATATGATATGATTCAATAAGAAATCCATTACCACTTGGTGTGTTGCCTTTCTAGATGGAATTGCCTCAACCCATTTTGTAAAATAATCAGTTGCTACAAGGATCCATTTATGACCAGCACTAGAAGGATCTGAGATCTCACCAATGAAATCCATTCCCCATTGTTTGAAAGGAGCTTCAATTGATACAGGCTGCAAAGGAAGGGAGCCTGAAGCTTTCAATCTTCCTGAGAAGCGTTGGCAACTATCACATCTTCTAACTAGCTGGTTTGCATCTTTAAAAAGAGTAGGCCACCAATAACTAGCTCTTAAAATCTTATGTGTTGTCACTCTACCAGAAAAATTCCTCCACAAACTCCCCCATGGAAATCAGCAATCAACTTGGGAGCTTCATCTTCAGTTATGCATTTCAAGAGGACACCTTCAGGGTTCTTCCAAGCCAGCCCAAGGTCTGTTATGATATATTTTGAGAAGCCAGCTTGAGGGCTCTTTTCTAATTTTTATTCAAGTGACTAGGACAACATAGGTGCTTGAGGTAGAAGACCACATCCTTGTACCATTCAGAATTCATCAATTTGTCAAGTAGACCTGCCCTTTCTTCCTCTAGCTGATTCACTTCTACATTTTGCAAATTACTCTCAGCCATGAGCTTGGCAAGACCCAAACCTCTTACTAGCTTTGTAGTTTGAATGTCCATGTCATATTCTTGTAATTTGTTGACCCATCTACATCTCTTGCTTGATATCTCCATGTCTGATAAGATGTCTTTAACCATTGTATGAGGAACATAGGCAACAACCTTTGAACTCAAAATGTAGGGCCTAAAAATCTTTGTTGCCTTTCACTAATGCAAATGCTTGTTTCTCCATAATTGTGTACTTCAGTTCAGCTGCTTGTAAAGCCTTGCTAAAGAAAGCAATAGGCCTCTCAGCTCCATTCTCATCCTTTTGTAACAAAACTGAAGCAATAGTAAATTCAGATGCAAAAGAGAAGATTTGGAAAGGTCTCTTATAGTTTGGAGCTGCCAAAATAGGTGCATGCTTAAGTGCATCCTTTATTCCTTCAAAAGCTTGGATGGCAGCCTCTTCCCACTTAATAACTTGATCCTTTCTTAGCATGCTTGTGATTGGGAGAGTTAGCTCAGCAAAATTAGAAACAAACCTTCTAATGAAATTGATTTGGCCAAAGAAAGATTGAATACCTTTCTTGGTTCTTGGAATGGGCACTTTGTTGATTGCTTCCACTCTCTCAGGGTCTATCATAACACCTTCTTGGACACAATATGTCCCAACAACTTGGCCTTTTACACGCCAAAATGACACTTCTTTGGATTAAGTGAAATGCCATACTCTCTACATCTGATTAGCATCTTCTCTAGGTGTTGCAAATGGTCTCGCTGCCTTGAAAAAATAGTCACATCATCTTGGTAAACTACAATAAATTCATTGATATAACCAGAAAAGGCAACATCCATTGCCCTTTGAAAAGTAGCACCAGCATTCATCAATCCAAAAGGCATCCTTACAAAAACATAAGTCCCCCAAGGAGTAGTGAAGGTTGTCTTAAGTCTTTCTGATTCTTTGACAACTACTTGATTGTATCGGAGAAACCATCCAAAGTAGAAAGCATCTCTGACCCTGTTACAAGCTGCAACATATTCTCCATGTTTGGAAAGGGTAATTTGTCCTTCATAGATGCTTTGTTTAGATTCCTAAAATCCACACAAAGTCTGATATCTCCATTCTTCTTTCTAACTGGCACAAGGTTTGCCACCCAAGATGAGTATCTAGTAGGCTGAATGATGCCACCATCTCTCAATTTCTTCAACTCTTCTTGCATTTTCATGGATAGAAGTGGATTAATGGGCCTTTTTTTGTCTAAATGGCTTAGTCTTGGCCTCAAGAGGGAATCTCATGCTGAAATAAATCTTCTCTATATGCCTTTAGCTCTGAATAAGACCAAGCAAGGCAGTCTTGATATTTCTTTAAAAGTTGGGCATAGGACTATTTTTCCTCTTTCTTTGAGATGGCTGCCCAACCAAATCTTCCTTGGTTTGTCTTTAGTTCCCAAGTTGTGCTCTTCCACATCCCTTGAAGCAAACAAGTTTCTATTTATGATGCAATCAACATTGCTAAAATTGGATTCAAGTGCAACAAGACCTTTAGGAATGGTATTTGTTTTCAATTGTATAATATCCTTGTCAAACAAAGTTTCTCTACCTTCATTCATGCATACCATTGGTTCCCAATCAATATTCTAACCAAAAACTCACCTTGGCATTGTAAGAATCTCAACACTTGTGCATCATCATCAAAAATCTGCCAATGTTTCACATTATCCGGGATAGTTGGCCTTGTTAGCACTTCAATATTATATTCACAAAAAGGTGAAATGGTGCAATTGTCAAATCTAGAACCAAGGACAGCCAGCTTATCAGCAGCAGCATTAAGACTTCTATCATGGTAAACAATGTTAAAGGAATCAAACATTTCAATCAAGTCCCAAACAACATGCTTATATTGTTTCATACGCTGATTTTTTGTAGCATACAACTTTCTTACTTGCTTGACAACTAGCTCTGAATCTCCTTTAGCAACAATATCCTTCACTCCATATTTCCATGCAATCCTTAATCCCAATAATAATGCCTCATACTCAGCAATGTTGTTAGTGCACTCAAAATTGAGCTTGAAGGAAAAAGGAAACTCTTCCAAACTAGGAGAGACCAACACTATACCAGCACCATTTCCAACTTTGGAGCAAGCTCCATCAAATAGTAATGTCCATGGAGAACCTACCATACCAAGGCACTCTGATTTTTCCATCTTATTCTCCTTTCCATCAGCAAAACCAATGAAGTTATCAACATACATCAGCAAACAACACTTCATAAGAAGCATTGTTGGGATCTTCAATCAAGTGTAACATCTTCTTTTCACCATAGAGTTTGACAAGGCTGCCCTCAATGGGAATGGTGGCAAAAGACATGTCCATTTGAACACTACCACCAACACTTGCAGCCCATTTTCTTGACAAAAGCATACCCCATTTGGCAGGGCAATCAACAATTACAACATCAAGTTTTAAATTCTTACCCGGATAGGCTGCAAGTTGCACTACTAAACCCTTCACACAACCAACAACTAGCACTTCCCTTGAATCCATGGCTGTACACTTCCCATATGCTGTTGTCACTTTGATATCCAACTCATTCATGACTTCTAGAGGCATGACATTACATGATGCACCGGAATCAAACATGCAATTGTGAAGCAACCTATCTTTTATGAGAAAAGTTGTGAAAAATGGATCAACATTCAATTGGGAATCAACCAAGGATGTCCCCAAATACACTTCAAGGTGCCTCTCTAAGATCTTCCATTGGTGGTGGTGTTTCAAGGCCAAGCAATGCTTTGAAGAGGATTCTCAACAACATTTATATTTCTGCTTGGGGTAACCTTTTCTTCTTTCAATCCCAAGTACTCGAATGCTCTCTTCTTATGTTTAGGAATTCTAAGCAATTCAATAATTGGAACACTCACTTTAATTTGGCTCAAAACTGGGCTATATCATATGGAACATTCTTTGGTAAAACAACATTGGAAGAGAAACAAGAAGGTTCATCAGATGGAGAAGTATTCTTGGCAGCCTGGGCATGAAGAGGACTGATATTTTGCATGGGACAAGGGTTCTTGGCAATTGTTTCTTTTCTAGGATTATCTTTGGGAATGCTTGTGAGCAAGGGTGTCTTTGGTTTGGCTTGAGGACCAGCTCCTCTAACAACTTTACTTCTAGTATTGTACTCTTTCTCTTGACCAACCACAACATTCATTAACAATTGTCTATCTTCCTCCGAAGGAATACCACCATCATACTTCTTGATCATTAAAGCCCTTAGATATTCAAAGTCATTATTAGGAATTTCAAAAGCCTGAACTACATCTACATCATGAGTTTGAGGAAGAGAAAGAAATGGTACCCTCTTTATGCAATCCCAAAAGGTTGCAGCAGTCCTTGCACTTATCACATCTGTTGATGTTGCTGCTTGTTGTGAGCCTGAAGAGCTGCCCATCATACAAATGTCATCATCCATTTCATCTTCATTATCATCTTCAATAACTTGCTGGTCCATTTCACATGGAGGATGAGGAAGAAAACATCTATCACACCAATCCATATCAGCAATTTCTTGAACAAGACAACTCTTGCAGTCAAAGGGTCAGGCACCACTCTATTTTCACGTGCTTGGGGTTGTCTATTTATGCAGATCCAATAGGCCCTTTACCTCTATCATCTTGTCTTTGATCACCCCTAGGATGATTGCCAAATCTATCATGGTTTTGAGTTCTTTGCTGTCCTTGTGAACTTTTGCCCAATTCCTTTCTCGGCTGGGCTAACTTGTAAGAAATTTCTTTAACAGCCCCTGCCAAAGTCTTGACAACATCTTCTAAATCAGCACCCTTGCTAGCTTGAGGCTTCTCAGGGTTTATCAGCTTCACACCATCCCTCTTAAGTGGTTTACCAATAGCCTTAATATTATTTTCAATTTGAAGTGCCATGGTGAAAGCTTGTCTCAAGTTTGTAGGATTTTTGTCTCTCAAGTAATAGGCTGCCTTTTTATCAAATGCATCTGCATATTTGATCAAGCAAGATTCATCACAAGGCCTCAAAATGACAGGAAACCTTCTCAATGTTTTATTAAATCTTGTATTAAAATCATGAACGGTCTCATTAGGGTTCTTCTTGATGTTCTCAAACTCGGATAGAAGGAACCTTGGATCTGTTTTGTCTCCATATTGTAATCTGAATGCATTACTCATCTCAGTCCATGAATCAATAGAGTTATCAAGAAGAGCTTTGTACCAATCTCTTGCATCTTCCTCAAGTGTATGGATAAACAACTTAATATACACATCCTCAAATTCTATCTCAAAATCTTCCATCATGTTAACAAAGAGTTTGAGATGTTGATCTCTATAATGGCATTGTTACCTTGGAATTTTGGTAACCTATTTCTCACATCTTGTGGGACAACATTTGGATAACCATCCATTCCTCCAAAATTTATAGGACCAAAGGTGTTAACAACAAATGGAGGTCTAGGCTGAGCCATATTGTTTGGTGGGGGTGATCTTGGAGGTGAAACAAGCTGATGAGGAGTAGTAATGGGTCTGATTGGAATAGATGAATGATCTTTAAAATGATAACCCCCCAAAGGCTCTCTCTCTTGATAAACTTTAGCAAACTTAGAAACCACAGGAGCAGATCTAGGAGTAAGTTTTTAAATACACAAGAAGGTCCCTCACCTGATGGAGAATGAAAATCAGCAAGAAGATTTCCTGAATTAGATCTACTTGAAGAAGAATTATAATCTTCAATAATAGGCTGCTCTCCTTCAAATTCAACTATGGGGATCTCTTTTCTTGCAACCAAATCACCAACCACTTTCCACACTCTTCTTCCTTCTAGTTATGAGCTTCTTGATTCGGTGAGCAACTTCTTAGAAGAGTCCTTGGTGAAGAGGGATCTCCTTCCCTCCACTTGATAGATTTAAACAACAAGTTTCAAATGACAGAAATGTGTTAAGACAACTGGTATTTCAAGATCCCAACAACATGGAGTCGCCACTAAGGATTTCCACCTTAGTTGTGCAAGAAAGCACTAAAATATTTTGTCAAATGTATGTTATGACTGAAAACTTTGCAAGGATTTACAAATCAGATTTTCTTCTTCTTAATTCAACCAAAAACAGTGCATCCAAATCATATAAACTGCTAGTAAATGAGAAGAGCAAGCTGAGCTTGAAATCTTTTTACCCAAAACATGTAGATCTGAAGTATGAAATGATATCTCAAGAATGTAACAACTCAAATACTTAATCACACAAATGCTCAAACCTTTCAAATACTTCAAAACCACCAAGAAATCAAAGAAACTCCTTGGAAATGGTGCCACTCGGGTGTTGGTATCAGATTTAATCTCCTTCACAACTTGAACAACATCAAGAACTTGCACAAGACACTCAAGGATAGATAGATGTTTTGTATGTCATTTGTAGCTGGGGATGCACCTATCTACTTGTTTGCATTCAAGAATTGAGGGAGTGGATAGCACCTTCAAGAGGGTTTTGATCTAACCCTCACTATTTTAGGTTGTGCCTATCAACCAAGGAAAGAGAACCTATATTGCAGCCCTTATATGGTAAGGAGATGGAGATATCCTTATGTTTTGCATATGACATAGAAGAGGCCTTGTGAAAACATGATCAAGTATCCATTATCCAAACTCAAAGGAGTTGTCACTACTAAATGATGGAAATGTTTTCAAAACAAAGCTAGAGCTGCTAAAGACATGATAAAACCCTGATCAACTTTGTGCATTTTAGTGAAAGGATTGAATTCTTTTGTGGACACACAATGCAGATATAGGGGTATTGTAGGTAGGATGAGTTAGTTTAAAATGATATTCTGATGAGAGATGTTGGGAAAAGAGTAGTTAGAAGTCATCACCTTCTTTGGGAAACTTTGCAAATGAATTACAACACCTAAACAACAAAGATGTTTCAATGAATTTGAAGTGCTCTTTCAACCAGGATGTGTGCACACATGGATGCCCAAATCTGCACTATTCCATACAAACTTTGATAACCTGCCACAAAGGCTTGAAGCAAAATATCAATGAAGCATTTAGAATCCCTATTTAATCATGACCTAAGGTGCACCCAAAGGTTTACAAACAGTCTCATTAATCGAGGAAGGTAAGATGATTTTAAATCTGTTTATCTTTATCGATGATGAAAGCTCTTCTGAATACAAGATTGCAAATGCCATTAAACCATCAACCAAGAAATGAGACCCTGTATGATCAGAGAGATCCTAAACACAAGATTGCAACATGAGCATGAAACACAAATTGAAAACATACTGAAATATAAGTGTATGCAAGCTTTGCCAAGAGATAAAACTAGTTGATCCAAGAATTTGATCAAATATATCAGCAAGGGAATGTTATTTAGACAATCTCAAAGCTTGTTGATGGCTTTACAAGCTGAAACCAACTCAACATGATGAACATTTGATGCAAACAGGAATCAAAAATGGCTCTCAGGTAGTTTCTCCAAAAGAAATGGAACACTTCAGTTTTTCTCCTTAAAATTCTTCTCTCTTTCTCCAAAATTCTCAACAGACTTTACAAAATGCCTCCAAAATACATCATATACCCCCTGCCAGCTTGGATCCTTGCATCCCAAGAAAATAATATGCCAAAGGGATCAAATTTGTTACAAAACTCTTATCCATTTCATGAAAATGACATCAAACTGTAAAACAACTCGCATATTGCCAGGGATGCACAAATATTTTAAAATATTGCATGAACTCAGATCCTTATCCATCCCAAGGTCACATTTTTGGCATTTAGACATGCTAGCATGCATTTGCAATCATTTTCTACCTTTTTCCCTCACCATTTTTAACTCTGTAATTTTATTTTTCACCTTTCACGTTTTTTACACGGGCTGAGAAAATATTTCATGAAAAACACCATAGGGCACCAAATTAGCTCAAATGAATGATGCCATTGTGTTTAGAAGGCTGAGGGGACATGATTTCATATAAAATTTCATCTGATTTGGTGTAGAAATGATGATTCCAAGTTCTTTGGAGCTTCCATGGCACCCAAAAATGAAAATGCACAGCTTGTGTCGATTAAAACCAACTTTAAATCTCTGCCCTCCACGTGTCAGATTCAAATCCCCTTCAAAAATTCTGAAATTACCTTTTTTCCTTTGAATAAGGTGGGACACGTGTCCAAATATGATTGGGGCGGGCCCCAATCCTAAAAATGCATTTTAAACCCTTTTTGACTTGGGAAATTTTTTGAAATTTTCCCCGTGAGCCCCCTGGATGCGCCACGTGTCCTCTGTGGGCCCTACTTAAAATCGCATGGGCCAAAATGATGACTTTTGCTCCTTTTTTGAGAAAAGGAAAATTTTCTCAAAATGCTCCGTGCCCCGAACACCCGCTGCTTCTCTGCCATGTGTCGATGTCCCATTGGATGCGAAGCCCCATCCAATTTTCTTTCAATCCTCTGTGAGCACAAAATCCTTTGCGGGCCCACACTCTTCCTTTTTCCATTTTGAACCATGCCACGTGTCTCCCCCTGATTGGCTATGGGGAGACACTTCAAATTTTCCACGGGTTCACTTTTTACCTTGAGATTTTTTGCCAAAGTTTGGAAAATTTTCCATCTTTCCTCCTGCGCTCGAATTTCCATCAAAGGTTGGACACGTGTCCATTGTTCATTGGTGGTGGGACCTGGGCCAAAATTTTCCTTTTACCATTTGAATTTAAAAACTTCAAATTCCTCCAAGCCTCCGCCCCTCCATTTCATCTCTGCATACGTGTCACTTTGTGATTTCGCGGAGATTTTGGCTCAAAATTTTTTACTTTGAAATTTTCCTCCAAAAAAAAATCCAAAAACATGCACCACTCCACTTCTCCTTTGCTCCCTGGACACGTGTCCACTTCCCATTGGATGCGGACCCCTAGGAAAATATTTTCCTTTTGCATTTTGAGCCAAAATTTTGAAAAAATTTTTCAACTCCTCGCCCTCCGCTTGATCCTCCGTGCCACGTGTCATCATACCATTGGGCGGGCCCTCGAGCAAAAATTGACATTGAGAAATTTTCAAAAATTGAAGAAAAATTTTAAGTGACCCCACCCGTCGGTCCATCTGACCAATCAAATTATGCCACGTAGGCATACTAGGCAAATGTGGGGCCGCGGAGAAAAATTTTCCTTTTGCTAAAAGTCAAAAAGACAAGTTATAACATTTTCTGCACATCCTCAGGCCAATAGGAGCCTGCCATGCTAGCATAATGTTGTGATGATGAAATTGATGGGTAGAATACACCCGTATGACCGTCAATACGTCAAAAATGTAGAAGATGCCCTAGAAATCAAAATTTTTGACAAGGAGGGCAGAATTCGTGATCTTAAACCAACTGAATCATTTTTTGACATCATTTGTGACCTTGGGATTGGGGAAATACTTACTCAAATTTAGGATTTGATCAAGTTTGAGTTCATTCATGACTTGACAAAGGAGAAATGACACAACCCATAAAAATGAGGAAACTAGGGCACAAAAAGGGAGAAAACATGGATTTTGTTTCAGATCAAGGCAAAATAATAACAACTTAGGCATTTTCGAAGGTATTCAATTGGAACCTTCCTAGGCGCATTCCCCCTCCTCTTGCCACGTGTCCCTCTAGGGAAAATTTGCCCTAGAAACTCCACCCACTCATAACTTGAGTTCTGTAAGGAGTTAGAAGGACTTATTTATATCAACAGAAAGGTGAGAAAATTTCCTATCCATTGGGAATGGTTTAGGGAAATTTTGGGAGAGTTATATAGGAGAAAAATCTAGTTGAAGCTCTAAGCCTATTTGAGAGCAGGCATGGGGTTAAGATTACTCCTTGAACCTAACTAAAACATGTAACCCTAAAATTTGAACCTTGTAAACTTGTTATAAGTTAATAAAGGAAACTTTTGTTTTGGTAAATAGGATTTGTTCGGAACCTATTAGTGAAAATTTATGTCTTGTAACTTAGTTGTAGACACTTCAAATAAAAAAAAATTATCCCATAATTTTCTAGCTAACCCTAGGTTGTTTCTTTGGTCTCAAGTGGTTTTTAAATGGGTACTACACTTGAAGGCTCTTTTCTGATTTTTATTTAAATGATCAAGAAAACAAAGGTGTCTAAGGTAAAAGATTATGTCCTTGTACCACTCAGAACTTACCAATTTCTCAAAAACATCTACCCTTTCTTCCCCTACCTCATTCACTTCCACAGTCTGTAAGTTGTTCTCAGCCATGAGCTTAGCAAGACCCAAACCTCTTACCAACTTTTTGGTTTGAATGTCCATATCATACTCTTGTAGTTTGTTCACCCATCTACATCTTTTACTTGAGATCTCCATCTCTGATAATATGTATTTTACCATGGTGTGGGGAACATAAGCAATAACTTTTGAACTTAAAATATAAGGCCTGAAAACCTTTGTTGCTTCCACCAAGGTAAATGCTTGTTTTTCCATGATTGTATATTTCAACTCAGCAGCTTGTAAAGCCTTGCTAAAGAAGGAAATAGGCCTCTCAGCCCCATCTTCATGCTTTTGGAGAAAAACAGATGCAATAGTATTTTCAGAGGCAAAGGAGAAGATTTGGAAAGGCTTCTTCTAATTCGAGTTGCAAGATAGGTGCATGTTGAAGTGCTTCCTTGATCCCTTCAAAATCTTGAATAGCATCCTCCTCCCATTTGATAACTTGATCTTTCTTTAACATGCATGTGATAGGAAGATTCAACTCAACAAAATTAGACACAAACCTTCCAATGAAATTGATTTTCCCAAAGAAAGATTGGATTCCCTTCTTCATTCTTGGAATTGGCACCCTACTTGATTGATCCTATTCTCTCGGGATCAATCATGACACCAACCTTTGAAACAATATGACCAAGCAAAGCTTGGCCTTTGTACCCCAAAGTGACACTTCTTTGGATTTAGAGAGATTCCAAATTCTCTATATTTGATCAATATTATTTCCAAATGTTGCAAGTGATCTTTTCTACTCTTTGAAAATATAGTCACATCATCCTAATAAACTGTAATGAAGTCATTTATATAACCAGAAAAAGAAACATCCATTGCTCTTTAGAAAGTAGCTCCAACATTCATGATACCAAAATGTATCCTCACATAAACATATCTTCCCAAGGAGTGGTAAAGGTAGGTTTAAATCTTTCGACTCCTTGAAAACAACCTAATTATAGCCAGAGAAACCATCCAAGTTGGAAAATAATTCAGATCCGGTCACTAACTCGCAACATGTTCTCCATGTTTGGTAAATTATAATTTTCTTTCAATGAAGCTCTATTCAAATTTCTGAAGTCTACACAAAGTCTGATATCTCCATTCTTATTTCGACTTGCACAAGGTTTACAACCCGAGATGAATACGTTGTGGGCTGAATGATCCCTCCCTCCTTCGGTTTCTTCAATTCATCTTGCATCTTCATAGAGAGGAGTGGATTAATTGGCCTTTGCTTCTGTCTAAATGGTTTGGCATTTGTTTCAAGAGGGATCTCATGTTGAAACAAGTCTTCTCCTATATGCTTTCAGCTCTAATTATGACCAGGCAAGGCAGTCTTGATATTGTTTCAACAATTAGAGGTAAAACTATTTTTATTCTTCATTTAAACTACTTCCCAAAAAAAAATTTCTTGGTTTTTCCTTTTCTCCTAAGTCATTCTCTTCCACATCCCTTGAGGCAGATATGTTTCTATTGATGATGCAATCAACATTGCTAAAATTTGACTCGAGAGTAACAAGACCTCTAGGAATGGTGTTAGTTTTCAATTGGATAAAATATTTTCTAAACAAAGTCTCTCTTCCTTCAGTCATACACACCATTGGTTCCCAATCAATATGTTGATCTATGAACTCACCTTGATTTTGTAAGAAAATTTTCACTTGAGCATCATCATCAAACACTTTCCAATGCTTGATGTTGTTAGGGATAATTTGGCCTAGTTAACACTTCAACATTGTACTCATAATAAGGTGAAATGGTGTAATCTCCAAATCTTGACCCCATCACTGCCAACTTGTCAAAGCAACAACATTCAAACTTCTATCATGGTGAAAAATATTGAAGGAATCAAAATCTCAATTAGATCCCAAACTACATGTTTATACTTCTTCATCCGCTGATTTTTTTGTAGCATGGATTTTTTTATTTGTTTGAAAACTAGCTCTGAATCTCCCTTTGAAATGATGTCCTTGACACCATACTTCCATGCAATTATCAGACCCAACAACAAGGCCTCATACTCAACAATTTTGTTAGTACATTCAAAATTAAGCTTGAAGGAATAAACAAATTCTTCCAAGCTAGGAGAAATCAGAAGTACACTAGCACCATTTCCAAATTTGGAGCAATATCCATCAAATAGAAAATTCCAAGGAGAAAATACCTGATCAAGAAACTTTTACTGATCCATTTTGTGTTCTTTTCCATCAGCAAAACCAATAAAATTATTAGCATCAACATTAGCAAATAATACTTCATAAGAAGCATTGTTTGGGTCCTCAATTAGATGCAACATTTTCTTTTCTCCATAGAGCTTGACAAGGTTTACCTCAATGGGAATGGTGGAAAAGAAATATCCATTTGGACACTCCCTCCAACACTTGCAGCCCACTTTCTTGACAATAAGATACCCCGTTTCGCAGGGAAATCAACAATTACAACATCCAATTTTAAATTCCTCCCGGGATAAGATGCAAGTTGCACTACCAAACCCTTCACATAACTAACAACTGGAACTTATCTTGAGTCCATGGTAGTACATTTTCCATAGGCTTCTATCACTTTGATATGGAATTCATTCATGACTTCAAGAGGCATGACATTACATGATGCACCAGAATCAAACATACAATTGTGAAGTATCCTATCCTTTATGATCAAAGTTGTGAAGAATGGATCAACATTCAATTGGGAATCAACCAAGGATGTCCCAAAATATACCTCAGGTGTCTCTCTAAGATCTTCTACTGCTGGTGGTGTTTCAAGGTCAGCAATGATTTGAGGAGGAGTTTCAACAACATTTACATTTCTGCCTGGAGTAGTCTTCTCTTCTTTCAACCCTAAGTACTCAAATGCTCTCTTCTTATGCTTAGGAATCCTAAGCAACTCAATGATTGGAACACTCACTTTGATTTTTCTCAATACTTAGGCTATGACATAGGGAACACTCTTTAGAAAAGAAGCATTGGAAGGGAGACAAGAAGATTCATTTGATGGAAAGGGATTCTTAGTAGCTTGGGCATGAGGAGGAATATAATTTTTTCTTGGGACAACAGAGCTTTTGGTAAGTGTTTCTCTTCTAGGAGATTCTTTGGGAATGCTTGTGAGCAAGGGTGTTTTAGGTCTGGCTTGAGGCCCAACTCATTTAAAAACTTTGCTTCTAGTGTTATAATCTTTCTCTTGAGTTAGAAAAACATTCATCAACAATTTTGTATCTTCCTCCGAAGGAATACCGCCATCATACTTCTTAATCATCAAATCTCTTAGGTATTCAAAGCCATTGTTAGGAATTTCAAAAGCTTGCACTACATCAACTTTAAGAGTATGAGGGGAAAGAAAACTTGTACCCATTTAATGCAATCCCAAAATTTATAGCTATCCTAGCACTTATTACTTCAGTAGATGTTGCTCCTCCTGTAAGCTTGAAGAACAACCCACCATGAAAATATCATCATCAATACCATCATCATTATTAGCTTCACCTTCTTGCTATTCCACTTCACATGGATGATGGGGTAAAAACACCTATCACACCAATCAATATCAGCAACTTCTTTAATAACAACAACCCTAGCAATTAAAGGATCAAGTAACACTCTCCCTTCACGTGCTTGAGGATGTCTATTTTCAGAGCCCATGGGTCATTTCCCTCTATCATCCACCCTTTGATCACCTCTAGGATGATTGGAAAATCTATCATGATTTTGTGCTCTTGGTTAACCTTGTGAAGTCTTCCCAATTCCCTTCTTAGCTCTTGTCAACTTAAATGAGATTTCCTTGTGACCCCCGCCAAAGTTTTCACAACCTTTTCTAAATCAGCACCCTTGCTAGCTTGAGGTTTTTAGGGTTTATCAATTTTACACCATCTCTCTTGAGAGGTTTCCCAACAGCCTTGATATTGTTTTCTATTTGAAGTGCCATGGTGAAAGCTTGTCTCGGATTGGTAGGGTTCTTGTCTCTTAAGTAATAGGCTACCTTTTTATCAAATGCATCTACATATTTGATTAAACAAGACTCATCACAAGGCCTCAGGTTAATAGGTAGCCTTCTCAAATTTTTGTTAAACCTTGTGTTAAAGTCATGGACTAATTCATTGGGGTTCTTCTTGATATTCTGAAATTCAGACAAGAGAAATCTAGGATCGGTATTGTCACCATATTTCAATCTAAATGCATTCTTCATTTCAGTCCATGAATCAATAGAATTATCAAGGAGAGCCTTGTACCAATCCCTAGAACCATCTTCTAATGTATGAATGAACAAATTAATATACAAATCTACAAACTCTATCTTGAAATCTTCCATCATATTAACAAAAAGTTTGAGATGCTGCTCACTAAATATTGCATTGTTACCTTGGAATTTTGGCAATCTATTTTTGACATCTTGTGGGACAAAATTTGGGTAAACATCCATTCCTCTAAAGTCTATAGGACCAAAGGTGTTAAAAATAAATGGATGTCTACGCTGAGCCATATTGTTTGGTGGAGGTGATCTTGGAGGTGAAACAAGTTGACGAGGAGTGCAAGATACTTGGGGATAAAGAATGTGATTCACAAGACCTGGTATTCTCTAAATGCTGATTTTCTTGGAAAGTTTTATTAAGATTGAAACACACAAGTGCAGATTGAAGAAGGAACTTACTAGGAACAACATAAGGACCTTCACTATTTGAGGAAAACAAGTTTATGAGAGGATTTCTTGAATCAAAATCACTTGAAGAAGAGTGATAATCCTCTACCAAAGGCTGGTATCTCTTACCTATGGATATATATTTTCTGATGCCGACCTTTAACAACTTTCCAAACTCTTCTCCTTCTAACTTTGAGTTTCTTGAATTTGTAAACAACTTCTTAGCAGAGTCTTTAAGGAAGAGAAATCTTCTTCCTTCAATTTTTGTAAAGATTAACAACACAAAAGTAAATGACGAAATGTTAAGACACCGGTACTTTATCAAGATCGAATAGCATGGAATCGCCACTAAGGACTTTCACCCTAGTTGTTCAAATGCACTAAAATACTCTATCAAATATCTATCAAAGACTGAAAATATTTTCAAACTTTAAAGATCATACATTTCTTTCTTTGAATTTATCAACCAAAAATGCAAATGAAGTGCAACAACGCTGAAAGCTGGTAAAATTTGTAGGTATAACTTATATCTTCACTCAATCCTTACAAATCTGATTATGACATGATGCTTCAATAATGTATTTACATGCAGAACTTGTAAGGGACATTACAGGGTTTGGTATGCATTCAAATATCTCAAATATGTATGTACATGCATCAGATCGAACTAAGATAATATCAAACTTAGAAATCTACTCTTCATTACAATCTTATAAATTTGATCAGAAGATGATACTCAAATTTGTAATTACACATAAATCACACAAGAAGCATTACCAGGGATCTGAAATACTAAATAATGTCCCGTAGCGACACCATAAAGTGTTGGTACCCAAATTTGTTCTCCTTTTTAGTCTGAGCATCATTAGAAATATGGCATGAAGCTTGAAGGAAGATAGATCTTGATATATGTCATTTTGTATCTACGGGGACATGATCTAACCGGCACTCAAGTTTATGGAGAGATGGATAGCACTTTGAAAGGATTTTATCTAACCCTCACTATTTTAGGTTACGTCTTTTCAACCAAGGTAAGAGAACCTATATTGCAGCCTCTTTTGTGAAGGAGGTGGAGATATCCTTATACTATGCATATTGTATGGAGATGGCCTTGGGAAAACATGATTAATTTTCCATTATTCAAACTCAACAAATTTGTCACTACTAAATGATGGAAATGATTTCAAGACAAGGTGAGGTTCTTTGGAGACATTGTATGATCCCTGATTTTCTTTGTGCATTTTTTAGATGGGTTAGATTCTTTTGTTGACACACAATGCAATAGGGGTATTATGTGTAGGATTAGTTATTCAGATGATTTTTGGTAGGGTATTGATAAGAAAACTTGGATATATCAAATATTTTACAACCTTTATAATACTTGAACAACTATCAGATAAAATGTTTCAAATAATCAGGATGTTCTTTCAACTAGAAAATGCATAAATGGAAGCCCAGGTTGCACTCTTCACACAATATTTGAGAACTCACCACAAAATATTGAAGTGAAGAACTCAATTAAACACAAAAATCCTTGATCAAACCATGCCTAAGGTACCCCTAAAGGCTTACAAGCAATCCCAATCAACAAATGAAGGTGGAGTGATTTTAAACTACTTATTTTCAATGCCAGATGAAAGCTCTTCTGACAAACAAAACTGCAAGTACCACCAAACTATCAATAAGGATGAGATTCTATGTGATTTCTAAAGAATTTTAATGCAATATTTACAACAATAATAATGAAAACTATTTGTAGGTATTTAACATAATAACAAACATCATATTGCCTAGAAAAACATAGATTTAACTCAAAAGCTTGTTAGATTCATCAGCAAGGGAAAGTTTCTTGAACAATCTCAGAGTTGTGTGATCGCTATACACTTGTAACCAACTCATATACATAAAGATCCAACATAGAAGAAATTAACCTAGTTCTTTGGTGGGTGTCTCAGAAAAATGAGCTTTCTCTCAGAATTTGCTCATGATTTTCAACTCCCCCCCTTTGCATTTCTCCAAAATGCATTATATACCTCTTGCCACATTGGAGCCTTCTTTTCCAAGAAAATCATATGCCAAGGGATCAAGTTTGTTACAAAAATTCCTCATGATTCACTGAAAATGACATTTAACAAATTTGTAATGAGATTTACTAGGTGTTTAAAAAGACTGAATCATTACAAATATTCAGATCATTATCCTTTTTGGAGGCATGTTTTTCATCCTCAAGGCATGTAGGCCCCTCACCCTCTCATCATTTCATCTTATCCTTTTCCAATTTGGTTCTCAGAACTTTATAGTTTGATATTTCACGTTTTACACGGGCTCGAGTAAAATTTATCTCAAAAACACCTAAAATCTACAAATTATGTCATGAAACTAATTCCAATGATCCTAAAAGGCCAAAACGACATGGAATCGCCAAAAATTGATGAAATTTGATGCAAAATTCACAATTCCAAGCTTCCTGGAGAAAAATGGTGGCCAAAAATGAAAATGTACAGTTACCCTTGATCTGCTTTTTCACCTTCAATCTGGGCCCTCCACGTGTCAAAATATGATTGGAAATCAATTCGGGCTCACCTTTTGTCTTTTTGACATTTTTGAAAAAATGGAAAAATTTGACCTTTTTCTCCACCCCTCCGCCCTTGAATTTTGGTGATGACACATGGCACATGGTGGGTCCCATTGGGATTGTGCTCCAATTCTACGCATTTTGACCCTTTTTGAATTTTGGAAAATTTTCACCTTTTTCCCCATGGGCTGTGCCTCGATTTTCTCCCTTGCCATGTGTCACTTTCTCTATCACTAAAATATGCAGGCTCAATTCTCATTTTAACTTCCTTTTTTAGTGAAAGGAAAATTTTCCCTTTTTCTTCCACCGGGTTCCCGACCCACTCTGCCCGCCACGTGTCTCCCTGTGGCTCATTCGCGGGCATGTGACTTAATTCTTTGTCTTAACCCTTTTTGCCAAAAAGGGAAAATTCCCATTTTCTTCCATAGCCCGCACTTCCCTCTGACCTTTTTATGGACACGCGTCCACTTGAGATTGGCCACGGGGCCGCACTTCGAAATTTCACCTTAGGCCTTTTTGACCAAAAGGGAAAAAGTTCCCTTTTCCTTCCACGACCCACATTTCCCGCTTTGCCACCGTGCCGCCACGTGTCCACCTCCTGCTCCAATTCAGCCCCGTAGGCTTTTCCTCATCTTTTTTCCCCTTCGCCAAAAAGGAAAAAAAGGCCTAAGTTCCCTGTAGGCTTCCCACTCCACCTTCGCATAAGAACATGACACATGTCCTCCCACAGAGTTGCAGGGGGGATTTTGAATGTTTTCCCAAATCCCAAAAATGACTAAGTTTTTTAGAGAAACCCGCCGATCCTTGTCTAACCAGAAGCGACCATGTAAGAGGAGAATTTTGAGCTTAATTTTTACGGTCAAATGACACCCGTATGACCGTAAAAAAACATAGAGTTTTCCAATGACCTCTAAAATTGATTTTTCTTCGTGGGTGAAGGATTTTTTGATCAAAGGGAAAATGGAAGGAGTTTTAAAACATTTTACGACCATGGGGAGGGGTTTTTGAGGGTAGATACGTATGAATTGATCATTTTAAAGCTTTCATGATTGGAAAATTGGAACAACACAGCACAACCCACATATTTGGAAAAATTAGGGCATAGAACATGGAAAACTTCGGTGTTTCTTCACAAATGAGGCATGGAAATAGAAAAAACAATTTCATCCCATCCATTCAAACTATAGAAAAAATGTTTCAAGAAATGTAGAGTGAAAGGAAAATTAGGGCAAAAGGATAGAGGATCAAAATAGACACCAACATATGCCACATTTGGCTTGAATCAGCATTGACTTAGCTAAGTTGAGCTCGAGCATGACTCCCCTCCTCCAAACCTAATATACCATTCGTCTTGACTCATCCTCGACTTGGTTGAGTCAAGCCTCGACCCCAACTCCCTACTACCCTAGATCTAATGTAGTCCCCTCTCCCTCCCCTTATATCTCTCGGCTCGTCATGACCCTTGTCATTCCTAACCACCACTCTATGTCAAACCTCCATTGAGCCACCCCTGTGCTCACCCCCTTTTCCCTGTTACTTTCCACACACCAACCGTCAATCTCCCTACATCTCCGCTACCCCTACACCGAGTCTAACTCAACTACCACCGAGCTACTACCATTCCATGACTTGTATGTATCATTCCTCCCGACACCCCCGATCTCCATCTTGGTCGCACCAACGTAGACCCTAAACCCCGTTCTCCGAGACCTACACAAAACAAAAAAAAAGCAAAAAAAACCAAGCCCCATTACAAATATGATGCATTTGATTATTTTTTGGGGTTTAGTTTCATTTACATGTATTTTATTAGGTCAAAATTTCACTAAAGTTCAAACTTAGACTTAAGTATTATTTCGTTGTGTTTATTCTCACTTAGTCTAACCTTAGTTATTATCCTTTATATTCTTTTTTAATATTAGATATTTTAAACTAATATCTTTAAGATTTGTTTTTAATTAGGTTTAGTTTATAATTAGTTCATTTGTTATTTTATTTAATTAATTAAATTAGGTTGTATTCACCGATTAGGGCCTTTAATTAATTGTTTTCATCATTTCACCTAAATGGACTAATCTGTGAAAAACTGTTGCGAGAAAAGGTTATTACACATTTTCATCCAGTTTATTTTCACTTGTCTCGAATTTTCGCAAACGTTTAACATTTTTGCAATGTAACTAACACTTTGTGATGGAATTTTTATACGTTTTGTTGTCGTTTTTAATTTTTGTGAGGCTAATCACACAAAAAGGATCACACATATGATATTTTCTCACAATTTTTAAGTGATTTTAGAAATTGGAAACATGATATTTTCTCAAGTGTTATTTAAGGAATTAACCTTTTATTTTCCTACTCAAATTAAGTTCATGTTTATGCTCTTTCCTCGCACTTTATAAGTGATCTTGGAAATAAAAAACGTTGTCTTGCTTCTTTCATCTTGTCCTCTCTACCTTAAGAAAACATATTAATCATTATTTGCAGGACCAACTCTTAAGAAGGAGGTTATTAAACTTTCAAACTATTAAGCTGTATGTTTCCTTGAATGACATTTAAAAATAGTCTACTAAGTGTAGGTTACCTTGGTACAAAAAACGATGGTTAAAAAAATCTCATTTTAAATCAAGATAAGAATCAACAATTCACATTGTATTTACATGTCTAGATGAAAAGGATATCACCCATCTCGAAAATGTGGGAAGTGCTTTGGATTAAGCCATAAAACTCATTATGAGTAATACCACATGAACCCAAAAGTAGTTTGCACATTGATGGAATTAGCTGACAAAATGGGTACCCCCATCCCAACTAACTAGTACACCTTATGCAATTAGAGTCACGAATATATAGTAATGGCGACCCCATTTGATTCATTTAAGAAATATATTTTTTATTTTTTCAAATGGGGTAAATTAAATTTGTAAACTAGCAATAATACCACCCTCACTTGGATATAATGTTGACACCTAGTTGAGGAAACCACCTAGGAAGTCATGCCTCATCCAAGCCAATCTAAGGTAGAGGCTAACTTAAACAAACAACTTTCTTATATCTTCCACATTTTAAAAAATTTCATTCACACTTTTCATCTATTATAACTCACAAAGTTTATGTTCCATATTTCAAACTATTTATATCCATCTTGTAAAGTTTGTATTTTAGATCATGTTCTTTTTGATATTCTATCTTCTCACATTTTATCTCTCATCCATCTTATCACTTTGTAAACAAGTCTAATATATAGTTGTGGACATTTGCATTTGCATTTAAGAACTTTCATCATCTTTATAAGTATTTACATCATGATACTAGATTTAACATAGTTAAGCACCATCGTGATCACCTTGATCCCTCATTTTCATAAGTCTTAAGTTTGACATTTACCTTTGGTTGAACTTTAAGAATTTAATTTGTATTACATCATTAATTTTCACATTCACTTTTCTTAATTGTGAGCTCTTCAAAAAATATTTTCACTCCTATTATTTTTAAATCATTCACCATGATTTAATTTGAGATCCTTAATTGATCACTTTCCCTTCGTCTCTTATCTCCACTTTTGTGAGATTCAGACCTTTTCATCTCTTCACTTCTTGTTTCAACATTCACATTTTCATTACTTAAGTTTGGTCTCCTCTTTTAATACTCATCGTGTTGAGATTCGAGAACCTTCATCATTTGTGTAAGTCTCTTCCCTCTTAACACTCATTTTGTTAAGAGTCCAAAATTTTCATTGTGATTTCAAGTCTCCTCTTATAACACTCATTTTGTCACAAGTTGAGCAAGCCAACCTCTTTCACCTCTTCCCTCTTTACATTCACTTTGTAAAGGGTTGAGAAACCTTTTCATCTCTCTTAACACTCATTTTGTTAAGAGTCTTCTAAACTAACATTTCAATCCCTCTTCTACCTTAACAATACTCATTTTGTTAAGTTTTGCAAAGTCACACCCTTTTGTTTCTCTTAACACTCATCTTGTTAAGATTTAACATTTTGAATCCTTTCTTCTCTCTTAACTCCTATTTTTTTGAAAAAACTAACCTTTTTAAGGTCTCATATAATTTTACAAATTCACTTTTTCAAAAATTCAAGAACATCATCTATCTCATACAATAATTCTCCCATCTTAGAATTTCTTTTGCTAAGAGTTCCATAATCAGACTTTCACTTTCAAGATTTTTCTCTTAATCCATATTAGCATTCATGTTGTTACAGGTCAAATATAATAATTATTTCAAATACCTCATAGATCTTAACATTCACATTGTTAAGGGTTCATTCTATCAAATATTTTCCACTCCTCTTTTCTTACATTCACTTTGTAAAGAATTGAGTAACCTCTTGTCATCGTTAAGTCTCTTCCACCTTAACATTCTCTTTTTAAGGGTCAAGTAACTTTTTTTCAAACTCTTCCATCTTTACATTCACATTTTAAAGGGTTGAGTATTCTATCATCATTTCACACTTCTTCCATCTTAACATTCATGTTGTTAAAGGTCAAATAAATCAAATCTTTTCAATCTCTCTTCCATCTTGGCATTCACTTTTATAAGGGTTGAGTTATTCAATATTCCTTTTTTCCTCTTCCATATTATCACTCACTTTTCTAAAGGTTGAGATATTTCAATATTTCAAACATTTTCCCATCTTCCATATTAGCATTCACTTTGTTAAGGGCTGAGTTCTTTAATCTTACTTTCCACCTCTTCCATTTTAGCATTCACTTTGTTAAGGGTTGAGATATTCAATCTTCCAAACCTTTTCACCTCTTCCATCTTAGCATTCACTTTGCTAAGCATTGATGTTTCAAATCTCTTTTCTCCTCCTTAATCTTATCTTTCAATTTTATAAGGTTCGATATTTCAAAACCTTTTCACCTCTTCCATCTTAGAATTCACTTTTTAAGGGTCAAGCTTTTAAAAACTTCGTCTCTTCTATCTTAGCATTCACTTTTCCAAGAGTTGAGTTTTCTATTGCACCTTTCTTCACTCCTCCCCATTTTTCATTACATTATGGATTCATGCAAGACATCATGCAACAAGTTATTAGAAAAACTTACTGAGATGAGAAAATAATTAGCTCTCATATCCTTTGAAGTTACTAACAACAATACCAAAGGTACCGAATAAATGAATAAAAGTGAAGAAACATTCAAAAATCACTCTACGATAGATAAAGATAAAAAAACTTAAGACTAATAGTTCTTAATTTATCCCACAAAATAACTCACCATTTTCTTGTGAATGGAAAATGATGAAAGACATTATTTTGGGTATGCAAAAAAAAACACAAACAATTCAACTTTTATGAATTGTTTCTTACCCCTTCAGCATGGACATCTTACCCATACCATTCCCATGCTCTTTTGAGATGCCAAAATTTAATAAATATAAGGGAAAACTGACCCAAGAGAGCATATTCAATAATTTTTCATGGCATTCTAATAAGTGGCATATAATGATATCTTTCTCTTACGCCTCTTTCCTAAGAGTCTAGGGGGAAAATATTTGGACTACTTATTACAACTTCCAAAGGTGTCTATCACCACCTTTGTGTAGCTCTAAAATAATTTCATAAAACATTTCCCTTTTAACCTTGACTCCAAAGTCACAATGATGGACTTGTGCAATGCAAAACAATGACCAAATGAAATCTTTATAAAAAATTTACAATGGTGGAGTGGAATTGAAATTTTGTTCCCATGTTCAATCCCTGAAAAAAAATGGTTAACATATTCATCCCAAATGTTAACAACGAGTTGTCCTTCCACATGCATATGCATTGAATCACTAGTTTTGAGGAATTCATCAAAAATGGAATTCAAATTGAAAAGGACCTTATTGCTAATGGCTTGACCAATCCTTGTTCTAAAGGCAATGGGCATAATCAAAATGATAACAATACTAGAACTCATCACGATAAACCTAGGTACGTCAACCATAATGTCGTTAATGATGGTGTCATGGATAATAAAAATGTGTACAATATACATGAATAGTCAACCAATAATCCAATTATATAACCTAGTGAAGAAACTACTCCACACAAAGTTAAACATTAGTTTACATCCCTTGAGGAGAGTCTCTCTAGTTTCTTTCATCAATTAGTAAAGGATAGAATGATAAGATATCCAATCAATAACCCTTTTTAATAGGAGAACCTAAGCCATATTTGTACAAACACAATAAATATTGTGATTTTCATCGTAATGATGGTCATTCCACGAGATAGATAAATGCAATTTAATAAGTATGTCCAAGACTTAATTGATTTACTTGAGTCATCTTTATAGAGTTTGATGAAAAATATATAACAAATGAAGACTCGTCAACTACCAAAACTTATCACAAAGAGTTGAAAGTTGTCACAACTTCTATACATAATAATACTCAATGAGATCAATAAGAAGCAAGTCATATCTCAATCAAACCCAATCTATCACTTCTACATATTTTATTCTGTTAGTATAAACAAACATTGAACTTGGTTTGGAAAACAACCTTATACCATCACACAAGAGTTTAATCTTGCTTCATTACTCCATTTCAACAATTGATATAATTGTAGAAACTACAGAAGAGGTTCCATCATCAATCACCATTGAGCTTGATTTTATTCTTTCATTATCGGCTCCTATGTCTAACATCCCCGGTCTCATTGTAGAGAAACAACAACCAAAAGATTAGACACTTGAAATAACATATCCTTTTATGTCTATAATATCTCAAATAATAAATCTCACAAGAATCTCATCAATGATGCTTCCTACATGTCAATAAATATATATATGTGTACTCCATGATTTTTCTATACCAGGAATATCCTTATATAATTTTTTTCTAGATTTAAATGCAAATCTATCATAAAATAAATTAATCCACAACCAAAAAGGTGTAAAATTGAATATTTTATCACTATGACCTATAAGGAGCCTTGATTATACATCTATGGACCAATCCTTCTTTCCTCACACTCTTCCACTCATGGATGAATATGAATCTCAACATATTCCCTGCCTCAACAATCCTCCTCTAACATCACATAGGTCTTCCGATCCCATCGAAGAATTATCTAATCATACATCCATTGACTTGGATTTCATTTTCCCAAGTATCATATTTTAGGACCTATCAAATATTTTGATTATATCCTTTTACTTATAACTCATCCACCCAAGTATCATTAATTAGGACTCCTCGAATATTAGGATTCTCTCATTTGAATTGGAACCCATCCACCCAAGTTTCATACTTCAGATGTCATTGAATCTTTTGATTCGCTCCTTTGACTTAGCCCTCTTCTACCCAAGTCTCATAACTCAGGACTCATTGAATCTTTTGATTCACTCCATTGACTTGGCCCTTGTTCACCCAAGTCTTATAAATATGGACTCATTGAATATTCATATTCCTTCCTTGTACTTGGAAATTTTCAACACAATTATCATAAATCAAGGCTAATTCAATCATGGTTACATTAAAAAAATTCTAGCTACTCCTTTGACTTGGATCTCATATGCCCAAGTATCATAAGTTAGGACCATTCATTTTTCATAAACATGGACCTTTCTCCCAATGAGTCCATTACAACCAATCATCAGCCAAAATTTAGAAAAATTAAAAAGCATAAAAAGAGGATGAATTTCATAGCCAACCCCTCATTAAAGAACTATTTGAACTAGTTGCTAAAAAAATGGTGATAATGTTTGACCAAATTTTTAGCAACTAAATAACATAGTTCAACAATATCATCATTTAACAAAGTGCTCCTTATGATCATTCAAGATCATATTTTTCTAATAAATTTTCATGCCGTGGTGTATATCTATGATTTTGGAAAAAATCATTTACCCTTTTGCAATATAACTTTGCTTGGGGCCCACTTGGATTTCACATTTTAATCTAATATATATCAAACTTCAATGGGATTTGACAAGAGTTGCTCTAAGAATCACTCCACTCTTGGGTTATAAGATATCGCTCAGGGGAATTTGTATCTTTCTAATTCCTCAATGTGGAATATTTTTGGAGTGTTATTGTGTGTCATTATTACAAATTGTGTTTTTCTTGTTGTCGTACTTAAAAATTTTAATGATGGTTTTTCTTTTTTAATTTTTTGTACTTTGTTATTGTATACCAATTGTAGGAAAAATCTTGGTATCTTAGTTCACATATAACTTTGGTGTTGTTCATTCACATTCATATTGGGTTTGTTTGCAATTCTTGTTTTGTGTGTTTTAATTGCTTGCACATGTTGTGTTTTTCTCATGGTTTATTGAATAAACCATGGGTTGTTTTTCTTTTTGCTATGTATTTAGGTTTTTTTACATTTCTTTGTATTCATATTTCAAAATTTTCTCAAACTCTTGCAAAAATTATAAAAAAATATAAAAATATGAACCAATATTAAAATATCATCAAAATAATAGAATTGGAAAAACCATGAAGTGGATATTTCAACATCTCAGCATAATACTGATAAATTCATACCTTTATCTACTACTATCATGTTCATTTTTATCTTACAACTATCACAAAAAGAATTGTTCCCCTTCACAGATCAAATCAAAAATGGATCCAACAAGAGTGTCACGAGGAGTTTCTAAGTATACTCCACTCTTCACTATGACCATATTCCCATGTGTTTCACAAGTTTAGTGTTTGGGATCATTTGTATCTGTTTACTTTTCATTTTTAAATGTGTTAGGGGAATGTATAATTGTCTTCTTTTATAATGTTGTGTTGCATTGTTTTTGTTTTCTTTTAAACCAATTTCCAGTAGTGTGATAACAACTTGGTTCCTTTATAACCATGGTGCTTGTACCTATTATGTATATTGGGTTTGTTTTTCCATTTTCTCTTTTTTGTTCTCTATGTGTGGTTGTCTTACATGCATCGAGGTTAGCCATTTTGATTATTTTATAATCATGTTGATAACTCTATTTTGCAATAGCAAAATAAAGGGTTCTCTTATATTATTAGTTCCTCAATAACGCTCTGCTACAAGCACCGTCCTTTATTCCTTGTTCAAATTCCTTGTCTTCTACCTATCAAATGGCCTTCCAATTTTTTTTTTTCATCACCCACCCACTTGAGGGGGAATTCCCTTACCATCTAATCTTGTTGGGAATCCAAATGCTTCACCACTTTTCACTCGCTAATCTACATGTGTCTACTATCTTTAAAATGTTATTACTTCACAATAACACTTTAAAGAGGGGGAAATGTAGACACCCTAAAAATACATTAATATTTATAGCCCACTTTTATCCAATTAGAATTAATTAAATTAATTCTATTACTTAAGTCATATTCCTACCCCTTTAGAATTAATTAATTTAATTATATCATGCCTTTGGAATTAATTAAATTAATTCCTACACCCTCTTAGCTAATATAATTAAACATTTATTTATTTAAATGATTAATTATCTCCTCACAATTAATAACTAATTAAATTGGTTATTTAATTCCACCTACCCTAGTCAACTCCAATTGAATTCCACTTCTAGAATCCTAGAAAGGAGGGAGAAATAGATTTATATGTGTGACCACATTTCCAAATGTAACTTCTGCTATTCAAAATGTTTATTACCCTTGTAAATATGCAATCCATGTACCAACTCTACTTACTGTTCTGTAATTACAATTATTAACCTAAAGCTTAATCAAACCCATCTGTGGAAGCTTTGAGGAAATTACATCCAACTTCGCCAATCTAACATTTGCATCCTTGTACATCCAAGCTCGTAGCATTTGCAAATCCACTTTGGAGAGTAATATCAAGAGCACCCACAATCAATCAAATATTAAGATTTCACAAGCCCAAGTGCTTCACAAATATTCTTGAGGTTTGCAAGAGAGTTAAAAATAAGGTATATTTATTCTTGTTTTCTTTATCTTTCATTTATTCTATTAATTTTCATTGTTCACAAGGGTTAACCCTCATGTTCATAGTTTATACATTGATGTAATGTGGATGGGACACAACACATAGTGCATATCCAAGGAAAACCTAGTAGGATTTTATATTGGAACTCTCTATCTATAAGATATAAGAGCTTGTGAAGGATTTTAACACCTATTTTAATTGGTAAGATGATTGTGCCCAATGTGAGGGTGACATTGTCATTAAATGAATGAAGAACAACATGTTATTGAGTAACTATGATGTTGGGTAGCTAAATTTTTTGAAGGTGTGAGTTGATATTATGTTGATGCTAGTTCCATTATCAATCATTAATATCTTGACCAAAGTTTCATTGATTTGGATGTGTTATCCCAAATTAACATCCTCCCGAAGTAATATGGATAACTTATTTAAAATGGACTTAGAAATTTAAACAACCCTAGGACTTTCAAAGACCCATTAAAGGTCTACACCGCCAAGTAATTAAAAATGCTCGAAGGACACGTGGAAGCATTATGATGCTTTCCATAGCCAAATATTCCGGTAGACTCAAGTCCCCAGAATAAATAGAGGATAAAGGGTGTTGGGTCTAGGCAAGGTTGAGAGGTCATTGGGACACACAACACAAATCGAAGGAATCAAATGGAAATGTGTTTGTATTCTGAAACTCTTCAAGGCATATGCATTCCATTGACCTCAACTCCATAGAATGAACTGAATTTCATAAGGCTTCGGGTTTGTGTGGTTTGGTAGGTCAATATGGATACATGACAACATTTCTATGGAGCCAACGATGAATTATGCTAACATAGAATTCATGATGTGAAGGAGTAGTTCCGTAAGTCACTATACATGGTAAAGGAAAAGTAATGTGCATGTAGACAAAGGAAATTCCTGAACCAATCAAATGTTGCCACATGTCTCTCTCATGTTCATCTCGACATGTAAAATTCAAATGGCCATAACTTTTTCTCTAGATCTCTAAATCATGCAAAATTGGTCTCATTGGAAAGGTCTCCTTAATCCCTTCAATTTGGAATCATTTGATTCATAAATTGATGGTTTTTGGTAAGATAAAAAGGGAAAATAGTTTAGGCATTAATGTGTAGTTACAAACAACTCAACCACTTGAATTGATGAAGTATGAGGATCTTACATTCTCCTAGAAGAAAAAGGACATTGGGAATGGGTTTGACATAGTGCCCATAATGTTTTTCAGAGATTAATGGATGACTGACACTAGTTGAATCTTGAAATCCATGTTGCAGGGAATGATAAAGATTTTCATTAATGGCAAGATCAAATCTAATCTCTTTCCCTCTCTTTTCCCTCTTCTCTCTCACTCTCTTCAATTTCTATATATTATAAAAATAGAATCATTTGTAAGGGTTGGACATTATTGTAATGTTGGTGCATCCTTCCCCAAGTGCTAAATTTTGTATTGTGAGTTACAGGCCTTAGATTTGGACATCTTGCATGTTTATCCTTTCCTTTTCTCCTTTAATGTAATGGATTGTGCATATTTGAAGAAATGAAATACTTGTTTTGTGACTATTGATCTATTCTAGCTTGTGTTCTATTACATGTCCTTGCCTTTCATTTCATTTGTAGCTATTTTTTGCATCTTTTACTCTACTTATAAAGTTTAAATCTATTGTGCTCCATGAAAATGGTAGTTTTAATGAAGTTTTAGACCATGGTAATCTATGTCTACCCTATCCTTTCTCATTTCCTTTCATTTTCCTTCATTTGAGAGTGTCTTTCCACCCATTTTCTTGGTATTATAACCTCCCCTTAGCCTAGTATTTCCATTTTAATGTATCCTTCTCTCACCCTAGTCCCTTGGAATTATTATAATAGGATTAAATAATTGTATTTACTTCCTTAGGAATAGTTTAGTATTATTAATAGGTAGGGGAACCAACATTCTTTAGATGGTTGTCTCAAGTAGAAAGTCCCACAAATTGAGAGACAATCCCATGCTACCCAAAACACTAATTTCTCATACATACATTTATGCAACCTAGAGGGTGATGTTTTTTTTCGATAACAATTTTGACACGCATGGTGGGACCAAATGATTTTTTTCTATTTATTTGAGATTTGGTGTGTATCTTGGTGAAATTATAGCCTTTGGATTCTCTACAACAAGACATCGCGACTCTAAGCATTATATCAACTGGTTTCAATAGGATTGGTCCCTCAATTTCATGAGAAGGATTCAGACTAGGTCACGTGTAGTAGAAAAAGGATCATTTGACTACTTGGAGTTGTCATGGGGAGAAGAAGAAAGGGAATGTTAGTTTAGATATCACCATTACCACAAAACAAAATTTTTTCTACTCCACCTCCTAGTGGGCCTTTCTTATAGTCATCCAAAGTTTTAAGACCCATACAAATCATGGAAGTAGAGAGAAATATTCCCTATGGTAGTTTTAATAATGGTAGTCCTCTTTCTTTGAACATGCCAATTCCTCGAAGAATTGAGTAAATCTAAAATAAGGTATTTAAGACCGCATTCCATTCTTTATGTGATTATTGATGGAATCCTATTCAGAAAGGATGTGAATGGTGTTCTCTTAAGGTGTATTAATTCAGATCAGATAGAGATAGTGTTGCATGAGTTCCATGATGGAGAAGCAGGAGGTCATTTTTCTCGAAGGGAAATAACTCTTAGGATCATGAAAGCTGGATATTATTGGCCCAACCTCTTCAATGATTGTCATTCATGGGTCAATAATTGCAAAAAGTGTGCCTTATTTATAGGTAAATAAATATTAGAAGCCCTTCATTCCAATCCACCCCATCTCTATAAATGAACCATTCATACAATGGGGATTTGACTTCATTGAGGTAATCAACCCAAATTTAAGCTTGGGTCCTAAACGGATCATCACACCACAAACTAATTCACTAAATGGATAGAGGAAGTTGCACTGAAGGAAGCAAATGAGACTAGCATTTTGGACTTCTATGAAGGCATTAAAACCATTTTTGGTGTTCCTTCCATGATCATTTCTCATAATGCCTTAGATTTTCATAGCACAAATATATTTGATTGGGCATGTGAAAAATGGTATATACTTGATCAAAACTTCAAATTATTACACCTAGGTTAATGGTCAAGCTGAGTCCATAAACAAAAATCTCTTGAGAATCATAAGGAGAACCTTGGATGATAATTAGATAACATGGCACATGAAACTTAGATCAACCTTATGGGATGATAGGATCACTCCCAAGAGATCAACTGGTAACTCTCCCTACAAGCTAGTTTATGGTAAAGAAGCAAGGATGCCAATATCTCTTGAATTGCCAGCATTGGAGCTTATCAAGCAGCTGGAGTTATTTGAATTTGAAGCCATGGAAGTTAGGTATGTAGAGCTCATGGAGCTAGAAGAGTTGAGAAACCAAGCAATGCAAACAATGGAAAAGGATCAAGCTCATATTAAGAGGAGCTTTGACTACAAGGAAAATCCAGGAGTTTCCAAGTAAGAGACTTAGTCCTAAAATGGGATGTAGGCATGGATAAACTAGGTAGACACTCAAAATTTGATGCAATATGGAGTGTCCCCTACATGATTTTAAGATGTAAGATAAACAATTATTTCCAACTATCAAGATTAGATGGAGAATAATTATAGATCCCATTTGATGGGATCCACCTCAAGCATTTTTATTAAAGGAAATACCTTCCCTTATACATAGTAGATTAGTTTTCAATTTCTCTAAGTGATTTTAGCACATTATCTTGTTGGTAGACTAGGTTTCAGTTTCTCTAATTGCTTTACACATATTTTGTTGCTTTTAGATGGCATGGTTCTGTTGTAAAGCGTTCATGAAGGAATATAAAGAAGATATGTTTAAAAAATTGATATTGGAGTTTTAAGGTTAGAAGGATCAATTGTAATCATTCATAAAATCCAAATGTAAAGTAACTAAATCAGATTAGGGACAGTTTTAGATTTTTCATTCATTTGGTCCAACAGATCGTTACAAGATCAAATTCGTATGCATTTTAGATTGGATTTTTTGCTTAGTTTATTTAGGTTAGCTACAAGGGAAACAAGGTGAAAACTCTTATGACGAGAATGGTCAGTTCAAGCTCCAGATCATCTCTAGGTCATGGCAGTGATTCAGGTAGATTCAAGGGTGAGTTATTCAAGTCTCATATTCATTTTCAATTTTTAGGATGAATCCATGCCCAATGGATGATTCAAGACTACTGATATCTTCAAATTTAGTAGGAAACTTACCCCTAGAAGTTACCAAATTGTTATCCCAAATTAACCCCCTCCCAGATTAATTTGGATAACTCATTTAAAATGGACTTAGCCATTTAAAAATACTTTGGGATGTTAAAATACCCATCAAAGGTCTACACGCCAAGTAATTAAAAATTCCCGAAGGAAACATGGAATAATTCCAACGCTTTCAGTAGCAAGCACTCTAAAAGACTCAATTCCCAGAATAATTGGAGGATAAAGGGCATTGGGTCCTGGAAAGGTTGAAAGGTCAATGGGACACATGGCATAGATTGAAGGAATCAAATAGACATGTGTCAACATTTCATAACTCCTTAGGAATATGCATTCTGTGGACCTCAAGTCCATGGGATGAACCAAATTTTATAAGGCTTTGGATCTGGGTGGTCGAGCATGTCAACAGGGACACATGGAACCATTTTTGTGGATCCAATGATGAATTCCACCCAGATAGAAGTCATGATGAAAAGGAGAAGTGCCACAAGGAACTATATGTGGAAAATGAAAAGTAATGTGCATGTAGAAAAAGGTAATTCCCAAGCCAATCAAATGCTGCCAAGTGTCGCTTTCTGTTCATCCCAACATGAAAAATTCAAATGGCCATAACTTTCACTCCAGAGCTCCAAATCACACAAAATTGGTCTCGTTGGAAAGGTATCCTCAATCCCTTTAATTTGGAATCATTTTATTTATAAATTGAGGGCATTTGATGGGATAAAAATGTAAAATAGTTCAGGCATTAATGTGTAGTTATAGATGACTCAACCACCCGAATTGATGAAGTATGGGGTTATTACCTCTCCTAGAAGAAAAATGACATTGGGGAATGGGTTCTATAGGGTTCCCATGATGTTTTTCAGATATTAATGGATGAGTGATGATGGTTTAATCTTGAAATCCATGTTACAGTGGAAAGATAGATATTTTCATTCATAGAAAGATAACATCCAATCTCTTTCCCTCTCTTTTCTCTCTTTTCTCCCTCTCTCTTCCATTTCTATATATTGTAAAAAGAGACTCATTTGTAACGTTTGAAAATTCTTGTAATGTTAGTGTATCCTTCTCCAAGTGCTGCATTTTGTATTGTGAGTTGCAAGCCTTAGATTTGGACATATTGCATGGTGATCCTTTCCTTTTCTCCTTTAATGTAATGGATTGTGCATATTTGAAGCAATAAAATACTTGTTTTGTGATTGTTGATATGTATTAACTTGTGATCTATTGATTTTTATTTCCTTTCATTACATTTACAGGTATTTTGTGCATCTTTTACTCTCTTTGTAGGGTCTGAATCTGTTGTGCTCCATGAAAATGGTAGTTTGAATGAAGGTTTTCACCATGGTACTCTATGTTTGCCCTCTCCTTTTTCATTTCCTTTCATTTACCTCATTTGAGAGTGTCTTTCCACCCCTTTTCTTGGTTCTATCATGTCCCCTTAGCCTTGAATTTTTGTGTTAATAGATATTTCTCTCACCCTAGTCCCTTGGAATTGTTAGAGTAGTATTAGATAACTGCATTTCCTTCCTAGGAGTAGTTTAGCACTAGGAATAGGTAGAGTAACAACCCTTATTTAGATGTTTGTCTCAAGTAGCAAGTCCCACAACTTGAGATACAATCCCATGTTTTCCAAAACATTGATTTATCATCCATATATTTATGTAAATCAAAGGGTGCTATTTTTAGTGATAACAAGACGTTTACAAATCTTGTAAATATCTATGATTTAATCAAATAAAAAACAAAACATTGCATGATAAAATAATAAAACCATAGATTTTAATTCATTCAAGTATAAATTCCCAATGGAGAGATTACATATAAACAACTCAACAAACTCCTTACTTATAGGAGTTCATTGAGCTACCATTGTAATGGATTCTACATATTTGAAGCAATAATATATGAGTGTGCATTACAACTATTTTCCACACTCATATATTATTTTATAAATATTAAAAATACTACTACCAAATAACCCAAAATCCTAAGTGTTCACACTATGAACAATATTTCTGTAAAATTCACCCCCTCAGTATGAACATGGGGAAAGCTATCTCCTATACCTACTCATGATCTACAAATAAATGAAGGTTTTCAATGAGTACCAAAAGTCAAAAAATATGAGGTTTTCAAGGAGAACCTCTAACTCAGAAAAATGGTTTTCTAGTGGAACCAACCACTATATAGTAGTGTACATTATTTTTCTCACATCATTGTTTCTAACTTAGAGGGATTACAAAACAGAAATTATGCTCATACAGGAACTTTAAACAGGAATGTTACTTTTGTTCATTATTACAACATAAAGTAAACACGCCACACAACAAAAATAAAAGGTCAACAATACCATGAAGCAATCTATTTGTTGGTGAATAACAAGAGAGGCCAATTTTCCTCCATCCTTCTATGCCTCCATCCTCTATCAAGCTCTACTTAGTATAGGTAGTCATCTTCATCCTCCTTCTATTCGAGTTCATATTCTTCTTCATTCTCGACTCTTCTTTAACAATTGCCTGTTTATTTTCACCTTCCATGTGTGAAAATTTAATCCATTTAATTTATCTAATGGAATTTCCATAAAAGGTGTTGAACTCAATCGAAAATGCACCCTTACAATAAAATTTAAACACCGAAAGTAATTTTTTTGACATATTTGCTAACAATGGAAAACATTTTTTTTTTCCAGCAATAGAAAACATAGGATCAATGTGTAGAGATAAAAAAATACACATTTTAAAAAAATGGCACATTAATCTGAGTTACTAGCTGAAAGTTATGGAAATTTTAAGTTATAACTCCAACATCTTCCCAGACCCTTTCCAAATTTGGAAAAAATAATTTGTTCCCTTTTTTTTTCATCTACATCCAAAAAGGAAAGAAACATAATACCTATGTAATTGAGGATGGAGATATTGCAAGAAGTCACGTCACAACCAAGTATAGATTCGCCTAAGTGAAGTGGCACCGTTGTTGGTAGATAAACACGTAGATCACATATTTGATTCTAATGAAACATGCAAGTCACAGATTTGATTCTAATGACACACACAGTCACAGATTTGATTCCAATGAAACAAATTCATTCCATATTTAAACACCTCAAAAACTCCTACTGAGTTATCATTGCGGTCTAGCCCACTCTTATACCAAATATTATAAATATTCATGATTTACTCAAATAAAAAACAAAACATTGCACAATAAAATATTAAAACTAGAGATATTGTAATTCATTCGGGACAAATTCCCAATGGAGATATTACATATAAATAGCTCAATGAACTCCTATAAGTAAGGAGTCAAGGATAATCTATAAGTCCTCTCAATATCCCAAATATATCTCAACTATGAGTTGTGCATTACAACTATTTTGCACACTCATATATTATTTTATAAATATTAAAAACTATTACTACCAAATAACTCAAACCACTCCTAATTTTTCACACTATGAACAATATTGTTGTAACAACAAAAAGAAGAATGTTATGATCTTTAGGTTGTAAGGATGGAATCTCAAATTCCTCGAATGCAATGGATGCAAACATTTTAAGGGTGCTAATGAGGTTAGAAATTGGGCGGGGTTGTCTAATGGTACTAAAATGGCTTGAAGGGATGAAATCATGGATTTTGATGCTGCAGAGAGTTTTTAATGAGCTCATAAAGATAAATCTTGGTGGAAACTTGATGTAACTATTTGAGTACATTTTGTTATGGATGTTGTGGATTAAATTTGATGTGTCATAAGGATAGAAACTTTGGATTTAGAAGTTAATGGGTTAGATGATTAAGAAGGAGTGATGGAGATAAATACTTTAGTCCCATTTTTATTCTAGGATTTCAAATCCTAAGTACATTCTCTTAGGATTATACGGACAACATCAATCTGGGAGAGATGGACTTTACTAGAAGAATCCTTATTTTTAGTAGATATGAATTCAAGTGGTGTTTAAAATTATTACATTTAGGGAATTGTGAGGTCAATTTGATTTGATGTTTGGATTTGGCTATATCGAAGTTGACATGTGGATTAGGCTGATTTTTTATTTTTTGGTAGAATTTCGTTGTTAGCAAGACTTTGATTATGCCATGAAGGGATTTGCAGTCCTCTCTGTGAGTTTCCGATATTTTATGATAAGATCATAATGCCTCATAGTTGTACCACAATGGTTTCCACCCCTGAGGATAAGGGTATTAATAGGTGGAAATGTTATGGTTGATGATTTCAAGAGTTTTTCAAATATTTTGGTATAATATTCTAATGTGGCTAACTAAGATGATGATGAAGATGTTAAAGGTTATATATCATTTGATGGTTTAGAGGAATAAGATACTTAAGTCATGTTTTGTGTGGCATATTTAGGTGTTAGTTGTGGGGAAGGTTTAGATTTTGTGATATTGATTGTAAGTTGTGATGAGGGATGCGGTCCTAGGATAGAGGGAAAGGGCATTGTATTGTGTGGTGTGTTTGTCTAGAAAAGATCTTGTGGGAATTCTATCTTATTAGAAAAATGATTTATACACTTTTTTATTGGATTACCAAGATTTTTAATTTGGTGTTGAGAAACGTGGTTTTGGAAATGGATATTTAAAATTTCAATGAAAATCTTATTTTCTTGTGATTACGGAGGAATGATATGGGTGATTCTGTGTGCTAGTAAATGTGGTATATTTTATATGTTGTGATGTGGATAGATTCAAAATATCAATAGTGATGATATCCAAAGAGTTATGTTGTTTGGTTAGTGTTTCAACTATGGAAACAAATGGTACTATTGATGTGGTGAGATATTTTTGATAGTGTTGATGATATGATGAGACCCTACGAAATTAGATTGAGGTTGATTACTAGTTGGGGGATGATTTAGAAAAGGTTGTTTAAAAACATCCAAGCTTTGATTGGGAGGTTCTTCAGGTTATCAAGTTATGGTTCACCTTAGTCAATAAGGTCTTGGAGGACATTTATAAATGAGTGACACCTTTTAATGTCATGTCCTCATACTTGATGATATTTACAATAGTCATTGTCTTTATACCATGATGGCTTAGATGTATATTTGTCAATAGGTTGGATGGGAGGGAGCTTAATCATACAAGCTTCTGATTTTTTCCAAAGGTAACACTAATTGAATTCCCTAAAGGTTTATATTTACCTTGAGGTTGGGACCATTCAGGGTCCAAATGACCTTTGGACCCGATTCTTAAAATAACTACATTTGTTAAACCTTTAGATTTGTCATTGTTAGAAGAATTTTTAAAGGATGTGTCAGGATTAGGTTTATTATATCACAATTTAACTTTACCATCCCCAAGTGTGGATTTCTAGTTTTTATTCAATGGTAAAGGCCTTGTCGAATTTTTAAAATGATTGAATTTGAATGGTTGATTATATGTGTTAAGCACAAGATTGAGAAAAAAAGTGATTAATTTAGTTTGTGAAAGGGAGAAAGATCATTGATTAATAATTCCTCGCCATCTTGCGATGAAATAAGAAATGAAATCATCCTCGAATTGTTTAATAGTGTACAAGTTTGTGATAGATATTTTATGGGTGATGTTGATAGAAAAGTGTTCTAAGAACAACTATGATAGTTGTGCAAATTGTGTATATGAATTAGTTAACAATGCAAAGGAAATCAAATCTAACACCTAATAGATTCAATAAAATGCTAACTAGATCAATATACCATCATGCTTAGAGCTTAAGCAAAGCTAATATATTAACATATTTGCATTAGAACATGAAATGAAGATTCAAACTAACATGCTAAACAAATTAACCTCTATCTCTAATTGAATGCTAATGAAATGAACCTATTTAGATCCTTAGCAATCAAAAGGGTTGATTATATGCTTGAATCCCAAGGTTTTCAAGAATGGATTCTTGTCAATCCATGGCTACAAGACCATTTTAAATATCTCCATATGACTTCAAAACTTGGATGGATGAATGAAATAAATGAAGATAGCTAGCTCCTCTAATGGAAGAATTCTCTAAGATGATAAAATGGCTATAATATAGGCTCTATGCTCATTTAGGTGTAAGTAGAAAGGTTAGAGGAGGGTTCCTTTTATAACCCAATGGTTTGAAGAAGCTTTGCATCTTATTGTACATGGGATAATAAAAATATAGGTTAGTTATGGATAAGCATGGTTTAGAAGTGGTTGTGTTTACTTTAGGAGAGTTTAGTTTGTCCTCTAGTGACTCATGGGGATTGAGGGGATTTATTGATTAACCAAAGTGATTAATTAATAGGCGTGCAAGCTTATAGAAGCTTTTAGAGGAACAATTATTATGATGTATGTTATGAGAGGATTTTAATCAAATAAATGGTGATTTATTGATTAAATAGAAGAGATAATTAATTAATTAAGAATAATTAATTAATCTAGATAAAGGGGTATTAATTAATTAGAAATAATTAATTAATCTAAATAGAAATGGGAGCTTAATTAATTAGTAATAATTAATTAATCTAGATAGAAAGGTGAGATTAATTAATTTTAATTAATTAATTAATCTAGATAGAAAGGGGGTCTGATTAACGGAAGGTCGTTAATTGGCATTGTTGTTGGATAGAAGAGTTAATTAAATAACATAATGTAATTAATTAACGACAATAACAAAGAAAATGTGCAATATTGACAATATGTCGTCGATTTGTGGGAAAGGGTATAATTAGCTCAATTTAAGTATTTAAATTGTTCAAGCCAATTATAGGTGTCTACATTTTCCCATCTTTGGGGTGGTGTAAGTGACGCCACTTCAAAGATAGTAGATAGACAAAATTTTGAAGGGTAGAAGAAAAATTAGTAGAAGTGAGTGATGCCCCTTGAGTGTCGATGGGGTGATGAAAGAAGGTGACCGATGATCGAAAAATGTGAGAGAAATGGATAGAAGAATGGGTAGGGGTGTTTCACCATTTTCTTTACCTTTTTGAAATGACGAAACATATAAGGGTAAGGGCCAAGGAGGAATACCTATTAAATGTTGGTCGGTTGATGGTTGTTGCGTGTGTTTTGACTTCTTGATCCACAACTTAATGTGAGAGCTTCCTTTTGGATAGGAGAAACTACCGTAATAGAAAAAAATACCACAAAAGGATAGTTAAATGATATATGACAGTGGACTGCCTAGCGTATGCTAGTTCTAGGAAGTGTGATACTTCCTAGATGGTTGTCAATCCACTATTTAAAACAAATTAATATGAGAAAAAGTAAAGGCCACCGTAGTTGATATGATTTAGGTATTTCACTCAAGTACAATAAGCAAATCCAATCACAACAAAGGCTAGGTTATAGTTAGATCTCGAGAGGTGAGGTGTCTATCAAGGTACTAGGATTGGTCAAAGTCAGATTTTGGGTTATTTAGGTCAACTGGTAGGGTGATTGTTGGGTCTGTTCTTGTTCAAGGTATAAAACATAGAGACTGATGTCGATTAGGTGTGAGTGATGATGGTTTAGGTAGAATCGATGACGGTTGCAGATAATCAACGTTGGTATGGTCAAGGTAAAAGAAACTCAAATATGTTAAATGGTAAAGGCTGATCTATGGTCAAATGAGGTTGGGAGAGTGGTGAGAAGGTCTATGGAGATCTCAAGTACACTTAGAAACAAATATTAGGTCATAATGGTGATTTAGTGTTATGGGTAAGGGAAATGGTGAGATTACCGGCTATTAAGCAATGGAGGAATGAATATGCAAAGTATAAACTAATGATAATAATGACAAAAGTTAACTATGCTGAAATAGAAAATTTTGGTAGAGATATACTTACTATGATGCAGATTTTGATCGCTGAATGCAAGTGGTCATTGATTAGAATAATGGTGTTGGATATCATAGCAGTGGCTCTCAGAATGATTCCGTGAGTGTAATGCTTCCAAAATCTATCCTGGTGATGGCTCTAGATGTTTGGATACGTGAAAGGATGTTGGTTTTGCTTACATGTAGGTCTGATCTCCTTCTGAATGTGCCAACCCAAAAATAAGGCTATTTGGGTGAATAAATGGTAACCAACGATGGTTCCATGTTGACCGGTGTTGGTTTAGGAGTGACCGGCATCGGTTAAGGTGGGATTCCATAGGTTTACTAAAATGGGTAGATCTTTCTGATTTCTTGGGCCCAATTAGTTTATTCTCACATATTAGAACAAAAATTCCATTCTAATGAGTGGGAATGTGGTTAGAGAGATTTTAGGGATTGATTTTAGGGTTAGAACAAATCTTAGCTCATTAAGGAAAGTAAGACTTAGTTATTGTTGGTTATGGAAACATGCCAATAATAGGTCTAGGGTGAGGTGGAAATTAGCTTAATTAAAATAATTAAGTAATGAATATTGTGAGGATGGGTATTAATTTAATTAATTAAATTAAATTAATATTAATGTGGGGAGGAAGGGGCCATGGTTAGATGAGTATGCTTGAGCTGGTTATTTGACAAGGGACCAAGGGGAGTGTGACCCAATTTTGGTGTCGACAAGGGGTAGGAGGCCCCGGGTGAATCAAGAATAATGTTGATAGGAGAATGATGTAGAAGAGGAATGAAGACAGAAATAAAAGAGAAAGATTTCATCCAAAGTGTATTAAAACAACTTTAGTGTCATCATATTTCCAAAGATCTACGTCATCGGTCTTTATTAAAATTATAAACATATGAAAAAAGTAAAATGATATGAAAAGCCATACTATGAAAAATTTTCCATAGCTAAAATAAAAACTCAATGCAACATATAAAAATAAATGCAATATGAGAAGGAAACAAGCTCATTTAACAGGGAAACAAGTACAAACACACATACTCAAACCAACAATGGTCAAGATGGTTGTAAAAATGTTTTTTTATCAAGCTAAAGATCCCCAAATGTTCGTGATTGATGAAAAGGGTGAAAAATGATGCCCCTAGCAAGGATACATGCAAGGGAAAATGATGAAGGATGTCAAGTCCAATGATAAAGCATTGTGCACAATGAAACAATATTAAAAAAATAGATGTGACCCATAATACACATGAACAAAACATGCTAGCTTTGTAAATGGTTGTAAATCTAATGATCCGTGAGTCATTTGATTTGTGAACATGTGAAAATTCCAGAAAGATATGGAATGAATACCATGCAAGACACAAGTTTTAGCCGCTATGGGTTGTTTACCTATTTTTGTAAATTTTACAATTTTTAGGATTTTTGAGAAAATTTGAAATTTTATGTGTTTGTATTTTTCTATGTTTTTGAAAAAAAAATGATTTTTGTAATGTTTAGGGATTTTTGATTTTTTAGAAGAAATGAGAAAATAGGAGATCACCTGAAAGCAAGAAAATTTCCTAGGGAGAAGAAATAGGTGCCAAGTAGTAAAAACACGCCCGACGTGGCGAAAAGGAGTTAAAAATGATTATTTAATAAAACAATCATTACGATGGATAGAAGAAGTGTTAGAGTGATCACGGCGGTCAAAACATGCCCCTAGGGCATCACGGTAGGTTAAAATAGCCAAATATACCCCTCCCGAGGGGGTAAATCATTGTGATTAGTACATTTCTACCAAACCCTACCAAATTTTTACCGTGAGTTACCGCGAGCGATGAGCAAGATGGCTAGGGTGCAGAATCACCATAGACGTGTTGATACCATTCGAGAGTACATCCGAATGACGATGATGGACCATTCATGAGTACCCCAACCCTTCCTGGTATTTTTATACATTTAATTTCATATTTACTAGCATTAATTAGCATTTAGACATGCCACATATTTATATGATTCATGATGATTACTATGGTTATGGATAAGGATTGGATCATGATGTTGTCTGATTTTATTTCTTATGTATGTACCATGATGGATATTGATGACGTATCACATGTGTTTGATTTTTATGATAGATCCGTAGATGATATCAATTGTATTGTATATGTGATGTTCTAGATTAGTGGACAAGATGATATGATGATATTGGTGCGGGGATAGATTTTGATATTTGCGATCCCTCTTGCCCCCATTTGATGATATGATATGTGATGATTAGCTTAGCATACATGTATGATGTACATGTAGCATTTTATTTATATATGATGTATAGATGATGTTAGATGTGATGATATAGATGGAGATATGATGATGTGATAACAAAACTATGTACATGTGACAAGAAAACACAAGCAAATGTTAACAAACCTATCAAATATACATTGCTAAACAACATGAATTAACACAACTATGTACAATTATTTACAAGCATGTAAAACACACTTCATATGTACAAGTAAGAATGAATCTAATCTAAGAAAGAAAAGATGAATCTAACAAAGTATGTTTAAGTGAAAAACTATACAAATGTACAAGCAAGCAGAAACTATACAAGCAATCAATGTACACAAACTAACAAACAAAGAAACAAGATAAAGCAAGTAAACTAAAGCTATGTTTTTGTAAGATTGTTTTTAGTGTGTTTTGCGTTTGTGGGAATTTTGTGAAACAATTTTCTATTGTTTTTGTGTTTTCTATGTTTTTCTATTGTTTGTGTGTTTTTTTTTCTATTGTTTATGGTTTTTCAAGTCTTTTTGTGACTATTTTTTTGTTTTTGAACATATTTGAATGTTTTTGTGATTTTCTAAGGTTTTCCAAAGCTATGTATAGAAAATAAGAAATGTGGATGCCCCCAGTGTTAGATGGAGAATATACAAGGGCATGTGCCATGTATTTATAAACAGGAAGGTGAAAGTATGAAGGTGCCCCCAAAATTTAGATGGGGAATATACAAAGGAAATCCTTCACCAATTTACAAGAGGAGAAACAACTAGATCAAGGCTTGATAGGATAGGCTCACAAGGAATCTCGGATGCCAAAGCAGTGAACTAGCCCTAGGCTAAGTAAAAGTACCCCTAGAAACTAGATGCTTGTGAACAACAAGTCCTCCCAAGGCATGCGGAAGCGGTTTTCACCAAGGGATCTATCCAAAGCACAAAATTACATGGTTTTCACATATGGATGACCTTCTTTCTCTTTTTTTTTTTTTTTTTTTTTTTGTATTTTTATCCTTTTTTACTTTTTTTTTTTTTAATTTTTTCCATGTTTAAGCATATAACCACTTAAGGTGCATGGAATTCATAGGCTCGCAGATCTTGTCTCCATTGGGATGAGAAATTTTGTATGCTCATGTTCCATATTTTTCCACAATGATGTAAGGTCCTAACCAATGTGGTTCGAACTTTCCTTTCTTCTCTCTTTCTACCCTTGTGTTGAACTGATTCTCTTTCATGACCAAATCTTTGACCTCAAATTGATGAGGTTTGATCCTTTTGTTGTAGTTTTGGGAGACTCTATTTTGATATACCTTGAGATGGTTAAGGGTGTAGATGCACTTTTCATCTAGGAGTTCCAATTCTGCCAGCCTGGCCACTTTGTAATCCTCATCTTTGTCTAGATAATCCCTAAGAGATATCCTTAGGGAAGGAAGCTCTATTTCCAATGGGATGATAGATTCTATTCCAAAAACTAGGGAGTAGGGTGTTCACACTAGTAGGAGTGCAAATGGAGGTCCTATAAGCCAGAGGGTTGGGTGAATTTACAAATGCCAGTTATGACATGTCTTACTCACCATATTTTCCATGATCTAAACCAATGTTTTGTTAGTGGCTTCGGCTTGCCCATTACCCTAAGGGTAATATGGCATAGACCACTTTAATCTTATTTGAAATCAATGACAAATATATTTCACCATCTTGTTCTTGAATGATTTTTCCATTATCAATAACTATGGCTGTAGGAATACCATATCGGAAAATAAGGTGATTCATGATGAACTTTGATATCTGAGCACTGTAACATATGTTAATGGAACAACCTCCACCCACTTAGTGAAATATTATATGGTGTGATGATGTGGGTATGACCATCAGATGAGGTAGGGGTGAGCTTCCCTATTAAATAGTCCCCATTTGGAAAATGGCCATGGTGTTGTAATTGGTTGCAATGGATGTGATGACGCATGGATGAAATTTCCATACTTATGACATAGAACACATTTCCTGACATGGTTGCAGAAATCTATCTCCATAGTAGGCTAGTAGTAGCCCACCCATAACAACTTCTTTGCTAGGACCATTCCATTGTATGGGCACCACACACCCCTTCATGTACTTCCTTGATCACTTGGACCGACTCTGCTACATCTAGACAAGTGAAACAATTTCCCATCATAGCCATGATGATAGAGCATACCTCCTAGGAGGGTGTAATGGAGCTATTTGGTAGATAAGGCTTTGTTTTTCAGATCAATAAATGTTAGTAGGGAAGGTACCACTTTTAAGGTAGTCATAGATAGGTGCATACCAAGGGGAGTAGGGACCAAAACTTCACATGCCAGACATGATTCTAGTATATCATATGTAAGTTGACATAGATTTTCAACAAAAATGGCATATCATTGTTTTCTAGTAGAATCCACAACATAGAACCCATTGTTGCCATTGCATCTACAAATCAGTTTTGTGCCCTTGGAATTTTCTCAAAGGTAATACACAAAATTATTCTTTCAAATTTTCCACCAGTTTCTTTTATGGGATGAGCTTTTCATCCTTGACCTTGTACTCATCATTGACTTGTTTGATAATCAGTTGTGAGTCACAAATGACCTTGACATGGTGGATATTCCACTTGATTACCAACTTCAACCCAACGATGAGTGCCTCATATTCTGCAATGTTATTTGTGCAAGGAAAACCAAGATGGAAAGCTTGTGGTATGGGGTCTCTGAAGGAGTGATTAGTACTACTCCTGCCCCTAAACCATGGAAAGTGAATGATCCATCAAAGTGGATCTGCCACATGAAAAATTCTTCAATATACATTAGTGATGAATTTGGCAGCTCTAGACTTATAGGCTCTTTTCAGGTAAAGGTGCTTCTGCTAATTGGTCGGTAAGTACTTGTCCTTTAACTAATTTTTGGTGTATGTATTCAATGTCAAATTCACTGAGAAGAATGATCCAATTAGCCATTCTACCTGTAAGGGTGGGTTTTGACAATAGGTATTTAAGTGGGTCAACTTTAGATATAAGCTTGGTTTTATTGTTCAATAGGTAATGATAGAGTTTTTGAAAAGAAAAAACAACAACCAAACAAGATTTTTCAATTTGGGGATAGTTGAGCTCATAGGAAATCAGGGTACGACTAAGGTAGTACACAAATTTTTCTTTTTGGCTTAGGTCATATTGTGCAAGAAAAGTGCCAATAGAAAATTATGTAGCATATATGTATATAGAAAAGTGGCTCACCTAGGGTTGGAGGCATGAGGATAGGTGGATTGGCTAAGTATTGTTTAAGCAAGGCAAAGGCCTTGTTGTTGCTCTAGTCCCCAAATAAAATCAACATTATTTTTAAGTAGATGAGTAAAGGAATGACACTTATCAACAAGCTATGAAATGAAGTGGCGAATGGCTTGTATTTTTCCTTGTAGGCTACACAACTATTTGATATTCTTGGGAGGAGGAATTTCAGTAATGGCAGTGACTTTGGCTGGGTCTACCTCAATCCCTCTCCTTGATACAATGAAGCCTAGTAGCTTCCCTGATAATAATCCAAACACACATTTCTTTGGATTCAACCTAACCTTATATTCAAACATTCAAAGATACATCACAAAACTTCAGGGTGGTCTTCTCTTGTCTTGGACTTTCCGAGGATATCATCTACATAGTCCTCCATGATGTCATGCAACATATCATGGAATATTACTATCATGACCCATTGATAGGTCACACCAATAATTTTTGAGGTGAAGGCATTACCTAATAATAAAATGTTCCCCAAGGGGTTGTAAAGGCCATCTTATAATGATCTTCTTCTTGCTATCTTGATTTTTTTATATCCTAAAAATCCATCCATAAGAGATAAATTTCATAGCCTGTAGTTGAATTGATAATCATGTCGATATTGGGAAAAGGAAAATCATCTTTGGACATGCCTTGTTGATGTCCCACAAGTCTGTGAAAATTATAATTCTAACCGGTTTCTTTTGTATTGGAACTACATTTGATATCCATTAGAGTAGTCAATGGGTAATTGATGAAATCTAGGCAATCAATCTCTCTAACTCCTCTTTAACCATAAGGGCCACTCGTGGATGCATTTTCCTTAGCTTCTATTTAATAGGATTTGTGTCTGGATGCACTACTAAGTTGTGCACCACAAAATTTAGATCTAAGCCCAACATATCTTTATAAGACCATGTAAATATGTCCAAAAATTCTATGAGAAGCAAGGTGAATGTATTTTGTTCTTGTGTTGAAAGTGAAGCTCCTAACTTGACTATATTTGGGTCTTCTTCATTCCAATATTTACATCAATGGTTTCTTCTACCAACATTTTTGACATATCCTCCATACACATAGGATCGGGAGGAAGGTTGAGATCTTCTTCCAAGGGCATCTCTATGATATTTTCACCCTTAGCATGGTCACTTCTTTTTTCCATTAATTTTTTTACTTATTTGTCTGTTGGCACCTCAAAGAGGTTTTCACTGTGTGACTTGGACTTTTTCTTTTGCCGAGGCTTTTCATTGGAACTTTTTCCATCTATTTTTCTTAATTTTTTATGACCACAAAGCTCAGCTTCCTCTCTAAAATAGGTGCATGTATCTAAGTCAATGTAGAAACCTTTCTTATGGTCCCCAATTGGAATTGTATCTTGTATTCCCATAAACTCTGCAATGGCCTCATCATTCTCAAAAAGGTCCAATGGCACATGACGTTGTTGGTCCCAATCGATAAGGGAAGGGTAGAAAAGGTCAATTTTAGACTCAGTGGGGGTTAAGGTAAGGAAAGGTATCCATGAAAAGGTTTTGGAGGAAAGATCCTCATATTGGCTATTGGGAATCTATGTCATTGTATAAATAATCATAGCTATCCTGCTCATAACAAGTAGTGTCTTGATCATTGGGTTATGATCCATAGGTCAAATTAAATGTCATATCATATAATTCCATTTTGAAATGTGGAAGTGGAATTGGTTCTCTTGGTCCTTGCTCATTCTTTCCACATCCTAGGACCTTGTAGCCCATAGAATACATCATTTGGCTAGACTTTTCATACTCAAGGATTTGGTAGCAGGTCGGTTGAGTGTCCTCTGGGACCCAAGTTGTAGGTGGGTCCAAAAATTTCTCTTTTGCAAGTAATCCCCCAGGTAAGAATGTCCCAATAGTTCATTCATCTCTAGGTCATTTTAAAACAATAGTGTTGGTTTTAGGAGGAAATTTTTCATGTGGAAAATTTGTGAATTCCTCCACACAATGCTCGGGAATATAAGTCCTCTCTTTACTTAACCGGTGCAAAGCTGCCATGTATGCATGTGTGAGAAAATGTGGATTTATGGTGGCCATTTTTGAATGGGATCCAACATTGGACACTCCATCGACCCTTTGAAAAATATATCAGCTTTGTCTACAAGGGGGAATTATTATGAAGGTGGGAAAGGGAGTGAGAAAATAGGTAGGAGAACTAATGTTGTAGGTAGAAAATTAGATTCTTATACAAAAAGTGTGTTGATAGTTAGAAATTTCAACACATGCATTTTATGAAGAAAAACAACATCAAAATAACAAAAGAAGAAGAGATAATATTGTGAACTCAAAGTTTCTAAAATCTTACTCCTCCAAGAGGCTACAAAAATCCTGGAATATTCTTCATGTATTGATTCTTAAATAGAAGTTGTACATAATGTGGGAATGGAATAAATTTGAGAATGGAGGAAAGCCTTCTTAGAAGAATGGTTATGCATGATTTTCTTAATCTCTAAGTATAATCCATCATAAGAGTTTACAAGATCAATTCACAACCCTTTGAATGAATGAATAATCCATTAAATATCTGGGCAAGAAATAATTAGAAATTCTTCTTTGTTGTGTAAAAATTGTTTTTACAATATTTTCAATCATTCGCATCCATTCATATTCTTGATTCAGAAACATCAGAAGAAATGCCAACATGCAAGAAAAATAAATTTTCATAATGTAGCCATTACACTCGTTTTGTACTTTGAATTTGAACTATTCATCTTGCCTTTGAAACTTTAAAGCAAAGTCATCCACGTGGAGAAATTTACTAGAGCGGGTGTGAAGGATGCCTTTTGCATTTTGTGACTTTATAGATATTTAGCAATTTTTACTTTTAAGTCCATGGAATCAGTCCACAAATTTTGATATGGTGAATTGACATGACCTTACTTGAAGTGGAGACATATATGGTCACTTTTATAATTTTACATTTTTTCAATGCAATGGCTCAAAAACACAAATTACTCCTTGGCCCACCTCCCCACTTTGAAATTTGATATGGACTGAATATTTGACTTTTTCCTTAGGTCTCATGGGTTTCACCCTTAGCATGTCAATTTTTAACTTCAAGCCTCTTTACTTTTCAAAAAACAAGGCTCAAATTCTCAAATCTTCCCAACGCCCGCTTGAACTTCAATTTCTATTCGAGCTTAAAATTTGACTTTTTCCTTTTATTAGCATTCTTGTGGTGTGGGTCACTTTATGAATTTTGTCCCTTTCTTTTTTCAAAAGGTTCAAAACCTAAAATTTCTCTGCCACCCACTTCCACCAAAAGCCAATCGAAAGTCTTCTCGGGACCGTGGGGCCAATCCAACATTTTTGCTAAAATAATAAAAAAATGATAAGTTCACAAAAAGGTCTATCTGCTACATCCAATTAGATATGTCCACATACTCATGGATAATGGGGCCAAAAATTTGATGTGGAAGAAATACAAAGTCATTCACGATGTGAAAAGGTAGAGAAGAAAATTCCACCATTTCGCTATCCGATTTTCAAATTTCTTCTAAAAACCAAGGATCTATCCTTCATTTTGAAAAAATAAAGGTAGCATATCGATGATCATGGGGTGCCATCAGAAAGAATGAAAATTTCATTTTTCAGGAAAATGTGGAATAAAATTTTCATCTCTAGACAGGAAAATGGAAAATTTATCAAAACGTGTAGACTATAGAGTTTAAACAACTTCAAACTTTTCATGCATTTTCTATCTTTTCAAACTTCCAACTTTACTTGGGAACACTTCTAGAGGGTGTGAGCTCAAAATTTTTCTAATTTGAATTTAAAAATGATATTTCGATTTTGAGGTGACAATGAAATGATAGTTAGGTCACCTCTTATTTTAGGTGACAAAGATAGGTCTTAAACTAGGAGAGCTTGTTGCACATTTTATTCTCCACAACCATATTCTTCCAAGAACTTTCATCTTTCATGAATCAAAAAGAGAAATAGATGTAAAGTTCTCTTGAGTGCAAATTGCCGAGGGATTCTAAATCAACTCATGATCCATAGCTTCTAATTGAAGGGAATAACTATATCGAAGAGGACATGCATATATACCCTTACAAGCAAAGATATTGAGATCTCTACAAGTGAGTGAAAGGTTCTAGATCTCTTTATATTGTAACACGTGTCCCTTTTGTTTTAAATTGATGCATTGATGTAATGTTGATGGTATGACATGCATGGTATGAGTCCATGGGTGTAAAAGAAGCATATTATATGGAAGTTCCAAGTCTAAGATGTGAAACTTTGTATTGTGACAAGTTGGTCCTATCTCCATCGGTAATGTGATTGTTCTAGATGGCTCCCACTCTGCATTGTTGTAAGTGGTTATGGTAATAATATAGGACTCCAGATCTTCCTTTGTGTGTCCCAAATGTTTGATTAGTTTTAATGTGCTTATATTCTTATATTCAATCCTGACCTGTTGTCCACAAGCACTCATTTTATCTTTTAGCGGGTAATAAATACCTTTATATACAGGGGAAGATTATGTGTGTGATCTTCATTGGGTATTTCTTTATGGTTAAAGGAGATATGTTCAATAGTGTAATTTTTACCACCACGGCTTGTAAATGTGAAGGTTCTACTTCCATTGGCACTCCTGACCCCTGGAGAGTTTTGTATAAGATTTCCTTATGTACATTTGATATCTTAAGAAGATCTAAGATTGAAATCTTGGCAAATGTCTTCTCAATTTATTCTAAGAGGTTATACTGACCATCCTGAGGGGTTGACAAAGAGGGTTTTGGGATCATGAGATAGGCATGCCTTATTACCATAGCACAATCCTTTCCCTTGATCCTAATGGTATTCACATGTTCATTAGAAGAGTGGACACATCCAATGAGTGAGTCATAATGATTATTGTCATTTTTGGTGTATAGATAGTTTGCAACTTTGTAGCTTTGGGGTGACTCTCCTTGATCCAGACTTTTCTCATCTGATTTTCCATGTTTAGGGAATGGTTCTTTGAATATCCCCATCTTTTTCATTTGGTGTTTGATTTCTCTCTAGGGTGTCAAATTCTATCTCTCCATTGTCAATGAGATCTTGGATGTAGTGGCAGAAGTCTTAGGCACTTATCTGTCTTGTGTCATTTTACACAATGAAAATCACAATATTCATGATCTTTATACCATGATGGTTTAGGAGAATTTTCATCAAAAGGTTGTGTTGTAGGATAAGTCACAATTTTGAATTCATTCAATTGATTCAATATTGCAGATAAATACTCATTAAGAGGAGTGAATGTCCTATGCTTAGGTGGTGGTTGAATAGGTCCTTTGGTTAATTTAAAAGGTTGACCAACTTGAACTATTTTTACAATCGTTTGGAATCTTTGATTCCATCTCCCACCACGTTCTTTTTTTTTAAAGATATTTGGCTTTTCCATTGGTTTGGCATTTTGATTATCTTTAGAAGGTGATTTGATTGTTCCTTTTGTAATGAGGGATTTTTCTATTTGTATGCCCTTTTCAATGACCTCTTCAAAGGTATGAACACAATGCATTTGTAAATGAAAAGTGATGTCCGGGTTTAGATTAGGCATGAAGATGCTCACAAGATGTTTTTGGGAAATGCACAAGGGAAGCGGTTAGGCTATCCCTCGCCATCTTTGTAAGAAGATTGTGAATGTTTCATTAGGGAATTGTTTAGTACTACACAATTCTACTTCCATAGTTATGTCACTTTCTATGTTGTATGAGAAATGTCAAAAAAACCTTCTGCTAGTTCAGGCCATGTGAAGATAGACCCACGAGGTAAGCGAGTGAACCATTCCAAGGCTTGTCCCCTAGAATATTTGGAAAGAGTTGTATGAGGTAATTGTCACTATATGCCACTTCTTGGCATGCCATGTAAAAATATTTCACATGATCTCACAGGTTGCCTTTCCCTCTATATTTGTCAAATTTTGGCATGTCAAACTTCTTAGGAAAGGGTTGAAGATGTCATAGCTTTATCAAATGGATGGGGGCATAGCTCTTCATATTGGTACTTTTTGTTATGCCCAACATTACTTTCTTGAAGGCTTGTAAGCATTGATTTCATGGATTTCATTTCTTGTGTAAGTAATTTCTCTTTAGTAGGAGAAGCAAGAATATATACGTAACTGTATTATGTATTTTCTCTTCTTGGTTTTTCATGTGAAGTTCACTAGTTTTGACCTTAGGCTTTGCCTTATGCACATTTTTGTTTTTTCCTTATGTACATGAGATGTTAGTAAAGCTAATTGTTGACTAAGGTTTTGGATTTTTGTTGAATAGTGACTTCTTCCTCAAGAGGTTCTTCTTCTTCTTTTGCATGTGGAGGTTGTTCTACATTTTCATGTTCTAATCTAACTCTACATGGCATCTTGATGAAGGGAATTTTATAACCCACCATATTATCATTTCCTACATTGGATGTGGAAGTGTTCCCATGTGTTAGGATATCTTCCATGTTAATGAGAGGTTGTTCCTCTTCATTAGCCTCATTCGTGGGTGGGATTGTCTCATGTTTTGTAGGCATTCTAGCTCCTAATTCCACCACTCTTGCTAGCACCCGATCTTTGTTTCTAAAAAGGAATTCATCTAATAAGGTGGGGTCAAAATCAAATTCCATGCATGGTGACCCTAACTCATCACCACTATGATCTACCATCTCCTCCACTTCTTTCTCTGTGGAAAATAAAGGCCCGAGATCATGGCCAATAAAGGGATTTGACCCTTATTTGTTTGAAGTTTCCCAAGTTTTTGCTTGTTTCATTTCAAATGCCTTTTTTGGCTCCCAATCTTGTTTTAGGGGCCATGATGTATGAGAGTTTCACTAAGGTGTTTTGAATTTATTCAAAGGTATTGATTAAGCCTAAGTGAAATCGTAAAAAGAATGTCAATAGTTCAAGAGCTATAATGAATGTCAAAGGATAAATGTGCCTAAGTGATTGTTTTAAATGAGTAAGTTAAAAGGTGACAAATAAGATACAATCACATGATGCTTAGTTCCAAAACCAATCAACCAAATTATATATTTCTAAGTCTTTTCAAAATGGTAGTTGGTGTTTTAAGATGATTAAAAAATGTCACTACTTATGTCAAGTTCAAAGAAATGAACAAGGCGTAAGTAATAACAAGGAGTTAACATGATCCCCAAAAAAAGTATACTAAAAGAAAGCTTGAATCCAATCAAGACCTATATTCCAAAAAGTGGCAGTTATGATTGTGAGCGACACAACAATTCCACCAAGATATGTTAACCAAACTTTGTGAGAAAGTAAGGTATTAATATCAAGATGATATTGATATAATACACACAAGTGGTAACACTCAACACTTTTCAAAATTGAGGTAGTAATTGAAATCAAACTAAAGCTAGAGTATACCTAGGAATTGTTAAAGTGTATAGCGTAACATCACAATATAGATATTTAGGTCAAGTTTACAAGAAACAAGACGTAAATACAAAAATTGTAGTGACATGATATAAACAAGATAACAATTCAAAGGAGAGTCAAGGTGATGAATCTATCCTAACTACAATGATGATATTGACTTGGGTATCAAGATAAAAAAGGCTACTAATGATATGAAAACATCTCCACATTTAAGATGTTTAACAACTCAACCAAAAACATGGATGAGTGTAAAGGGACACAAAAGTGGTGAATACAATAAATTAGCAACACAAGGGTAGTCACTCTTCTTCTAATCAACAAAGTTTCAAAATAAAGTGAAGGAAGTAGATCAATTGAGGTGAAAATGTTGGCCTCACTTGGCATAGTTTGCCTCACCTTAGGGAAAGTGAAAACTAATAAAAAGTAACTTCACATGTTTCATGATGAATAATGGCTCTCAACTCAAATTGGTTTTGAAATGGTCAAAGTTGGCTTCTGGTCAAAGATAGCTTCCTATGTGGTTCACTCAAGTAGGTGTCAAAATGTATCTAAGAGAAAGCTCGGTTTATCAAGGTTTCCTAAGGATTATCCTGATTTACTTTACCCCCTTCAATAAAAAGTGGGAAATAAATGCATCCATCATGTACTCTCATTGGGGTCATGATATAGATAACGTGTCACTAAATATCATGTGTATACTAGTCAAGTAGGTGTGTGTGAGATAACTTTTCGTTTTGTCCATAAGGTTCCCTCTTGAGTGGACTACTTTAGGGTTCCTAGGATCACCCCCATTGTTGTAGCTTAAGGCTTATGCCAAAGGGGTTATGTCCTAGTTTTAAGTGGATGGGGCAATATGATATTTTTTCCAGAAAAACCTATAAGAGTTTCTATAGTGTTCCGTTTTCCCATGATTTGGATGACCAAATCTTGTTTTTTTTTCCTTTAGTGAAAAGTTAGATGTCGTTGTCTATCTTGGGATGGATTTTATTTTGTATTTTTTCGAGTAAATATTTTTTTAATGATTTTTTTCCATGAAAGTGGTCTGAAATTTTTTTAGAAAATGGAGCACTTTCCGTTTTCCCACCATAACTATATAAAAAATATCAAAATCAAAAATATTTTTTTAATGTGTATAGAATTTTTCCATGCTTGGGATGGTATAGGTTTTATCACATTTTGATAAGTGAAACAAAATTTGTAGTCTTAAATGTAGACATGAACATTCATGGGAAAAAATGTCTTAAAGACCTACTGTTAGTAAAAAATTATAAAATGATATTTATCTTATTCTATTCACTTTAAAATCATTATTTCTATGAAGCTAATAGTCTCCCTATGCGATGGTACCATTTTTGTGAGATGTTTTCAATTTTTCAGCATGGTTCAAGTCCATGGAAGAGAAAATTTGAAGTTTTTGACCTTTTACATGCCATAATGACCTCCCATAGCTCTGGTTGGGGAAAAACAAATATTTCCGAGCCTTGAGGGTCGGATTTGATGATACAGATAGAACCAATGACATCGCTTTATAAACCGCGATGGTACTTAATATTAGAAACATGATCGCTTTTATAAACCATGATCATGGTTTATAAAGTGTGATCATGGTTATTAAATCATATTTACACACATCCCAACGTTTGAATTACCATGTGATTTTTATTGTTTGGCCTTATTGTATGAATTATGAAATTTTTGTCACTTTCTGCATGTTTTTCTTATCACCAGAAGTAAAACATCATGGGAGACAAGAAATGAAGTCAAAAAAGGAAGTCAATAAGTAAAAAAACACCAGACAAATTAGAGGTAAAAAGATTTCAAAATGTTGAGTGAATGGAATCTTCGTGAATCAAGAAGAGGTTCATCTTCAACCCCTACTATTGTAAGCAATGAGGAACAGGTAATGTTTCTACTGTCAATGTTGAAGATGAATTAAATACTCATGATGAAGATGTTTTTATTATCAATGTTGAAGAAGAATTAAATACTCGTGATGTAGTTGATGTTGAAATTGAAGGAGACAATGAAAATGTGAATAAGGAAATTTAGGTTGAAACTGTAGACAAGAAAAATTTGACAAAAACACCTCCTAGGATTTTACGTAAGAAACCTAATTATTTTATTGAAATTGATGAGAACATTTTGAAACCAATGTCGAAAAACTTTTTGAATGGAAAATCAGAAGAAAAGCCACTGAAATTTGGGATAATCATTTTGAAATTTTAAATGATTCCCAAAGATGTCAGTTGTTGGTTAGTTTGATGAAATTGATTAAAATGAGACCTACATTAAACACCTTAGGATTGACAACATCTAATATACGTGGTCAAACCTCTACAATTATTGAAAACCTTCATGATGCATATCACATTGTTGGTGTCAAGAGATGCACAAGGGATAATAATATTGTGCATCATGTACTTGCTACTAGTGTTGTAAGTGAATCAACAAAAAACAATGTTTGATTACGCAAACAAGTCGAATGTTGAAAGTTAATCAAAAAACTCTAATGAAAGCAATTGAAAGACGTAATATCCTTCAATCACTCAATAACACCGATTTTTGGGCATTTTCTGCTAGAGCACCGCATAAGGACAAAGATATATTTGATGTTATAAGAGAAGTTGTTATTCAATTTTGGCATGATAACACTAGAGTTTCACCTAATACAAGAGATGTTGTAAAATGGAGAGTTGGTTCTACTAATCATGAACCACATCCAAAGCATTTCTTAGATATGACTCAAACTCAATTTTTTCATAAGTTTGAACAGAGCATCTAGAAATTAAAATTAGTCAACATTTTTTTGAAATGTTGAAACCATTCTATGTGAAAATCAACCACGCTCGCACCACTTGTTGTTGTAGGCAACATGTTGAATTTGTGATGCATTATGCTAAATTTTTACGTATTCATTTTGATTTTCATTCTAAAACTATGTTATCAGAATGTGGTGTTCAAGTTCCACCAATATCTTCTAGGATTTCATTCCTATGATATTTTTGAAAGAGAAGTTGGACAATTTTTTTATAGTCAGGATTGTTTAGATGGAAGTTGTGGTACATGCGGATGGATTACCTAAATTGGAAAGTTACATCCATGAGAAAATTGGAGGTGCAATAGGACATAATTTAGTTGAGTTTGATAAATATAAATCAGTACCATACTAGTTGAAAGATGGAAAGGAGTCTAAATGGTGTGAGCTAGTTATAGAACATATGCCTATTTTTCAATTTATGAGAAAATTTAAGGATGAAATTGTTTATGAGTATGCTAGGCATACACACAGAGCTCGATGGTTGGATGAATAGTTCAAGATATGAAAGGACACATTTCCTATTGGTACTATTGTTTTAGTGGTTGATTTTGTAGAGAATTACACATTACAACCACAAATGGAGGTTCAATCACAATATTACAACTCAGTACAAGGTTGCCATTTTTGTGCATATAACATTTATACATTCTCTGACAGTATAGAGAATGATCAATTTTTTTAAGAGAGTACCACTTTTATATTAGTGATGATCATACTCATTCTACTGAATTTGTGCAAGGGTGTTTCAGTTATTTTATGGAAACTTGTCTGATAGGGACATCCACTTCAATCAACATTATATATGGTTAGATAATTACACGTCTCAGTTTAAGAATGCATGAATGTTTTATTGGATGAGAAGGATGCACATCAAGATGGGTGTGTAACATATTTGGAGTTTCACTGAGGATGGACATGGAAAAGGAGAGCATGACGGTGCAGGGGCATGTGTGAAAAGAGCTCTTGCAAGAGAAGAATTGAAGTACAAAGATGGTGCTAAATTGAAAGATGCAAAAGAGCATAGTGGAATGGTGTATTGACAACATGGCCCGAGGTTCTCAAGAAAATTCCATAGTTCACAGATATTTTTGGTTGATAGAGGAACAAAAATTGCTAACTATGAGGATTATATGACACTCACAGGGTCAGTGATATGCACTCATTTTGTAGCTCAGACGCTACTTTGTGGGCCACATGGACAAGAAATTTGGTGCATGTTTTTGTGCATCTTGTATCAAATTTTTCACTACTGAGTGTGATTCACAAGAATGGGTGGATGGATGGATTTGTAGGCCTCTAACTCCACTTCCCAGTTATCAACCTCCACAGGCATTATGACTTGTTTCTCTAGATGAAGTTACAACATCCAAGGACTTTGATGAAATTTTGATTTTGGTGTGACAAGGTAAATGGTTATTTACAATTTTTGTATTGAGTTATGTCCATTGAAATTAATATGTAATTTAAATTTGAGTTGAAACTTTTTTTTTTTTAGGACATGTGTTTGTAGTTATTATGAAAAAAGACAATGAAGAAGGAACAAACTATTTCTTATTATGTCATTGCATCGAGGAAAGAAAAGTTTGACTTCTCTATTATAGATGGCGAAGATATTGAGTACCCTACAGGGTTAGTGGTAGTTATTGGAACTTGGCTTTGATGGTATCCATTAAAAATTTCTTTGTTTGGGTGTTTGAAGACTTTGAGACACACAAGAAAATACTCTTATATTCACATCTAGTTCTAAAGAACAAATATTTAGCTATATAGATATCAAGGAAGGCCTAATAACAAGATTCTTTGGAAGGTTCGAGAGTCAGATCATGAAGCAATCATGTCCGCTATTTAGAGTAGATCGATCTGATGGTTCATTGGAATGAATTTACATGCTCACGTCTGGTATATATAATTTCTTTGAAGTGTTTAAATTTTTCAACTAGATCATTCAAGTTCATATATTTTATTAAATTTGTGTATTTTGTATATATCTAGTATATGGTTTTGATTCAACTTAAATTTCTTTGACTAACACTTTTATAGGTTAGTGGTGCCAGAAAAGCTTCCACTTTCACATCCTGATGGTGAACATTGGAATGAATTTACATGAGCTCGTCTAGTATATATAATTTCTTTGAATTGTTTAAATTTGTCTAGTTCTAGATTCAAGTTCATATATTTTATTAAATTTGTGTATTTTGTATATATCTAGTATGGTTTTGATTCAACTTAAATTTCTTTGACTAACACTTTTATGCAAGTTAGTGGTGCCAGAAAAGCTTCCACCTTCACGTGGTTGGGCACATTAGTAGAGAATTTTATATTCTCGAAGCTAAGAGAAGCTTTCATTGTTTTACAAGAAAAGAGAAGAAACTAACAAATTTATGTACATGTGGAGGGGTTCTTGGCTCCAGAGGAGGTAGCCAGAAGCACCGGGAGCATAGGGAACCAAAAAAATGCCTCCCAAGTGTTTACAAGGCCATCCCTATACTGTGTGTGCATAGTCGGTTTGTGCCATGACCCACCATTTGCAAAAATATAGTTTTGACAACCTTTACATTGGCTCAAACTGCACTATTTTCACATGTTTCAAAAAACAATAAGAGTAGTAAGAGCACCGATTGAGATGGAAAAAACTAAGATAGGATATTGTAGTAGGGTCCCTATGCCAAGGTGTAGGATCAATGAGACATCTCTAGGTGCCATGGAGTCTATGAGATCACCCGTCGAAGTTGAACAATTTTTTTGGTCTCAGGGCTCTTAAGGGACTACCCAAACGAAGTAGCCGAGAAGAAAAATGAAATTTTCACACAAAAAATGATGTCCTCCTTTAGCATTTACCTAGCCACCTGAGATGTGTTGGTAGTTGTTGGTGCCATGACCCACCATTTGCAAAATATAGCATTTGACTAGCCTTACACTGGCTCAAACTACACTATTTCATGCATTTACAAACAATAGGGAAGCGAGAGCACCAATAGAGGAAAAAAAAATGAGATATATATTTTAGAGGGTCCCTTACACCGAGGTGTAGGATCAATGAGACATCTCTAGGTGCCCAGAGTCCGAGTAATCACCCGTCGAAGTTGAACGATTTTTTTGGTCTCAGGGCTCTTAAGGGACTACGCTGAACGAAGTAGCCCAGAAAGCAATGACATTTTCACACACCAAAAAACACCTCCTCTAGTATTTAACTCTCACCTAGACATGTTGGCATAGTTGGTTTGGTGCCCATGACCCACCATTTGCAAAATATAGCATTTTGACAACCTTACAGCTGGCTCAAACTGCACTATTTCATGTGTTTGCAAACAATAGGGCAAGTGAGAGCACCGATTGAGAGAGAAGAAAAAATGAGAATATATTTTATAGGGTCCCTATGCGAGGTGTAGGATCTAATGAGACATCTCTAGGTGCCATGGAGTCCGAGTAATCACCCGTCGAAGTTGAATGGTTTTTTGGTCTCAGGGCTCTTAAGGGACTACGCCTAAACGAAGTATAGCAGAAGCAAAAAATGACATTGTCACACACAAAAAACACCTCCTCTAGCATTTACTGGCCACACAGATGTGTTGGCATAGTTGGTTTGGTGCCATGACCCACCATTTGCAAAATATAGTGTTTGACAACCTTACACTGGCTCAAACTACACTATTTCACGTGTTTGCAAACAATAGGGCAAGCGAGAACCGATTGGAGATGGAAAAAATGAGATAGGATATTGTAGAGGGTCCCTACACTGAGGTGTAGGATCCAATGAGACATCTCTAGGTGCCATGAGTCAGTGAGAGTAATCACATGTGAAGTTAAATGGTTTTTTTTGGTCTCAGGGCTCTTAAGGGACTACCCGAAAAAGAAGTAGCCTGGAAGCAACGACATTTTCCCACACGCAAAAAATGATGCCTCCTCTAGTGTTTACACTAGCCACCTGGATGTGATGTGTTGGCATAGTAATTTTGGTGCCATGACCCACCATTTGCAAAATATAGTGTTTGACAACCTTACACTGGCTCAAACTGCACTATTTCACGTGTTTGCAAACAATAGGGCAGCAAGAGCACCGATTGGAGAGAAAAAATAAGAGATATATATTGTATAGGGTCCTATACCAAGGTGTAGGATCTAATGAGACATATCTAGGTGCCAGTGAGAGATCAGAGAGTAAGTAATCACCGTCGAAGTTGAATGGGTTTTTGGTCTAGGGCTCTTAAGGGACTACGCGTGAACGAAGTAGCCCGGAAGCAACAAAATTTTCCACACCAAAATGACACCTCCTCTAGCATTTACCTAGCCACCTAGACATGTTGGTGTAGTTGGTTTGGTCCATGACCCACCGTTTGCAAAATATAGCATTTGACAGCCTTACACTGGCTCAAACTGCACTATTTCACGTGTTTACAAACAATAGGGCAGCGAGAGCACCGATTGGAGATGGAAAAAACCAAGACAAGGATATTATAGAGGGTCCCTATGCCAAGGTGTAGGATCAATGAGACATCTCTAGGTGCCACGGAGAGTTCGAGTAATCACCCATCGAAGTTGAATGGTTTTTTTGGTCTTAGGGCTCTTAAGGGACTATGCCCGAACGAAGTAGCCTGGAAGAAACGACGTTGTCCCACACCAAAATGACACCTCCTCTAGCATTTACCTAGCCACAAGACATGTTGGCATAGTTGGTTTGGTGCCATGATGTCCCGAGGCATGACTTCTCACTACTCACCTCCGTTCATTTCCTAGATTGCTAGAAAAGGTAGTTTGTAAACAATTATGCCATGAAGGCTCAAGGAATGCCATGACCTTGAATTCTTGGGTGTGACTAGAGAACTCCTTCACTCAAGTTTTGGCTTAGATGGTTCTTGGTTTGGATGACCGAGCACCAAGTTGTGATCATCATAAGTTTCCGTTGAAAACGTGAATTGGGATTAATAGGAAGGGTTCTTGGCTCAGATCGGGTGGTCTGACTCCAAACCAGGCCTCCCTAGAGCCCACCATAGCACCAAAGGCATATACCCCCCAATTGGACATGTTGGGTGACATTTTCTCCCATGATGTCCCGGGGCATGACTTCTCACTACTCGGCTCGCATCAATGAGATTACAACAAGGTTAACACATTACCATGTAAATACTCTAATGATTGTTTGATCTCTTTTTAAAGCATGTTAATACACAATAGAGTGTTAAGAATATTTTTTCATATATCTTGTGCCAACTAAACTACAATGTTTTTATATTTTTTAAACAAGTGAATTCAAATTAGGACCTTATTGTTACACACATCAATAACACTTAATTTGGACTAATACTTAACAAATAAATTGTAAGTACACTAAAAACATATAAAATGACTTGTAATAAATCCCTCAAGACCATTTTTAATTGTGTACATTTTTTCCCACTTTGGAGTGTGTTAACCACGTGCTTAAAATAAGAAAATTGATATAAGTCCACACTTGAATCTCTTGAAAAAAAAATGATCTTGCACCCAAGAACCTTCAAAACCATTATATAACATAACATCATATATCATATATCATAACAATAACATAACATCATATATCATATATATCATATGGATAATGGTCACATAATCGAGGCCATCAAATCAAATCAAACATAGAACTAATATGGTTATGAAAACATACATAGAAGGATATCATGTGCAATGAAATCAAATCAAACATAGAAGTAATATCGTTATGAAAACCAACATGGATATAATGTATCAAACTAAGTGTGCCATGTGTCTCTGAAAATATAAGTTCATAATGTATCGAACTAAGTGTGTCATACATATAGGACCACATGTGGTCGCATAAGGCTATATACATGGACTATATGAAGAATCATGAACTAGGACAGATGATGGCATATATATCTATACATCTAAGTCCTATGAATCTAATCATGAAACATCTTCCCTCTCTTCGTCCCTACTAGAAGAAGCATGTCCATGACTTGTGGATGTAGTGGAGGGAGATGCCACTATGGATTTCATCCATGTGGTCCTAGGCATCTCTAAGAAGGCCTGTAACCTAGCCTGCACATTCATAAACAACAAGTTTTTAACACCCAAATTTTTAAAATACATTCAAAATTTAGAAACTTAGAATTTATAATGCATGTGAAATCTTACCGCAATCTCATGATCCTATCAATTTTTCATCGACACATTGCAAGGGTCAATGGTAGACTCATGAGGGGTAGGCTACATACAAATAAATAGTTCAAATTAAATATTTCATGTACAAAATTTGATATTATAGATAAGTAATAAGAAAAATTCCTCCAAAATTTAACAAATTTGAAAAATTGTACCTGAGTTAGTGGATCTGCAGATGCTATGGCAACATCTACAACAACCTCCATAGTCTGCATATAGGGAGGAGTCTCTAGAAGTCATAAGCTATACAAAAAACATGTACATATCAATATTAATCTACATGAGTTGCCACATAACAGACCCAAAGCATAATCGACACATAACAAACCAATGTATTAATTTGCTAATAGAAACCAACCAAGGCTCTTAATATCTTCTTCCCAAGTTTATTTTCCTTTTACGATTGAGAGTACAATTTGTCTACAAAAAGTGTCAAGAAGTGAATGTGTTCCCAAGACTAGTGCAATGCTCTTAATGCCTTTCTTATTGCATATTATCATGAAGTAGAATTATATACCTTCCCAATTAATATAACCTAGTATTTTGAAACCACCGAGGCTTGCAAAACCTTCCATACAAGTTGATCTTTGAAAAGAGACAATTTCACAACTTTGACTGGGTTGTCTAGTAAAATAGAGAAATTTTACATACCAACAATGTCTAAGATTGACAATGCAATAGATAAGGTTAGAAGGCATAAATAATGTTTGAGCTCGAGGGAGGTCCACTAGTTTCTTATGAGCTTTATCATTGATTATCTTTCCCCAATCTATGAATTTTGTCTCATTATTGATGGTGGAAATGACCTAGATATTTAAGGCTCAAAACACCATATCACCTTATCTCCTTTTACTTAAATTACAAATGTGATGACATTAAAAATAACATCATTGAAATCATACTTTTGGAGTCTCTCATAGACTTAGGATCTACCCTATTTGTAAAATTGGAGCCATGACAAATTAATTTCCTTTAGAGACTATTCTTGATGATTTTCCTAGTAAGTTAACACACCATTAATGCTCAAGTCATTGTAAACCTCACAAACATGGATTTTGAAGTAAGTATCAATAGATTGTCTTTCTTAGTTGTGCTAATGGAGTACGTGAATCCTTTCTCACTTCCCAAGAATTTGGCTCATAATTATTTATGCATGAAAATAATAAGTCTACACATTTAGTGAGATATGGAAGTCAATCACCTTATTGAGACTATTTTTGGCCAAGTATTTGAAAATTTTGAATGTGTCTAGTATAGTCAACTTGTCTTGAAAGATATCAATTTCAACATGTCTATTTTATAATTCTTTAATCTACAAGAAGTTAGTTTACAATGTGGAACATGGCTCAAAGCCATGGTACTAAAACATCATTTTATTTCAATAATGGAAATGATTGAACTTGTATCACTAAGAAGTTGGGTACTTGAAATATATTGTTCAGGAAGCTATTTTTTTGGGGGATTGTCTATAAGTAGGAAAAGTAGTATAGTTGAGTTCATGCATATTCTGAATGAACCACTTTTTCAATCTTTGATTTTTTAGCAATACGAGTTAGTGTATTAATAGGCTTCACAAATGACCTTGTCTATAGGAGGGATAGGTGTGAAGTGAATCGACTCCAGGTATCCCATTTTGAACAACTCATTAGCATCATATTCTATGTCCTCTATGACCCATTAGAGATGAAAGTTGTTATTTGTTGTAATGTCATTCTATAGAAGTATCGGTAATAAACATTAATCTTGTTGACACAATCTTCCCAATAATCCTCCATTTTAGGTTAATAATACTACTTATTGTCATATGACCTCCTAGAAGAGTAGGAATCTAGGTTTAATGATCTAGGAAGCTTTGATGTTACTCGAGTCTCTAAAATTCCTACAAGAGTAGATACACAACTGAACTTCCACAATTAGAAACAAAGTGTAAAGAGAAACTAACTGTGTAAAATTCACGTGAGGCGTGCCAAGTAGCCTCAGTGCCCAGAGAAGATGATGACCCATCAGGCTCTGCGTATAAAAGACAAACATATTAATATGTACATGTACACGTGAAACATTATACATGAACATTAAAAATGTGTATTTAATAATAAAAGTGCAATCAAATGAAATTTGAAATGTAAGTAACTTGAAACTTATGTATACACACCCCAATTAGTAGTAGCTAGCATGTCAATGCCGGATGTGTCCTTCACCAACTCTTATTATTTAAAATAAAAAAATATTATTTTTTACATGTATGTACATGACATAATCAAATACATATATATTAATATCTCAAATGAATTAAACTATTATATATATATATATATATAATATTTATTTGACATTTACTATGAAAGACCAAGATCATTTGCACTAGTTCCAAAAACATCCACCATCATCTCATCTAGAGAAAAGAAATCATGTGATCCAACAAATGATGTCTCACCCATAGTGCATATGGCACCACATGATCCACAGTGGTGTGGTGTGCTAGAACTGGCACCTCCACCAACATCACTAGATGTAATCTGGTCACTATGTTGGGTCAGAGTGTCAGTGAGCTCCTTAATGCATGTAGTGTGTCAATCTCCACAACCTCCTTCACTATAGGAGGGATAACTGAAAGGTAGTGGGGGTTTTGGGGCATGGGGATCCTTGGTTGACCAACATGTGCACTAGGTCTACTCTGTGTAGAGCCACCTCCTCGCCCATAAAACTCAAAAAAGTCAAAATAATTTGGGACCTCATTAAGCATGAACTCGCAATATAATTTCTTCAAAAAATAGAGAGGAACCTCATTGTTGTTGCATGGTGGATAATAAAAAACCATCCACCATCGGTCCCAAAAATTGTTCTTGATTGGTCATCATGGCACCAATGGATTGGGAACCATTTGCAGCAAGTAGTTTAGGGGGGGCATTGGTCTCGGTCAATAAATAATGCACAAATGTGGTCTTTTACAAAAATTTTTTTATCTTTTATGGTTGCATGGGATAATTTATCTGCATACCACCACCTACAATCACCTCTAAAGGTATTCCATCTATCTATTTGGTTGGTTGTGGAGTCAACTTTCCAATCAATGTTTGTAATGTGTTGGCTAAAGTCATGCGGGATGGATTTGTGGCATGATTTTGTCTTATTGTTTGAATAAGGTTCTCAATGGAAATTTTATTTTTCATATTCTTCCAATGATATCAATGGAGCTTGTGTTCTACATTTGGTTTGAGGAATATGTGGGGACGGGAGAAGGAGCCACATGAAAATAAAAAAACCTAAAATGAAAGATCTGACATTTGGAGGAGGGTATTTTGGAAGGAGGGTTTTGAGGAATATTTGGATGGTTTTAGAGATCAAAGTTGTTTTTGATTCTCAAGATCACCAAAAGGTTAAAGAGAAGAGAATATACAAGATTTTGTATAAATCAAGTAAAGCATGGAAATACAACATTCATCAAAATATTATACATGTTAGAAAATGACCATATTTACAATAAAGCGAAAACTTTTAATTTACGTAAGTATTAATCCCAAATTTAAGTTTTCATTTCATAGTTCACCTCAATACTTTTCAAACTCAAAAAAAATGGAGTCAATTCAAGTTTGAGAGAAAAATTTATGGCCTTCGGAAGATGGGTTATGCATATGCTCTTATGCTCACGGGTATGCACTTAACATGTACTCAAAAATGTGAAAAAACATCCCTTAATCTGCAAAAAGGTCAAATTCTTCCAACCAAGATTCAATTTTTACAACCCATCACATTATTATATGAGTAGAATAATCAACACTATCAAACATTAACATTCATGATCAAAAACTTAACATTTTAAAGAAATTGACAAAACTAGCATGTAGAATGATGAAAAAGTAAGCTCTAAAAATGAAAACATGGAGAAATATTGAAATTTTCTCACCAAGATTTAATTTTGAAAGCAACCCACCACATTAATATGTAAATATAAGACTCATAACTATCAAACACTAACCTACATGCTCAAGAATTTAAGATTTTCAAGAAATTGACAAAACTTGCATGTAGAATGTTGAAAAATGAAGCTCTAAATATGAAAACATGGAGAAATATTAAAATTTTCCCATCAAGATCCAATTTTAACAGCACTTTTCCTCCTTTATACCTACAAGGAAGACTCAACACATGCAAACTCAACAAAACAAGTTAAGAAAAATAAGTTAGATCAACATGTGCAAAAGAGGGTTACTAACCAAAATTGAAACATAACTACAAAAACTTTAAATTAAGTGCAAAGGACAATGGAGTAAGTCCCATCGGGTGTGCCAAATGTGTATATGAATTATTTAACAATGTAAAGGAAATCAAAGCTAACACCTAATATGTTTAATACAATGTTAACTAGATCAATATACCATCATGCTTAGAGCTTAAACAAAGCTATTCTATTAACATATTTGCATTAGAACATGAAATGAAGATTCAAACTAACATGCTAAAAAAATTAACCTCTATCTCTAATTGAATGCTAATGAAATGAACCTATTTAGATCCTTAGCAATCAAAAGGGTTGATTGTATGCTTGAATCCCAAGGTTTTCAAGAATGGAGTCTTGTCAATCCATGGCTACAAGACCATTTGACATATCTCCATATGAATTCAAAACTTGGATGGATGAATGTAAGAAATGAAGATAACTAGCTCCTCTAATGGAAGAATTCTCTAAGATGATAAAATGGCTATAGTATAGGTTCTATGCTCATTTAGGTGTAAGTAGAAAGGTTAGAGGAGGGTTCCTTTTATAACACAATGGTTTGAAGAAGTTTTGCATCCAATTATATGTGGGATAATAGAAAATCTAGGTTAGTTATAGCTAAGCATGGTTTAGAAGTGGTTGAGTTTACTTTAAGAGAGTTTAGTTTGTCCTTTTGTGACTCATGGGGATTGAGGGGGTTTATTAATTAACCAAAGTGATTAATTAATAGGTGTGCAAGCTTATAGAAGATTTTTAGAGGAATAGTTAGTATGATTTATGTTATAAGAGGATTTTAATCAAATAAATGATGATTTATTGATTAAATAGAAGAGAGAATTAATTAATCAAGAATAATTAATTAATCTAGATAGAATGGAGAGATTAATTAATTATAAATAATTAATTAATATAGATAGAAAGGAAGTTGATTAATGGAAGGTCATTAATTAGAGTCGTTGTGGGATTGAAGAGTTAATTAACTAATGTAATGTAATTAATTAATGATGATAACAAAGAAAATGTGTGATATTGATGATATATCATCAATTTACGGGAAAGGGTATTATTAGCACAATTTAAGTATTTAAATTGCTCGATTCAAATTATAGGTGTCTACACAAATGAATAGAGGGAGTGTTATAGAATACGATTATACTAATCAAGGGTGGGGCCAACAAAGGACACAAGGAATGTTACACCATGAGATCTTGATCATGAGCTATGAGATAACAAGCATGATTTAAGGCTCGATATTTTATTACACGTCCTCCTTCTTGTAAAACTTGATGAGCTTTAGTCGGTCCCAGTGTAGAGGATAGGCCTTAAAAGGAAAACTTGGATGGATAGGGTTTTTGTAAATATGTATGTAGGAAAGGTTAATTTTAGGTCCCATACTGGAATCTTTGAGGCTATATATTCTTCTTAAAAATGCTTTCATGATATCATTTTGATGTTGTTAGATGTTTGAAGAGGATGGCTTATGTTTTCCACAAATTAAGGTATTTTATTGTTGATATGTGTGATGTGGTGGAAGTGGATTCTAGAAAGGAGGGAGACTCCTTGATATGTAGTAGGTTTTTTGAGATACCATTGATTGTGAGGAGGATTGTATATATTAGTATGGGTGAGGAATGAAAGTGTAGACATGTGGATGTGACTGCGGTATTTTCTAATGAATTGGGATATATCCATAGTGAAAAACACTGTCAAGGAGATAGGTTATAAAAGAGGATGATAAATGGTGATGAAACTCATGTTGATGGGTGGTAAGGTCATGGGGATAGACACTAATATATTTTTGAATTTTATATGTGGGTTATTGTGAGATGATAGGTTTTTTTATGGCCAAGGTGTTGGTGGAAATGGGTATACCGACATAGTTGGTTAGGGGAGGAAGAGGAGTAGAATGATTATGAGGGATGAAGTACCAACATATTTTCTGACACACTTTGTATTACTTGAGGATTCAAATGTTACATGTCCTTTTTGAGCAACTGAGGGTGATGTAGTAATGATGAGGTTTTGAACACCATGAGGTCTATCTAAAGATGCAAATGGTTTTGGGCCTTATTGAGTAGATGTATTTTGTGATGATATGGTATTGAGTTTGAAGATAGTAATAGGAGTGAATGAAGTAGGTGTTGATACTCCTTTATCACTAGAGGTATGGTGGGGACTAATGCTCTCTATAACTAATTGGTAGTTAGGGTTTATAAGTATTGAATAGTAATAATTAATGGTAAAGATAGGTGGGTGCTATTATTGATTAGGATGATGAAGATGAACATCTTGTGAAGCAAGGTAGATACTAAGGGTGATTTGGTTGGATTTTAATAGTTCTATAAATACCGGTTCACCATTATTTAAGTACTTTGGAGTAAGGTATGGGGGTTCCAAAAATTTTATGCATCAAATTAGACACAGGAGAATGCAAAGGTTCTTGAGTTGTTTTTATGGATTTTTGAAGTGGGTTTGACATGTTTGAGATGTTTTGAAGATCGAAATTTTTCTATTCAAAATATGAACTAAGAAAACAAGCAATAAAGAAAAATAAATATAATTGTTAATGATATGAAGGTCCCAAAATCATAAGAAAGTTTTTTATTATTTTAATTAATATAAGATAAGTGTGAAATGAAAATATGGCTAAAAAGGAACTAGGAAAGAGGCTTGCTAAGGCTAGTTTTAGGTGTATTAAGGTTGGAGTCCTTGATATACCTAAAGTTACGAGAGGCCTAAGTTTGTTTTAGTGTCAGGACAAGGCATGATATTGGGGTCTACCCCCTCACTTCATGGTTCTATAGTGATAAGGGTGTCAGGTGCTTAGTCGATATACCACCCACCAGTTATTTATACTTGGCCAGAACACATAGTCAAATTCTTCCTTGGTAATTAAATCCAAATAGGTAGACCTAGAAAGATATATTTAGATGTAATTTTTTATTTATTATTTGGTTTGGTCGTGTGTAAGGGTAAATTTTGAATTTAATATTTTAAAACCCTAATTAAGCTAGATGAATAGGAAAGAAACAAGATTATTTTTAAGACCAAAAGAAAAATTGATTTCCATGAAGACATAACACGTAAGATACAAGTATAAAACAAAATGGAAAGGAAATGGAAAGTGCTACATGTGTTTTCTAAGCACTCATTTTCAATCATTTTAAGTGTTTTTGAGAAAGTAACGCTAAAGCACTCCAAGCTAAAAAGTTAAACGATTTGAGAAAATGAAAACAAAAATGTAAAATATGATAAAAAGGGACTAAGGGTACCACCGGGCATCTTTGTAATGTTTATGGTAGATTTTGGTTCACTTTATCATGCATAAAAATCACCAAAAAATTAGAGGATAACAAGGTTTAATGATACTTTCGTTGAAAATACAATTTCAAAATGTATGGATGTAAAGCAGTCTCGAGACTCTTGCTTCTAACGAATGAGAGAAACTTGCACACAAAGAGATAACTAAAAGATATATGTTAGATAAAATTATGGCAAGTTGCTTGAAAAGGACGATCTCAAGAACCAATGGGATTCCTTTAAAGGGTGTGAACTCATTTTGACAATCAAGTGATAAATGATAAAATATATGATATGATAAAGGTTTTTATATTTAGCTAATACAATGATGAGATAAAACTAATCTTCCATGGAGATAAGAAGACCCTATTATATGTAGTAGATGGTCCATACTAATTCTATGGTAAGATAAAGTTCTTTGAAATACTCAAGCCACTCATACTCGGTGGCATCTTGTATTTCTTAGATGACTCCCAACTAATCCTCAATGTTGTTCGGGTTTAGTGTTAGGATGATGACATAGAGGCTCAAATCTGGTGTGATGGTGTACTAGTCACAAACAAAGGGTTGTGATATGATTAGAAGGTTGTAAATTCTATTTATGGGGTGTTATTCACCTATATCACTCTCTACAAGAAGATACCACTTGAAAATGAGATAGATTAGAAGCAAATATATTCTGATAAATATTAGAAAGATGTAAAAAATGTGAGGGCAGGGATAGTTGATGATTCAAAGGAATCATGGGAAATTTAGATAAATCACTAGCAATTCAAAGGAATTGCAGGTAATTTCTATGTAAAGGAATACTTGATTGAAATTCAATGTTTAGACTTCAAAAATGAGATTAAATCATTAAATTATTTTGATACAATATGCATGGATGAAAATATAATATATACCTTGTTTATGATGTAAAACAAACATGATAATGATGCAAAAGAAACTTGTGATTATACGGGCTCTTCAAGGGCTTGAAAGGGATTGATAAAGTTATGGGATGTCCTAGATGATGGTGTCTCAATGTCTAAAATGTTATGACTTCACTACAATGTCCCATGATATGGATTCAAGACATTTTATGGGATTATATAGAATCTCCGATGATTAATTAGAATCATTGACAATCCAGAAAAAGTGGGAATCCCTCTTAGAAGTGTTTCAACCACTTCCAAATGATTTATTTAAGGTTTGGAAGAGATTTAGTATGGGTGGAAAGATGTTAATGATGTTGGAAGGTTGAGAGTTTAAGCCAAATTGGGTTAAAATGGTTTTTAGGTGGTTTTGGAGGTTTAGGTTGTTTAGGATGAGTTAAATAGGTATTTACTGAGGTAAAATGTGATTTTATAGAGATGGGAAAATGGTTTATATCTTGATAGGATGGGTTTATTATTTTTAATGTAGTGTGGATAGGTCATGTAAGGTGCTGAAAACAGGGGTCTACACATGGATCTCTTTCCTAGTTCAACATTGTTAGCACATTATTAACTTATTTTAGAACTTATTCATCTCATACTTAGTTGTGTAGCATATGGGGGAGTTTTGTGTCACCTATTCTCTTTTATATTGTATGTATTTTATTTAAATAAGGTCTAGATCCATTTTTAGCTGTGTGATTTGTGGGGTTATGGAAGGTAGAAAAGTAACTAAGGGATTTATGGGTAGGTTTTCCTCTCCTATTACGATTAAATATGAAGATATAAATTTGTTAAATAACTTTAGTATTTGTCTTCCCCCTTCAAAGGGGTACATTTTAACCTTTGATTCTCTCTTACACATATTTTTTTTGGGTTGCATGCACTTAACACTCTTTTTTATCCTCAACACAAATTAGGGACTAATCACCCTTAATCCTTAAGTGAAATTCAACAAATATAACTCTCCAAGAAAAATTAAATCATGAGAAAACAAATTTATTCTTTACTTTTTTACATCTTTTCACTTTACATACATGTAAGTGTAAATATTTATTATTACATGTTAAATGTGAGTTAATTTTAATTCTTTATCAAAGAAATTGACTACGCTCTATGTTTTAGGTTTAATCGAGGAGCATGCCAATACTAAGAAAAAAAAATTTGTAAAACAAACATTCAAGAAAAGGAAAAGTGTGTTTTCACAATCAGATACAATTTTCATTTAATCATGCATTTTTCAATTAATACTTAAAGGGGGGAATGTAGACACTCAAATTTGGTAATCTTCACTTTGGAAACCCATGCTTTGACTATGCACTCTTGCTATCATAAATAAAACTTCTCCCTTCCCGATTAGCACTTTTTGAGGTACATTATTTAGATTGTTTATCCTTTCACACTAAAATTTTGACACATTCTAAGAATACAATGCATAAAATAAATGGAAAACATCATTTGACAATTCCCAATGCTCAATGTGCATATTTTCAACTCCCATTTAGGGCCATATAGTTTGGTCAAGAATTTATATCTATTCTTGGACCAATATGTCATCAAAATCTACTTTCAAAATATATATATATATATATATATATATATATATATATATATATATATATATATATTTGTTTTATACTTCATCTAGGTTATCATTTCTTAGTTTTAGTAAATAAATGAGATAGTCTTTAGTTACTTATATGGGGTCCCGTAGATTACTTATCTAAGAAACGATAACCTAGATGAAGTATAAAACCAATATATATATATAACCCCATATAAGTAACTAAAGACTATCTCATTTATTAACCTAGAAATCTTAAGGAAATGCACTAAATAAATCAATTCATACACTTAAAAAGGAACACAAAGTTCCCTAAATCATGCATTGTTGCATCTCGAATTCATTAGGGCTACAAACCAAATCAAGTCTAAAGATACAAAACAGGAAAGGAAACCATATCTCTTATCCACAAGCACTCATACATCCTCTCTCCAAATGTTTTAACAAGATACAAGTCAAAATAAACATGGTGAAAGGAATGATAACCAGATCGTACTAAGCCAAGAACACAGATGCTAATCAAACACCATGATCAATAAGATGAAAGCAATTCGCTAGAATAACTTTACATAAAACCTTTGCAAAAAAATGAGAAACAATATCATATATTATTATGGAACTCAATGCAATACATTGAGAATGGGCCTTTCTTAAATAGGAAAGGAATAAAAATCTAAGAACCAATCAAGGTTGTAGATCAAGCCATAAATCAAGGAAATAACTAGTCATCAAAGAACTAGTCAATACCATAGATCAAGGAAATAACTATACCTAACAACTAGATAATATCTCATAATATCTAAATAAGATAAAAGAAATATCCACACACATAAGTGGGTGAGGATAAATACAATAAAGGTAAATAAAGTACCTAGGTGAACATGAGCTAAGGTAAATACCTACTCTAACACCCCCCCTCAAGTGAAACTAGGGGCCAAAATAGAAGTGGCATGTCCACAATATGAGTCTCGAAACTAGGCCTTATTAGGTACTCATGTACAATAATTGGGAAAAAGAGACACCACAAGATACCCAAAACCAAGATAACAACAAAGTAAAGAGAGTAAAGACCCACTCCAAGGCATCCCAAGAAGGTCGGCTCATAAAACTCATACAATGCTTGAATAATTTTGGTGTGTACTATGGTCTAAATCCACCGCTTGATTAAAAACTCAAAAACAATCGACACCGGGTTTCACGAATAGCTCCACACAAGAATACTCATCAAGCGGAGTGATGTTGAAAGTGTAAAAAAACCACGAAACATAATTTGATCAAGCTGCTGCAAATAGGTGTGTCATGATCCAAGAAAAATAACCAAAGCAACAAGGCAAGGACACAAAATCCGAGTTTCATGATCCAAGAAAAGCCAAGGTAACAAGGCAAGGACACAAACTCCAGAGTGTCACGATCCAAAAAAAGCTAAGGTAACAAGGCAAGGACACAAAACCCGAAGAAGCGGGATCAACACCATACCCTCCCATCTTGTTGAATGGGTGGAGTGACGCTACAAATTTATATGAGTTGTCAAAAAAATACTTTGGAACACTAAAAACTAACACTGGAATACACTATAATAGATCCCCCATAAGAATCATCACAACATGCCAAAAGTGTTGAAAATAGAGATACAAAATCTTTCAACAAATAAGAGATACACTACACTTGTTAAAGAAAAATACTCAAAAAAGAAGCATCACAATACGAGAAGGTGAGCAAGATGCCGAATGGTGGAGGAGCCACGCTGTAGAGTCCTCTCAATGAATGCCTATGTTTCTGCCACGAGTGATCAAATATCCACCCCAAATCAACACGGATGGATGAAGAAGATGCATGCATATGACTTGGTGCAAAATGCATAATGGGTGCATGCAAAAGAACATCATAATGTGTGTCAGGTTGATCATGTCTGATAGCTAAAATCTTAGGTTTCTCAAGCCTGAGTGAAGGTGTAGAACTCATGTGTTTCTCATGATCCTCAGAAAGAGTCGAGTGAACAAAAAATGGAGCTTTATCAATGTGTGATCTCAATGAAGTATCTGATCGAAAACCAATGTCATGATAAGAATTCCACTTAACATGTGGAATAGAGGAAACAATACCCTGTGAATGTCTTCCAATGACTCTGCTAGTGAGACCCATAGAACGAGCATGTGAGATCTGAATGTAGTGGTATGCTTCTCAAAAAATCCATGCAGCTGAGCAAAAATAGGATACACAACATGTGTGTGTAATTGTAATAGGCACAGATGTGGAATAGCATGCGAGAACAAGCTTCATAGGTGTATGAGCATCAAGATCGGGAACAAACTCAAAGAAAGACATATCAATGTCGGTGGGTTCATGATTAATAAGCTGCAAGTGGACTAGGAGCATGAATATGGTTGTCCACAATATGATGGTGATCTTATAGGCTAGCAAGTTTGTTGTTGTAGGAAGTGTATTATTGTATCCTTATCGTGAAAGAGTGATTGTGGAAGATAATTTCGCTTCTTGAGTGATCTATTTTCTTCCACAAATTTTACAATATCCTCTTGAAGTCAACATACTTCAGAGAAAATCATATCATTCTTAGAATCCATGATAGGTACAAACTATAACTCCCAAAATTTTAGGACATCGGGCTCACCGAAATTGTGTGCATAATTTATTACAACACTCCTCCATATTTGGCACTTTATATTATAGTGCAAGTCTAAAAATAAAATAAATAACTCCAATGGAAAGATCATGAAAAAAAAAGCACTTTTGCAAAAAAATGGCACTCAAAACCGAGTTACCAATCAAATGATACAAGCTTTTTAATATTTTGCTCTGTTATTTATTTTAGTTGCCACGAAAAAAATTAAATTGTTGTTGCCTTCACCACACAAATAAAATTAAAGGGGCTGAAGTTAAGCTCCTACTAGTAGGAATCACAAGCTTTAAGCCCTCATATGACCATACCATATGACCAAGGGCTAAGCAACAACAAAGAAACCACACAAACCGATCAATTGTCTACAAAAATGGTCGAGTTTAGAGTTGATCCTAGGGTTTTCACGCCTTCGAATCCAATCGAAGCCTATGTTTTCCATAAAACTACACGCAACAACAACATACAACCAAATCCCAAATATATGAATATATAATTAATTTATTTGCAAAATAAAACTTACGAGATGGATGTCAACAATAATCTCCCCTGCTCTAATACCATGAAAGGAACGATAACCGAGATCATATCAAGCCAATAACACAGATGCTAATCAAACACCATGCTTTACATAAAACCTTTGCAAACAAATGAGCAACAATATCATATATTATTATGGAACTCAATGCAATACATTGAGAATGGGCCTTGCTTAAATAGGCAAGGAATAACAATCTAAGAACCAGTTAAGGTTGTAGATCAAACCATAAATCAAGGAAATAACTAGTCATCAAAGAAATAGTCAAGACCATAGATTTAAGAGAGAATTAGGCATCAAGGATCTAGTCAATACCATAGATCAAGGAAAGAACTAGTCAATACCATAGATCAAGGAAAGAACTATACCTAACAACTAGATAATATCTCCTAATATCTAAATAAGATAAAAGAAATATCCACACACATAAGTGGGTGAGGATAAATACAATAAAGGTAAATAGAGTACCTAGGTGAACATGAGCTAAGGTAAATACCTACTCTAACAGGAAATTCACTAAATAAATCAATTCATACACTTAAAAAAGGAACACAAAGTTCCCTAAATCATCCATTGTCACATCCGAATTCATTAGGGCTATAGCCAAATCAAGTCTAAAGATACAAAACAGAGAAAGGAAACCATATCTCTTATCCACAAGCACTCAAACATCCTCTCTCCAAATGTTTTAACAAGATACAAATAAAAATAAACATGGTTAAAGAAATTACCAAATTTGATTGATCTATCTAGACATCACATGGTAGGTAGAGAATGACATACGGTGTGAGGCCTATTTGGAGTAGAGCCAATGTAAGAAGTGTATGAGGTATACAAAACCATTCTAATGTGTGTATTACATAACTCTTCATCCATGGATAGGGTTTGAGGTGAAGTACATTCCATTTAGAGATCCTCACTACATGTGTGACAACTAGTGCCCGATAGCAGAAAAAAAATCCGAGGTAGATGAAAAACATAGAAAATTATAGAAGTAGAAAGAGAGAAGGTCCAAAAATAAACAGAAGGGGCTAAACCATATGGTATGGTCTTGACCTAGGGTGATTTTTAGTTATATTTTTAGTTTCAAGGTACTTCTAGGTTCAAATCTCCTATTTTAGCAAAGTGTGTACTCCCGATCTTTCCAAAATCATCTATAATCAGATAAGTGCACTTATTCCATTGTGTTTTCAAATTTATATCTTGTGTTGTATGATCTAGAACACTATTCTAATATTGCATAATTAATGTTGGAATTTAATTAATTAGAATAGTCATCAGTCTCTAAACCTTACCCTATTAAACCTAATTAAATTATACATAACTCATATCAATAATTTAATTAAGGGTAAACACCTATGTCTTTTACGTTTGTTAGTTTTCCCAACATTAGTTTCAATTAGTTTAAATATTTGTATAATTAATCCTATGATTTCCACATCACCCAATTTATCAAGTATTCTAACTCCACTACTTTATATAGTTAAATTTGTTTCCAATACCCCTAGTGTATCATTTAAACCAAATGTACCTCAAGTATGCACCTTTGTTGAAAGTATTGGTAATGTCATTAGTCCCCTAAATGTTATGTTACAAATATATTTTATTGTTTGAATGTTTTTAATGTGTTGTAATAAAAACTCACAGTACATGGTGTAATAATTGATTACATTAATTAGGTGTGAGAGAAAAACTTAGGTGATTTGCATTCTATATCTAGAATGTAATTTATCATTCTATTACTCTAAGTGATTAATTTTATAAGTGTTGAATAATACTTATTAAAAGATCATTACATTATATATGTATATTATTTATTTTTGTATGATGAATTAACATCTAAATTTAATATGGTGTTAACAAATTCTTGTAATGTGTAACTCCTTAACCAAATTTACATGTTCCTCCTAGAACTACATTGGATATTTATCAAAGTTCTACTACAACCCCTAGTTACCTTTCTCCATCTCCATCCACAAATCCTTCTTGGAGGGTTCCTTCAACTATGTTATGGAGGATATACATTCCAAATCATTCATCTCATCCCATTTCATCCATATCCATATAGGCTATCCTTTCTACTCCACCCCTTCAATGGCTAGAACAAGGTTTGCCAATGATACATCAAGAGGAGAACACTTTATTGAAAATGGAAATAATTTAAGATTAAAGGTCACTATCCCAAATATTTATAGCATTGTATTCACTCTTCATGTGCTCATGTTTTATTAACTAATCTATAAAAAATTGAAACTAAGCATCTACATATATTTAAAATAAAGTTAATCTAACAATGAACCATCAAGATAAGAGCTTAAAGGAAATGCTTATTCAATGCATAAATGAAACTAACATGATAAGCTATTTCCTACTCTTTATTATTGTTAAACTGAAACTATGAACCTATGAAGAACATAAGCATTCAAAATGGAGTGGTGTAGGCCTCAATAATTGAGAATGGAATCTCACCAAGAATGGCTACAAGGCCATATTGGATCTTTCCATATTACTAAAATTTTAGTGAAAGGATGCAATATGGAGAAACTATTTCCAACAATGGAGAATGGCTTAAGATCAAAATGCCTATAGTTTTCACTATTCAAAGCATGGTGTGTCTAAACGAAAGGATCTTGGTCCTTTATATAAACCTGAATGCTAGAGAGAGATGTGCAACTTAGTGCATGTGGGATAAGGGTAAAACAAGATTAGGAATGGATAAGATTTCCTTATAAAAGTTAATCTTGATTAAGAAGAGTTTAATTTTCCAAAGAGAAAATTATGGGAATTGGGGATGCTTTAATTAATCAAGGATGACTAATTAATAGATAGAAGAAAGATTATAGAATTTTATTAGAGGAATGTTAGTGTGATCCAAGGTATGCGAAAGAGGAATTTGATCCAATACATGGTGATTTATTGATTAAGAGTTACAAGTCTAATTAATTAATAATAATTAATTAACCCAAGTAAAAGAAGATATTAATCAATGAAAGGTCGTTAATTGGAATCCATAATTATATGAAGGATATTTATTTAACAAAAGGCCATTAATTAATGAATATAAAGAGGAATGTTAGATAATTAGTGGAAAAAGTGCTAATTATTACATAAATGACGGGAAAGAGGATAATTAGTGTAATTTTAGTATTAAAACTGCGTAAGCATATTTTAGGTGTCTACATTTTCCCCTCTTTTAGGGTGGCTTAAGAAGAAAAATAAAATTCATTAGCAAGTATAGACAAATTAACAAGTACGTAAAAATAAAATTCTTGAAGGGATAGAAGAAAAATTAGTAGAATGAAGGATTCCCCCTCGAGTGTCGATGGGGTGATGAAAGAGGTAGATCGATGATAAAAATATATGAAAGGAAAAAATATAAGAATTGATCCTTATCTCCTAAGTGATTTGGAAGAATAGTGTTGATAGAAGAGATTAATAATCGTAACACCCTTGACAAATGATATATTCCTCTTTGCATTAAAGTGTTGACAAGTGATTTTTGGATAAAGATGTGTTCTTTTGATGTTGAAGATCATGCTTGATTGGGATAAATATTTTTGTTCTTAAAAATAATTAGACTGAAATTATATGGTTGTCAAGAATCCATTTTCACTTTGGAAAGATGAGATGTAATCTGGTATTAAGAGTTACATACTTATTTCTTATTTTGACTCATCCTTGGATCAATTTCAGTGATCAAAGAATGTTTCAAGTCTTCTTCATAGATCTGAATGGTAAAATTGACATTCAATAGCTTAAGGAGCATAGAAGACTAAATTTTGTATGATACTAATTCTTGGCCTTGTTGCAACATGTTTTCATTCATTTATATGTTTGTACCTGGGTCTTTGGTGATTGATCTTGGCAGTGATTATGGACTTGAGAAAAATTCAATTCTCTTTGGAGAAGTTTGGAGTCCTAAAAATCTAAGGACTATCCTAACGGTAACCTAATCTAAGTGAGAACAAATAAGTTCTAGCTATGTTTACTTATATGAATACTTTGTTCTAACCTAAGTCTCTTATTCTATTATGGGGTTGGCATCCTAACCTAAGTGTTATGCTAAGAGAGTAAGGGAAGAGTTACTAAAGGGGAATACTAAGCTATTTTATCTACTACCTATTACTAAAGGGTTGTGATTTGAACCTAACCTAAGGTGGGAATTCTAATGACTAATGTTCTAAGACCTATGTTGGTAATTTTTGAATTAACCTAAGTTCTATTTGAATCTAACCTAAACTAAAGGGAACCTAAAAGGGTCACATGACATATGGGCGATGGTTCCAATGGCATTTAAACGATTTGAAAGGAGGTTTTAAATAAAGAAGTACTACCAGATTTGGTAGGGGGCCAGTGAACTTAGTGGAGGCTTACGTGGAAACTCCACTAATAGATGGAATTGTGTTTTTGTGTTGAAATGGCATTCACCAAATTTAAGTGGTAGTGGCAAGGAAAAATAAGTGGGAATTTTGGATTAATTGGCATTTATGAAATTTATGAGCCTCGGTCTTCTCATGCAAACCATCTTGGAAACATAGGAGGCGGGTTTGTAGGAGGTCATTTGGTTTTTCTTGCATGATGGATTTTTCTCTACATGGAGCTAACTAGTTCTTCAAACCAGCAGTTCGACCTTTAGTTCAAAACTATTTTTGGTTTTTACAATCTATTTTTGATTGAAGGAAAGTATATGAAGCTTGGAAGGAAAAGATGTTTCATTGTTGATCTGTCTTGGAGGAGAAAAAGAGTTGGAAGCTCGAATGGAAGTATCCTTCAAGTTGGTGGAAGTGCTATCAGGCATGATAGGCTCTAACTATTAAAACTCTTTTCGTTCTTCTAAATGATTCATTAAAATGACTCTGCTCTCATGAGATTCTTGTATTTTTTTGTCTGTCTAGTTATTTTTTCTTGTTGGGTTTTATAGATCCTTGTGTGTTTGATTGGAATCCATGACAAAATAGTATTGTTTGGAAACTGTCTCTCTCGGTGTGAGTTTTATGACAACATGCAAGTAAAAATGATATTGAACTTGTTCTGTATCTCTGCTTTGCAATCTTGATCTTGTATTTGAGGTTATGGAGCTTGATCTGATTGTCGTGAAAATATATGGATTGGAATTTAAGGAAAACTTCAGTTCTATTTTATATTGCTTTTGGGTTGCGTTCTTTGGATGCAAACTCGGGTTGGAACTTAGTGTTTTGATTAAGCTTGTGTTGTAGCTTCATTTGAATGGAACCACTATTTTGGAAACTTAGGTATTACTGAACTATTTCATAGAGTTTGTATTTACCACTGTATTCACATTAATTTATTTGTGAAGTCCTGAACACTTGTGTGTGAAGCTCGGGTTTTGACTCTATACTTTTATTTAACACTTTAGTGTTAAGAGCTTGCATTCGGGTCGATTCATTTGAATATGTTCGGTAATTCGTATTGGGTTATTCTTTTAGAAATGATTAAGTTATAGCTCATTACTGGAGGGAATACTCACTAGGGAACTGTGTGGGAACTTGTTGAGTAGTTTAATTCTCTCTTTCAAGCTTTGGAAATGGAAACGTCTTAGGGAATGTTGAACTTCTGTTATGTTTTTGACTGTTTCAACTTCTTGAGATAGTATGAGCATGGGAATTAGAGGAAGTGTTCTCTCCCCATTATTTGGAAGAAACCCACATTTTGGGTTGACTGTTTAAAGTTGTACTAAGGAACCACTGTTGTAATTTTGTGGTTGTGAAGTTCTGTTTTGATATTCTATTCTTATTGCTTGGAATTTAAGACCGAGACAACTTTTGTATTGGACATTTTGGGTTCTAGCTCTCCCACTCTTCTGTCTCTTTTAATCAAATTTGGGTCTTTTTGAAAGATTGTGATATTACCTTGGACACTGAAATAATAGGAAGGATTCCTTCTCTGTTCAGTTGTATTAAGTTGATTCTTTGAATCATGAACCATTTACCTTTTTTGGTATTTATTGTGAAGTCTTTGAGAGTCTTTAGTTTTGGGTTCATGGGTAATTCTAAAACTTATCATTTATTGTTTGGAATGTCACTCTCGACTGACTCAGTGATTGAGTCTTGGGCTTCTTTCGAGAATGAAATTTTATATTCTTATTCTTTTGAGATCTTTATATATATCGTTTAGGGTCTGCAGTATGTTGTCATCCTGAATCGGTTTGAAATTGGAACTTCTTGTTCAGTTGAACAAAATGATCTATCATTGGTTCTTTCCTTATTATGTTACTTCTTTTTTGCCCTTGGATAGATTCAATGTTCAAACTTTTCTTTACTCGAATCTATTTTGAAATCATGATTTCTCTTGACCTGTTGGTCTACGTTGTTCGAATCATTGATGGAAATAGTGTTGAGAGCTAGTAGCCAGTAAGGTTTTGCTATTAAGTTCATTGATACTTATAGTTTGACTATTGTTGACTAGTCTTGTCTAGTTTATATGGAAAGGAGTGGGTTTGTCACTTGTACTCCTTATCTTTTGTGAAGAATATGAGTAGAGAATAACTCCTCTTTAGAGCTGCTTTGTTTGTGAACATTGTTGTTTGATATTTGATTGAAACTTCTAACATGAATAGTTGGAATTAGAAGTGTAGATGGACTATTCTAATTTTTGTACCTTCCTATTTGGTTATGGAATTTTGTGAGGTATATTCTAAGGATGAATGTGCAATATTGTTATCCTAGAAAGGAATAGGTACTCATGTTATAATCTGGTTTGTTTATCTGATGTTATAGGTTTGGACAGTGTATATAATGGTTCTTTTTGTTCTTTACTTATGATTTAGGTGAATCATCCTTGAAGGAACCATGTTGTATACATTTATTTTGTCTCTTAAAACAGATAAATGTGGTATTCTATTAGGATAGAATTAATAAATAATGGGATGGCAGGATTGATTGTTGTTTATAAGCCATTTATAGGATTAATAGAACTTTCAGATCTTATGCAGATATTGTTTATTATATGTTTCTTTTCTCTTTAAAAGTTGATCTTTAATTACTAAGTGTTTCCTTTTTGTTCGTTATCACTTATGCTGATTTTATGATGTTTTAAATGTCTCATTAAAGAAGTGTCACTTTAATGAAATAATTAGTGGAATGCACTTCATTTTAATGATTAGTGCTTATCATGCTCAGTTCATCGAACTGACCCATGCTAGCTATTTTTGCAGATGGACGACTTAAGTGGTAAAAGAAGGCAAAAAAAACTTATATGATGAATTGGCTGATATATGTATAATTCTTAGTAAAGAATTTTGATTAATTCTTTTGTTGAATTGTAAAATAAAGTTGTATACTTTATTGTATAAAGTCTATTGATATGCAGTATGCCTAAAGAGCATAGTCTTGTTAATTTTATAAGTTAATGATGAATTCGAGTTGTGTTTTATTTACATGAGTTGTGAAAATTATCTCATACTTTTATAAAGAAGATGAATGTTCCAACATGTTGATATTCTTTATATTATGTTATGCTTATCTTGTTATCTTTGATAAAATGGATAATGGGAATTAATTCAATTTCCCCTATAATGAAGTAACTTGTTGAGTTGCATAGTATGATGTGTTTATCTAAAACAATTTAACATAATAAGGTGATGCATAATGAACATGCATTAAGAAATATGGACACGGGAATGATATATCCTAATACTTAAACATGAAGAGAAAGATTCTTTCTCTCTCTCAATTGAATATAAACCTAAAAGGTTTGGAGATATGATTACAATTTATTAGACTTCATTTTGTATGAAGTCTACTTTAATTGGATATATTCGGATGTTAAACCTTTCTAAAAGTTAAGGTACATTTTAAATGAAACTTATGATAATGCTGTCCTGATTTGGTTAATTGCCGGTTTAACTGAGAAACTGAACATTAAAAGAAACCATAAGTTTAACGAAGTTCTTCATGGACTAAATGAAACAAATTTAGGAAAGAACTTATTGAGTGTTGGATTAGGGTTTAGCAAGGTTGCTGTAATCAAGAAATAATCCAAACTAACAACGTATTAACAATCTCCTTGGGGTATGTACATCTCGATGAGGTAGTTTCTATAGGATGTTGGCACACACCAACTACAGGGTTATACTTTCGAGAAGGCTTGGGTCTTCTCAAGAATAAAACGTTGTAGTTGACATGTGGCATCACCCTTCCTCATTGATCATCCAGATCTACACACAATAAGAAATCTAACTTGAACTTAGTTTTCTATGAGGCGGGATATGAGCATATTTAGGATAGGAATTAGCTTCCAATGGCTCGAGTACGTTGGCACATCTAGTTGAATTAGGTCAACCGAGTATGTCCATTTACCCTAAGTCATTGTGAGCATCTTCCTATAATAATTTATGTTTCTATCTAGAGCTAAGGTTAAACTTGGAACAAGTGGACTAATGGTAGTCGGTAAAGACCAATCATGATAATAGATGCGTGAGGTTAAGGACGTATTCAAATATGACGAGTATGTCGTCTAGGAATAGTGACATACACATTATGTTGTAAATCTTTGGCCAAAGTATCACAAGCTGCTAGTTGTGTTGTCCTATGTCACCAAGTTTAAAACAATGTGATATCAGATGAATATTGGTAATAGATATTCAGATATGTTCTTTAAACATATCACTTAGTACCTAGTGTAGGGTAGGAAGACCAAGTATATGAAGTATACGATATATATTCAATACATAAGATAACATAAATAGATTGGTAGCTTACCGAGTTATGGAATGAATAGATCGGTGGATCACCGAGTCATTACAATTGCATATGGTTATCTATTTGAATTTGATTGGCATGGAATGTTTGTTCTAAATAATTATTTATTTAGAATAGTGAACATTATATTTTAAAAAAATTCCCTTGTTTCTAAAGTCTTAAAATGGGAATGTTACAATAATGAAGAAAAATGAAGATGAAGGAGATGGAGATATCTATCATCTTGTGGATGTAGAAAAACTTTATTTCATCATTTTTATTATGATCTACATGATTGGATCTTATTAAAATGTACACATATAAAAAAGTGCACCATAACATAAAAAGATATGATATGAACATTTGTTCACTTTGCCAAAAATGCTAACTCAATACAACATACATAATATAATGCAATACGAGAAAGTACACAAAGGAACTTGACAGGGAAACAAGTAAAAACACACATACTCAAATAAACAATGTGTAAGATGGTTACACTAATGTTTTGTTATCAAAATTCAGTTCCAAAATGTTTGATGCAATGGAAAGGGTTAATGATTATTCCCAAGAAAGGATACATGTGAGGGGAATAATAGAGAATACAAGGGTCCAATGAAAAAATAATCATGTGCCACAAAATAGTACCAGGCAACTCGTTGTGCCAAAGAGTACATACATAGTAAGTAAACTAGATTTTTTAATGGAGGTAGATCTAGACGATCCATGAGTTGGGAGAGAGAAAAATTGAGGACCAAGGAAATATTTTTTGTAAGATAAATTTAAATATTTGAGTATGATTCATTTGAGATAGGATTCAACTGTGTGCATGCTTGTTACCAATTTTTTGATAGGATTTTTGATTTATTCCAATTTTTGGACTTTGTTGTTTTACCAATCTTTTGGGTTTTTTGAATGTTTTACTAATGTTTTGGGTTTTTTGATGCTTTACCAATATTTTGGGTTTTCTAGGAGTTTGTGAAGTTTTATGGTTTTGGAAAGTTTTTGAAGCTACATACAGGAAAATGAAGATTGAAATATGCCCCTAGCAAGAGATGGGAATATACAAGGGAAAATCACTGATCATATATAAAGGAATAAGATATGTTAAATCAAGGCCAAGGTAGATAGGCTCAACATGATGATGAACTCAAACCAATGAAGTGTTAGGAAGGAGAAAGTGTGCCCTTAGTGTAAGTTTTCTAAGAAACATATGATAGAAAAGAAGGAGAAGAATTTTTTATTAAAAGGGGAAAAAGGTTCCCGTAAACATGGTAAAAAGGCAATCTTACACCCATGGATGTTCTGAACGAATCAGAAGAACAATGTGAATGCTATGTGAAATTTGGAAAATGTAGCTAGAATATTTTTAATGAAAAGGTGATTAACCCAAGGAAAAAATCATGACACAAAATATGTACTAAAGCAAGAGTTTGAGAAAGGTAAAAAAATACACTTGGTAACATACTAATCTTGTTTTCTCATAGAGATCCAGTGTGTGCATGTGGAAATTAATTATTTCTTGAAGGAAAGATTTGATAGACATCAAGTGAAAACATGCTAGCCAATGTGTAGAAATTATTTATTATGAAAGACGATTTGTGAATGGAGGGTGGAAGGAGAGCCATGCATTTCTTCATTGTTAACTGACGTCCATAGCCCCAATGGAGATACATTTGATTCTAGTCACAACATTTCTCTCTACCCGATCAGGCATCCATATCCTCGATAGAGATACTGGAAATACCCCAAGAGAGACTTATATATAACTTTGATTTTGCTTTTAGATTTTTATTTTTGATTGATTGATTTTGATACTTTTTCTTATTAAAAACTTATTTCAGCTCTCTTGATTTGACAAGGGGTTACAAACCACCGATGGCTTGATGGAAGGAGGTGGAAGTGAATGCGATGACGACATTGGATAATGCAAATAAATATGTCTAAAGGTTCTCCACAAAAATTTTATTATATGTAGATCATGATAGGATCTCTATGAGGTCATCCAATCTTTAATTTACTAAGGTGATGAAAGACCAAGGTCAAACAGATACCATAGAAATAAATGTCGCACAATGAGCATGAATAGATCAACCAAAATATCATTAAAGAGATGAAAATGGTGGGTGAATTTTAGAGGAATGGAATTAAAGGAATAAATAACATTCATGTGTATGCAATACCTGATTACAATGTTTGATCTTTGTACCTTTGATTTTTGTAATGTTTTAATGTTTTCTCTTTTTTTTTTGTATTTATGTATTTTTTTTTTTTTTTAGATTTTGGGAAATTGGGACCAACAATGTCACTCTGCATGATAAGATCCAACAACAATGTTTTTTATTTCTTTAATGAGGGAGACTAGGATTTTTTTCTTATCAAGAGTGATATTATCTCCAATCTCAATTACCGTTGTGAGCTCATACTCAATAAGTGATTGTGACTTATCTTGTAACATTAATTTTGTATCGGGATCTTAACTTCCTTATCCATAGGTTTCTACACTTTGCGCCATACTTGATGATTTTATTGGTGTGAATTCTTGAATAACATTTGATTTTTAACTTTATGGTTGTTTTACTTGTTTGGAGCTTTGGAGCTATTTTGAGATTTGATCTTATCTTGATAAAGAAAATTTTTGGGTTTCGTATAAGCTAGTGCATTATTTTATTGATCCCTAAAAGTGACAGAAGAAAGTAGACATTTTTGATTGATTAGATGAATGTGATGAATGTTGGTGGGCTTACCCTAGTAATTTATAGAAGGATAATATGATGGACGGAAAGGATATAATCTAATAATTTAAGAGGATGGGTTACCATGAGGTGTCCCGTAGACTAAAGATGAATGGCTACTAGGATGTGGCACTAGGATGGAAGAAAATGGACTACTGGAGGTGTCCCATAGATGGAAGATGAAGGAATAATGGGATGTGGACCAATTATATAAGATGATGGGATACCTAGAGGTGACCCAAAAATAAAATATGAAGGGATAATAGGAAGTGGCCCACATATACAAGAAGATAATGTGATACCAAGAGTTGACCCAAGGTGAGATTTTGATTAAGGAATTATGATATGTAAAGAATGATTAGGTGATGAGAAGATAGGCTAAGGATAAATGAAAAACCTAGGAGTTTCTCCATGTAAGGGGGAACATAAAAATAGAAGAATAAGAATAACATCAAGTTTGATGGTCTTACGATCTTCCTTTTATTCTAACAAAAGGAATCAACCTCTTCCCCATAATACATGAATGCATAGAGGTAAAAAGATAATCCTTTCTCATGGTCCTCTAGAGGTATTTCATCATGGAGCCCCATGAATTATCGATTACTTCTTCATGCTAAAAGAAATCAATTGGTATGGGTTGTTTTTCTTCGATTGTGGTAGATTGATTAGAAAAAATTGGTCCAATTGGTGTGGAAGATGTAGAATATGTTTGGTGATGATTGATAGAAGAATATGACTCAATTGATGAAGTAGATTTGGATGGAGATGTATTGTGAGTGGAAGTAGATGGAGATTTGGAAGAAGTCATTACTGGTTTTCCTAGAAGATGACACAGTGCAGGTAGAGAAAGAGGGTCATGTAGCCATTTATTAGATTGCGACGTAGGAGTCAACTTGGATGATTGATTAGAGTAAATTTGAGTTGCGTGGATATTAAATGGAGAAATTTTTTGTTTAGGCGATCGATAAAAGTGGTCTTGTAAAGAAAGGGAGGACCACGACATAGGAGTCACATTAGATGAATGATAAAAATGGTCCTACAAAGAAATGGAGGAACATGACTCAAGAGTTGAATTAGAATTATGATGTGTTTCCTATGAAGAAAGGGAGGACCACAACTCAAGATTCGAATTAGAAGTATGATGGGGGTCCTGCGAAGAAAGGGAGGACCATGACTCAAGAGTCGAAGTAGATGAATGATGGGTAGAATTTGTGGTGACACAAACCCTTAGAGGAGGAAAACGTTGTTTAGGAGACTGGTTACTCCCTAGAATAAATTTGATTGAATGAAACTCAAAGGACTGAGAGGAATCTGAAAGATAGTTTGGATTAGAATCCTCATAAGATTGAGAGGAATCAGAAGAATAGTTTGGATTAGAATCCTCAGAATATCAAGAGGAATCAGAAGAATAGTTTGGATTAGAATCAAAAGAATATTGGAGGGAACCTGAATAAGAATTTGGATCATAAGCATCCAAACCATACCATCGACTATGAGATGAAGTCGGGAATGGGGTACTTGAACAATTTTTCCAAAGCATAAAGAACTGAATCGAGGTTTAGTCGTGATGGGAATATTTTCATGTGAATTCCTAAACCTAGGTTTCTTATTATTGTAAGTATGAGTAACCCTATGATAATTAGTCATTTTTGGCATTATTGGGTCCAAATGCCTAGACCTAGATTGTATGATTGAATTCCTTCAAATGGAAGAAAGTTCCATGTCGATTCGGGTAGCATAACAAAAACCAACTTTACATTTTGTGAATAGATAGGGCATGCTTGTGTGATTTTCCAAATGGGTTCTAAGGAAAATGTATATCGTGATAATGTGATTTCAAAAATCCAACAAGGTTCGAGAAAACAAGTTGCAAGTGCAAAGGATAGAAAATAATCAAAAGGATTGTTCTTGAAAACATAATTCTACAAGATGAACAATCACAAGGAAAAATCATGAAGGTTCAAAACACAAAGCCAATCTTCAATGAAATACTCCCTATGTAATTGTGTCTCAAAGGTAGTTAGATGCAAGATGATCAACACAATGTCAACACTTACGTCAAGTTTAAAATAAAAAAGGTGTAAGTATTAAAAAAGGGTTGAAGTGATTTCCAATCAAGGTATACTATAACCCGTCTAAATACAAACAAGGCCTAAATCTCAAAAAGTGGAAGTTACAAGTGCAAGAAATGCAACAATTCCACTTAGATACGTTTAATCAAGATTTGTGAAAAGAAAGATATTAGTATCAATATGATATTGATATAATGTAAAAAATTATAACAACACTTTTCAAGGTTGAGGAAATGTTTGGAAGGAGAAAAAGTCAAATTATACCAAGGATTTTCTAGTGTGTGAGCAACGTAATGCTACAATCTCAAAACTTAAACCTAGTTTACAAGAAATAAGATATATAGATCAAAATTGTATCGATGTGATGCTAACAAAGTAACACATCAAACTAATATCAATGATGAGCAAGCCTATATACAAATGATATGTCTTGACGAGGGTATCAAGATAAGGCTATCAAGATAAAAAGATGTACCAACATAATTTCAACGTTTACCATCTAGTTTCAAGCAAGGATGAATGTAAATAGGTGTAAAATTGGTGGACACAATCAATCAATAGCACATGCATGTTGCTCCTCTTTTGATCAAAAATATCAACAAGATAGCAAATAATTAGATCAAATGGGGGTGAAAAATACTTGGTGTCACTTTGGAAGAGTTTCGCCTCGTCTTATGGTGATTGAAAAACTAAGAAAAAGTAACACTTCACAAATTTCATGATGAATGATGCTTGAATTGAATTTAATGGATGCCCCCCTTATTCGACAAATAAGTTTTTGACTCTAAAAAATTTCTTTCCTTCCAAAATATCTTTGAAACATGATTGGATTTGAGTGAGTCAGGTTGGCTCAAAAATGAAATGGCTTCCTAATTGGTTCTCTCAACTATGTGTCACAAATTATATTTGTGATCTCAATTTACCAAGGAAGTCACACTAACTAAACCTTGGATTATACCAAATTTACTTTACCCCATTCAAATATAATTAAAAATTAATGCATTTAGTTGTATTCTCAATGGGGTCATGATACAAATAACTTTGACGCTAAATCTCCCAAGTGTAAACTAGTCAAATAGGTAATTAGAATGCTTCACATTTCATCCACAAAGTTCCCTCTTACGTGGACCACTTTGGGGTTCATAGAGCATCCCTCTTATTTTGTTAAGTCTTATGCAAAATGTAGTTTCTCCTAGGTAAGCGGTCAAGTTGTAGCTCTTAACCGAACTTGCAATTATAGTGTTTTGAATGTGGTGTTTTTTCCTTATCTTTTGAGCTTAATGTGGTTTAGTTATACACTATTTGACAACCTAAAACACATGTGTAGTTAAAATTTTGTTTAGATCCCAAGTCTTTGGAAATGATTAGTGTTGGGGTTAGCACACCAATTGTATAGATAATATATAAGATCTAAGCATACATGCAAATAAAAGAGGATATTCTACTAGAAGAAATATACAAAACAAGATATATAAATCAACACCAAATTTAACATGGTTCACTCGGTGTGGGCTAGGTCCACCGAGAGATACAAGCCAATCTATTATCCAAAGCTTTGAAAAGATATACAATTGAATATTTACAATCTTCCACATCTCTCAGATATACAATATTGTCTTACTCTCAAGCTTTTGCTTCTTCTCCAATAATTCTCTCTCTCACAATTATTCTCACAATAATCATCAAATTTTGTAAGTTGTTCTTAATTCTTACTTCTAAACCCTATCTTCCATGCTTATATAGGCATATACAAACTTGGAACTTAGCCATGTAATTACAATCAATAGATATTCTTTAATACTAAAAATAGATCTAATTCCCGAGAATTAAATAAAACACTCCCGCATAGGTAATCGATGTCGGTTATCCCTAACCATTATTCTTTGATGATTATTCTCACAATAATCATCAAATTTTGTAAGTTGTTCTTAATTCTTACTTCTAAACCCTATCTTTCATGCTTATATAGGCATATACAAACTTAGGGAACTTAGCCATGTAATTACAATCAATAGATATTCTTTAATACTAAAAATAGATCTAATTCCCGAGAGTTAAATAAAACACTCCCGCATAGGTAACCGATGTCGGTTATCCCTAACCAATGTTGCTTCCTCCTTTCCGACCGATTCGGTCATAAGTGACCAAAATCGGTCCATCCATAAATGATTTGAGTTACTTTGTTTTCTAGCAAGTTAATATTGCATGCTAATCCGAAGTAATTGAGCTCCATAACTAAACAATCTCCCACTTGGAGATTAATTATTGTACCATACCTATAAAACATCATTCTTAGATCCTTCCTTAGCTTAGTTTCTTCCTCTTCAAGTATTAAACTAGAATATCAATGAAGTGGAGTGTAGCTATAACTTCTCCATTACTAATGGCTTCATTAGCATATCCACGAGGTTCTCACTTGTATGAATCTTTTCAGATTCAACTTCCCATCCTCAATACCTACCATATGAAGTGATACCTCAACTGAATTTGTTTCATTCTTAAATGAAATAATGAGTTCTTTGCCAAATGAATTATACTCGACTATCATTGAACAGTTTGAAATCATCTTGCTCCTTTCGCAACTCTTCTATGAACCTAATCATCCATATCATCTCATTGCTAGCCTTTTAGGTAGCTGCAACATACTCTACCTCTATAGTAGAAAAATCCACAACCTTCTGTAATTTTGAAATCCAGCTAATCGTTGTCCCACCTACTATGAAAATATATCCGGTGAGTGCTCATTATACCATCTAGATCTCCACCCATATCCAAATTAGCATAGCCATATAATGAAATATCTCGAACCTCCATAGCATAACCGCATGTTAGATGTCCACATATAGTAACATACAAGATAACAAAATAATATAGCTCCCATTTTCAAGCTTCTTGAAATAAATAAAATGTTCAAATTCACATCTCAAGTAACCATGCTCATGTATAAAACTATCAAACCTCATGTACCATTTCCTTGGAGCTTGCTTGAGCCCATATAGGCTCTTTTTCAACCCCGCACACTAATTTCTCCTTACCCTTGACTTCATACCCAAATGACTTGCTGCATATAAATCTTTTCATCTAAATCACCATGAAGGAAATTCATCTTCACATCTAGTTTCTCTAAATACAAATCATCTACTGCAACTAAAATCAATACGGTATGAATAGAATTCATCTTAACAACAGGAGAAAATATTTCACCAAAGTCAATACCTTCTTTGTGTGTAAATACCTTTACTACAAGCCTTGATTTGTACCTTTTATATCCACCCTCTTCTTCCTTGATCTTGTAAACCCACTTGTTCTGCAATGTATTCTTACCTATTGTCAACTTAACCAAATCCCAAGTCTGGTTCTATTCCAAACAAGCCATCTCCTCATCTATGTCATGCTCCCACTGGACATGGGTCTTATCCTACATTTCATCTTCAAAACTTTATGACTCACTATTATCAATCAATAATAAATAAAATAGAGGTGTAAATATTTCTAGAGGTTTACTTACCCTTTTGACCTTCTCATAGGAGTTTGGGGTACCAGAGGCTCATTCTAGACCTCTTGAACATTTGTATCCAAAATCATCGGTGACCAATGTTGATCACCTATAACTCGAATTGATTACGCTAACCGATGTCGGTTATTCTCTTCGTAATCGATACCAATTCTCTGATGATTTTTCTCGGGAGTCAACTAACACTAGTTATTGTGTAACCGTGTTGGTGTTACTTTTAAATCCAAGAGTTGATTTTCATTCAAAAACATCTCAATCGGTTTGTCCTTGGGTACCAAAATTTGATCCCTTTACATTATCCTTTCATTCCATTCAATATCACGTCTCCTAATAATTTTAGAAGTCTCTAAATCCCAAAAACGGAATCCAAAATCACCATATCCATAACTAATGAAAGTGCATCTCTTGGATTTTAAATCCAACTTCTTCCTATTTTCCTTATCAATATACACAAAATATTTTAAACAAAAAAACTTTAATAAAAGAAAGATCTACCTCTTTTCTCGGTCCAAGCTAGTATTCCTCCATCTAGTAAACTTGAAGGCCCATAGTTAATCAAATAAACCATTGTATTAATGCTTCTACCCAAAACTGTAAGGGAAGTCTAGAATGTATCCTCATACTTCTAGTACATTCCGTGATTGTGTCTATTCATTCTCTCTCGTAACACCATTCTCCCATGGTGTTCTTGGAATCGTTATTTCTCTACATATCCCATTCACTCGAACAATAATCATTGAAATCCTTGCTACAATATTCACCACTATTGTCAAATCTAAGGCACTTTAATTTTGAATTTGATTCATTATCAATAAGATCTTTCCATCTTTTAAAAGTCTCAAAAATATCAGATTTACGTTTAATACAATAAACCCATACCTTTCTTGTAGAATCATCAATGAAAGTAACATAATCTTGGGATCCTCCATGAGAAGCTACCGAGCTGGTCCCCACACATCTAAGTTTACAAGATCTAATTTCTGCTCCTTCATAGTTGCCCCAACTTTAAGAAATATCATTCTCTTTTTCTTTCCAAAGACACAATGCTCGCAAAAATTAAGATATAAATCTTTCAAATCTGATAGCTTACCCTTAGCCTTTAAGATCTACAATCCTTTTTGACTCATATGGCCCAACTGATTATGCCACATACATGCATCTATATCTGAAGTAGATAATGTTGAAAAGAAATCAATAACACAGGTAGATAAATATAAGGTTCCTACCTTTTTACCTCTTGCCACACAAAAATCACCCTTAGTGATTTTACAAGAGTTTCCTGTATAAGTAACCATGCAACTAGATTCACCTAGTTTCCCTAAAAAAATAAGATTCCTCCTGAGGCTTGGCACATGCCTCACATCTTTCAATACCCATATATTTCCATTATGCAATTTTAGATGAACTTCCCCTTTACTAGTAATACTACAAGGTTCATCATCACCCAAATAAACATGTCCAAAATTTCCCTGGACATAACTTTTGAAATAACCCTTATTAGGGGTTGCATGGAAAGAAGCTCCTAAATCTAAAACCCATGATTCAATTCTATTATCTAAAGAAAGAATAAGATCATCTTGCATTACCTTTGTTGTAACAAGATTTACTTCTTTACCTTTGTCTAGTTGTTAGCTCTCTTTATCCTTTAACCAAAAATATTTCTTTGCATGTCCTTTCATTTTAAATTTCCAACAAGTAATTCCCTTACCTCTGGATTTAGATCTATTATCCCTTGAATTTTATTTCACATTACTCTTAGTCCTGGATCTCTCCTTCCACCTACCCCCGATTTCTACATTCAAAGCATTCCTAGATGATGATTTCTTTGTACTCTTCCTACAAATTCATTCATTCAAGATTATACTAACCACATCATCAAACTTAAAAATATTATTAACAGATGTTGTATTAATAACATCCATTACCAAGTTATCCCAACTATTAGGAAAGAACATAAGAATAAAAGTTATTTCACTTCATCATAAAATGGAATATCAACTGATTTTAACTGATTTACAATAGATATGAAATCATTCAAATGACTAGATGCAAATCCACCTTCATGCATCTTAGAAATAAATAGTTTCTTCATTAAATAAAATTTATTTGAAGCACTAGATTTTCATATAAATTAGTAAGATATTTCATTAACTCTACCGTAGAAGTTGCTTTTGTAATATTGGAAGCCACGGATGCTATCAGGCTCAATCTTATAGATCCCAAAGCCTTTCTGTTAAGAATCTTCCATTCTTCATTAGTCATCTTCGTAGGTCTAGACTTTTCATCTAATGGTAAATAAAAATCTCTTTGATACAGATAATCCTCAATTTGCATCTTCCATAATTGATAACTCTGGTTATCAAACTTCTCTACCTTGTATTTGTTTTCTTCTACCATTTTTGTAGCTCCCACTCAATCAGAAAACCCTCTATGAGTAAATATGCCAACACACAAAACCCTCAAAAAAATATTTGATACCGCTTTTGGGGTTAGCACACTAGTTGTATAGATAACATATCGATCTAAGCATACATGCAAATAAAAGTGCATATTCTACCGTAAGAAATATATAAAACAAGATATATAAATCAACACCATATTTAACATGGTTTACCCAAAGTTTGGGGTACGTACACCAAGAAACAAGCTAATCTACTATCCAAAGATTTGACAAGATATACAATTAAATATTTACAATCTTCCACACCTCTCGATGATGTACAAGTAATGTCTTACTTTCAATCTTTTTCTTCTCCAAGAATTCTCTCTCATAATTATTCTCACAATAATCATCAAATTTTGTAAGTTGTTCTTAATTATTACTTCTAAACCCTATCTTTCATGCTTATCTAGGCATATACAAACTTATGGAACTTATCCATGTAATTACAATCAGTAGATCTCGTATTAATACTAAAAATAGATCTAATTCCCGAGAGTTAAATAAAACACTCCCGCATAGGTAACCGATTTTGGTTCCTCCTTTCCTAATCGATTCCAATCATAGGTGACTAATTCTTGTCCCTCCACAACCAATGCTAGTTACTATGTTTTCTATCAAGTTTCATATTGCATGATAATCAAGTAATTGAGCTCCACAACTCAACAATTAGGTCCTGCACTCAAACATTAGTAGTTCTCCAAGAAAATCACATTATTTGAAAGAGGATTAAGGGTTATTTTCATTCTCAATATCATCAAAGGATACAAGATAAGAGCATACACAAAAAATAATCCAACTTAAAAGTAAAGAAAATCTTTGAAATTAATGAACCATATAAAAAGCTTGATAAATGTTCATTCCTTAAGTCAAAAATGAAAGATGAAGTTTTCAATTAAAAACATGTTAGAAAATTAAGACTAAAGTTGATTTTGAGTCTCAATACCACCTAAGGTGCAAGATAAGAGCATACACAAAATTTATCCCAACTAGATAGAAATGGAAAACTTCAAATCAAAGGACCTTAAAAATTGCTTTGTAAAAGGTTCATTCCCTTAAGCAAAATGAATAATAAAATGTTCAAATTAATCCAAATGTTAAAAATATAGAGATAATTTTTTTATTCTCAAGATCACCAAAAGGTTCAATATAAGAGCATACACAATATTTGGTCTAAATCAAGTAAATTATAGAAATACAACATTCATTAAAACATTAGACATGTTAGAAAATGACCAATTTTACAATAAAGGAAAAACCTGAAATTTATATAATTCTAAGTCCTAAATTTATGTTTTCATTGCATATTTCACTTCAATAAATTTTCAACGCAAAAATAACGGAGTCATTTAGAGTTCGGGAGCAAAAGATATGGTCTCCGGAAGATGGGTTATGCACATACTCTTATGCTCATAGGTATGCACTTAACATGTACCCAAAAAATTTCCCTTAATCTGAAAAAAGGTCAAATATTTCCAACCAATATTAAGTATTGACAATAACCCATCTTATTAATATGTGCAAAGAAGACTCAATGCTATCAAATATTAACATTCATGATAAAAAAACTTAACATTTTCAAGAAATTGACAAAACTAGCATGTAGAATGTTGAAAATGTAAGCTTTAAAAATGAAAACATGGAGAAATCTTGAAATTTTCTCACCAAGATTCAACTTTGACAATAGTTCACCTCCGTTATACCTAGAAGGAAGACTAAACACATACAAACTCAACAAAACAAGTTAAGAAAAACAAGTAATGTCAATATATTCAAAAAGAGGGTTAATATGCAAAATTGAAACTTAACTACAAAAATTGAAATTAAGTGCAAATGACAATGGAGTAAGTCCCACCGGAGTTCCAAATTTTCTCATGTTTTATTAAGTAAGATATAAATGAATTGAAACTAAGAATCTACATAGATTCAAAAACAAATTTATCTACCAATTAACCATCAAGATAAGAGCTTAAAGGAAATGCTTCTTCAATGCATAAATTAAACTATGAACCTACGAAGAACATAAGCAATCAAAATGGAGTGTTGGAGGACTCAAGAATTGAGAATAGACTCTCACCAAGAATGGCTACAAGGCCATTTTGGATATTTTCATATTACTCAAATTTGAGTGAAAGGATTCAATATGGAGAAACTATTTCCAACAATGGAGAATGACTTAAGATCAAAATGCCTATATTTTTCACTATTCAAAGCATGGTGTGTCTAAAAGGAAGGATCTTGGTCCTTTATATAACCTGAATGTTAGAGAGAGATGTGTAACTTGGTGCATGTGGGATAATGGTAAAACAAGATTAGGAATGGATAAAGTTGCGTTATAGAAGGTAATCTTGATTAAGAAGAGTTTAATTTGCCATTATAAAATCATGGGAATTGGGGATGCTTTAATTAATCAATGATGATTAATTAATAGATAGAAGAAAGATTATAGAACTTTATTAGAGAAATGTTAGTGTGATATAAGGTATGTGAAAGAGGAATTTGATCCAATACATGATGATTTATTGATTTAGAGTTACAAGTGTAATTAATTTATAATAATTAATTAACCCAAGTAAAATCAAATATTAATTAACGAAAGGTCATTAATCAACATCCTTAATGATAGAAAGGATAATTAATTAATGAAATGTTGTTAATTAATTAATATAAAGATGAGCGTTAGCTAATTAGCGAAAAAAATTCTAATTATTACGTAATTAACGGGAAATAGGACAATTAGTGAAATTTCGGTATTAAAACCGCGTAAGTAGATTTTAGGTGTCTACACTTCCTTCCATCCATTCTTATTATCCTTAATCTTCACCATTTTTGTTGTATCCATAACTTGACCCTAATTTCACAAGTGAAATCATGGAACATCTACACCTTTACAAGGTAGTCTAGAAGTGCACACCTCTTCTTTGATACATCTTTCATACAATTACATATTTCAAGAATTTCATACCTTAATTATAAATTTTCTATTGTACCTAGCCATGATTATTTTCTCCCATACCCTCATAAATATGCTTACTATCTATTGTGTAAATATCCTCTAACACTCTTATGCAATCCTTGCACATACCCATATTTGCACAAAATATATCAAACGCACACCATCGTGCAAAAATTTTGTGTATAGGATTGTGTAGACCTTCCATGTAATGATTTTACTTACTTCCACATGCCATGGAACCCTTCATGATTAGTTCAAAGTCATTATTCACATTATATGGAATTATGCACACCATATTGCCTAGGAACATGAAAAATCTAATCATACCATATCTAAGCTTATTCTCAAGCCTTACACCATTTAATGAGGATCTTATCTCTTGCAGAGGATGTATTTTGACATGACATACCTTATAGAGATCTAAATATACATTCACTATAGTCTAATTATCCATCTAACATGTAATTTTATATTATTAAATCTAGGTTATGAAGAGCATATCAATATTAATGCTTGTGAGCACTAACCTAGGTTTTCTTATAAAAACCCAAATAGAAATCATTATAAAGGTCTTGGAATATGGAATAAACAATCTTCTGAGAATTTTATTTGCACTTATCTTTTCTCATTTTTCTATCCTTGTTATTGGCCTAAGTTAACTTATGTATCCATTTCATTTCAGTTTGAATGAATGTTTAAGGATTATCATTGATGATTGAATATAATATCTTTCATTCATATATGGAAGATTAGAGAATCCAACATGTGTGTCCAATGATGTTGCACAATCCTCTTTTTATCATCATCCCTTCCTCGTATACTCTCACAACTAAATGTGTCTTGACCGAACTTATACTAGTCGAGCATGGGAATGGTTTTCACAATTCTTGGTATTCAAATGAACTAGAGTGAGTGATTCAGATCTGCTACTTATTATATTTCCCCTACCCTACTCTATTTTGCACCTTTTTATCAATTTTTTAGTATTAGGACTAAATCTTGTAATCTATATTCACTACACAATGTATGTCCATGTTACAAGTGATACTCATAGCTGAATATTAGTTTATTGGATTTATTGTAATAGTTTAACAATAAATGAGTGTTATGTTTTACTTACATAATCCCCAAATTGAATCCTTTATGGTTAATTTTATAAGACATTAATTTCTTGCACCATCTCAAAATGGAAATAAACCAAAAAAACCATCATATAAATCATAAACATCAACTATACCATTATCTTGAGTTATTCCTTAGCAGATCATTTTCACCACCGAGGTTTGGAGAGAAGAAATAAACCTTAGAGAAGAGAATCCTATGCCTACTTTGAACCACCTATTTGTCTTTCCCACATGCATGCCTTATTTTAAAGAGAGGTAGATCCTCTCTCATTTTGCGATCCTTTTTAAGGTTTCCTAGCTTACACACATCTTGACTACCTTTTGATAATATTAACATTTTTGGCATTGTAGAAGTGTAATTGGATTACATCACTATTAGATAGATTTCCAAATAATAATCCATTACCATAAAAACTAGAATAATCATCACTAGATCTAAGTTTCTTGAAGGGTACTTTGAGATATTAAGCTTCTAACCCATATAAAGCACAAAGAATATAGATGGAAATATATCCCGAGGAAAATGCATTCCACTAGCATCTCACCTTACACAAATTCATCATTTTTTATTCCTTCACTTTCCCACAAGTTTGAAATATGAAAAATTGGATAAGAAACACTTATAGCCGAAATTCCCTTTAGAGTACCACAACTTATTCAATATCCTAGAAAAGATATGCAAAAAGTATGTTCATGGTGAATCATGCACTACAGAAGAACACATTAGTGTCTATAAGGATGATCTTGATATGATGAAAGTCCATTATGATGATGTTTCCTAGAGGTGGTTCCCCTCTTTGTTGGTCAAACATTCTTAAAACCAGTTTTTTAGCCTTCCAATGGGATCTATCACCCTTTAGGTGGATATTTTTTTATTAGATTAAAAAAGGAGGTTTTGAGAGGTACCCTCAAACATTGTACAAGCCAAAAAAGATAAGAAAATTAATACCTACATGCAACAAATTAGATAAACAAGATCAACCAATATTGATTTTCCAACCTCAAAAATAAATACTAAAAAAACCTTAAAGTCAGCAAGTAGTTGGCAAAGAGGTAACAATACTATTCATAAAACAAAAAACCATATAATAACAATGTAGACCTATTCTACACTCTTCGTAGGGTTAGAATCAAGCTCCTTCTTCATATTCTTCATTTTTATTCCACACATATTATATCTTTTTCCTTCATGCATGTTTTGGGATGGTCTTCTAGTGTGTATACTCGTGTTACAAATTTCCCCTTCTTCCTCAAAAATATTAGTTTCAAAGGACCATAGGGAAGTTAGAAGGGGCTAGCTTATTATCCATCTTATTATCCATAATCTCTAGTTTTTATGTCCAAAATAACATTGGTTTCCTTTATTTTTATGTTCTCCACCTTCAATAAATGGTCTTCCTCATTGAATTTCTTTAAATTAGCCACCAAAACCTTCACTAATGTTCAAATAGATATCCCCAACTCTTCCATCACATAGATCCTACTTTATAGATCTTCTTCCATCACTAAGGACCCTTGAAAGATACCCAACTTGTCCTCTCCTTTGTTCATTGTGGAGACCCCGGTTGATAAATTTTCAAGGATAATAATAGATTCTTCACATTCATTCTTTCTCACTTCCTCCTTAATTTTATTATTTTGGGCTCGAACCTTACTCATATCATTTTTCTCACTAAAAACCACATAATATTTATAATAACCCTCCCTTTCCTCACTAGAATAGGGTAGATAATCACCATCCCCTATCTATTATTTTTCCTCTTATGGCTAAACATATTATTATAAACTATGGGTTTTCCATCCTTGAAAATAAATATAATAAGGGCTTGTTGGATTGGGAATCTATTTTATCTAGTTTGTATTCCATAATAGTAGCCTCAAGGGACATGAAGAGATAGAACTTGATGCCCGTGTTGAAATGATCTACCTTTACCACTTCACTACTCTCATTGACCTGACCATCCCATATCTTTAATTTTCCATTGAAAATATAGAACTAATCAAAACCATTGGCATTAAACAAATACTTTAAAATCCTTTATAGGCACTTGAAATCCCCTTATACCCAAATCAAAGTGGTATCCATATAATACTATATCCAAGCTCTTGATCCCCTCACCTCTAATGTTTTTACACATTATTTACTATTCCTTGGACACTTTAGGAATCACTTATAGAGAAGTTATCAAGGTTTATCTTGAAACAAGACCTCAAATTATTAGTTGTTTCATACATTTACCTTCTCTAGACCAACCTGTTGTGAAAAAAATTTAACTCAATAATCATGCACTTACACACAATAAACCACTACTCAATAAAATTCCTACCACATAGATGCCAATATATGCTAAATTTTCAAATCCTTTGGAATCCATCCCTTCTCCCATGAACCATTCACATAATCAGTTTGTACAATAGTCAACAAATAAATAACAAGTGTTTCCCACACCAATCACTATACTGTAGTGGCCATTAATAAGATCACTCATACCCTTGTGTAAAACCATGTGAGTAGTTTTAAACATTATAACCCTTCCAAACAATCCTTTTAGAACCAAAATTATTCTTCCATACCATCATCTTCAACTTCAAATGAAGAAACATGTAACTTGTATCAAATAGTGTAAAAATTGTTAAACAACATTATAAATTTATAAAGGAAAAGCACATATTAAATCAAAACCATCCTTCAACTAGCTACCCCACACAAAACTTTATATTTTAATGTAATTAAAGGAAATTAAAAACTAAACTCGGCCGATGGGGGCATACCTAGTCCTATTAACTAGAGTGCACAACAAGCTAGTAACTATAATAGCCATTCTAACTCATTAAACCTAGTAGATTTAGCTTTATATTCATGTTGCATTCCAAAAACATGAGATCAATCTAAAGTGGACTTACCATACTTTTGCATAGCCTTTGATAGCTTCCAAGAATATATTTATAGCCTTGATATAATTACCACACCTCAAGATGATGTGAAAAACATTGAGAATGATCCTAGGCCTATGTTATTCTTGAAACCTATCGGTTTGTAGGGGAACAAAATAATGAACTAGAGGATAACAAAGAGGAAGTTCACACTTACCAATAATACCAAACATATCTCCTTTGTAAAAATCTCATTAGATTCTAATTACTTATACTCTTAAGTCTTTCTTGATGTGTGCACATCTATACGCCTTGTAAGTCTACAAACAATAATCCAAATTTTGTGTGCCCTATACAAAATTAATCCTTTTGTGTTCCCTGTTAAAGAAAAAAATTATTGAGTACAATATTATTTAATACATATCCAAAAAGAAGGGTAACATTTATCTATATGAACTTCTTTACATCAATAATAAAAATAACTCTTGTTCAAATCCTTCTCTACCTCACTTTAGAAACCTACAAGTGGCATAATTGATGTACATTTTTTTATGTATAAGGAAAATAAAGAGTCTCCTCCTTTTTTCTAATAGTTATAATTTTTGGTAAGAATTTACACAACAATTTGTTTGCTATAATATCCTCTAGAAATGTCATGTCATTTTCTATTTACATGTATTTGTGTTTAACGCATATTCAATCCACAAAGTAGTTTAGGTGGACAAGACAAAAGTAAATGTGGTCTAATAACTTTCCCACATCCATGTAAAACTTTTAATAGATCCATTATTATAATATTTAATTGATATCAAAGTGGTTAACATCATTGAAGCATATGTTGTGCTTCTAAATAGAGATTGGTTGCACATCAGCAATGGCTACTTGGCAATTAATTTTTCACATATGTGGTTTCCATAATGTGGCATTGTGAAACAAATAAGGATTGATCAAGAGCCTCACATGAAATTCATGATCAATGAGTATGATAAGGTCAATGTGATTTTATTCATGAAATGTAAGGATGAATTTTATGATATATAAAAGAAGATATCTCACAAAGTGAAAGTGTTATTCCTAGAGTGTGTGTATCCTTGCTCACAATCTTGTTTTCCAGAAGTAATAAGTGAATAACTATGCACCCCTACACAATTTTTGAAGAAGAGACCCCACTTATAGAAGTGAAAATATTTGAAATAATAAATAGAGAATGTGATAATGATGTCAAGGAAGTAAAATTAACATGAGAAGCATAAAATAAAGAATAAAAATGTTGCATGTATAATTAATGATTATTTAGTCTTAGGTTGAGCAATATAAATAGATTGGGTCGTATTACGATTGGTGTTGGTTACATTCAAAGGAACGTGATGAGTTTCATTTTACAAATTCATTTCCTATCTATTAGTGCACAATAATGAGTGTGTGTGGAAAATAAATTTTTGTAACCAAAGGGTCATGCACCATTGATGATACCCCACTTAATAGCTCATCATAATTGAGGTTTCCATTGTGCATTAAGTTGATGAAAATTATCCCACACAATGAATTTTGAATTCCATAGAAAATATATTGTTCATAGGATACAAGGAGAAATAAATAAAATAAAAATCTTGTAAGTAACCCCTCACCATGTTACAAAAGGTGTTACAGAGTGTCCAAAATGAGAAGAAGTTTACAAAATATTCCATTGTGTAATCATCAAAGAAGAGAACCTACTAGATTCTAAGACACATAATTTATAGATGAAATATGATATTTGGACCATGAATTTTTATGGGTCCAAATCTAAAAATATATAAAGTGCAAGTGTTGAATTGATCAAACCCTAAGCTAAAATAAATTGTGAAACATTTAGAATTTATTTCCCATGTACTAATAATGGAATATGAAGAGCTTGTAAAGATCTTACATTTTCTCCAAAGAAAGGAACTCAAAGTGCTTGATGACATTTAGATATTTCAAATTTATTACCAAGTAATACATAAGCTAGTATACTTAGCATGAAAAATGCCTATCTAGGTATATAAATATCTTATGGAACCTCATTGAATACTTTGATGCATTTTGCATCTCTTCCATACAACACAATGAATTTTTTGTTGTGGACACACTAGCTTATGCAGATAATACCATGGAGCCAATACAAATTTTAAAACTTAAGAAATTCCTAGTAAATTTAATATCCTAACCATGCATCTCGGATAATGTGAAGAATTTTCAAGTGTTCAATGATGACAATCATATCATAGATTTTATCTCCAACTCTAAACCTTTTGAAGTGCGGATTATTGATAAACTCAATAGAGAGGAACTTGAGTGGGATGAATATGGAATTATAAACTTGAAAACCAATGACATGCCCACTTTTCCAATTATAATGTAAACCATGTAAAATATTTGTGTGTAGTTCTCTAATGTAAATGATGTTGAGAGCATGACATATCCCTTAATCCAAAGAAGTGAATGTTTGGGGTCACCAAAGATAAATTATTGGGGAAAATTATTTCGAGAATGGAATATATATTGATCATGATAGGACTAAATATATATTCAATATAATTGATGCAGCCTAGAATCCACTATATAAAACTGAAGTGTGTTAGCATATCACCCAACGTGATTTGAGTGCTCACCCAAAGTTCACAAAGGTACGAGGCCAATATTTAGAGTTTCTTGTGTAGGATGTTAGTGTGATGAAGATAAAGCATATTCAGAACCATAAATAACCATAAACATTCCATAGAGAATATTCCATATATATATATATCTTAGTGAATCATGAATTAAACAATAACTATAATAAGATCAACCACACAAGAACCAGTTACCGTCATGTTTAACACCATTATCCAACCAACATACTCCATAAAATTAAACACTGTAAAACATAGAATATTATTACATTATAAAGTATCACCATAAGTCATGCACACATCATATCTAGTAGCATAACTCTATAATATTTCACTACTACTAAACTACATAGCTCAATACATACTTATAGGGGTGGAGACTTTACCTTAACCACCTACGCACTTCCCAAAATAGGTCACACACTGATAATATCCATGCACTTTTACAATAACATACATGAAAGTGCACTAATAATAGACATCTTATAGTTAACTAGAAGAAGTAATCCTATTATTAACTCAAGCTCATGCATGGTGCTTATCAGTCACTCATTCCCAAAATACCATTTTCACGTCGCAAGCAAGTCTCCATCCCGATGTGTGCTCCACACGCTATCTCCAAAAATAGCCTATATCCATGAAAATGGCTAAGTCTCGAATCAAACTGTCCTAGCTCCCGTTTACTTTCCTATCTTTTTGTGCCTTCAAATGTGCCTTGTTCCCACACACGAATCTTATGTGTGTCTTCTCCTTAGAACAATATTGTCTTCTCAATGTTACCCCGCACTAAAGTGCATTGTCATCCCAATAATGGGGATGATTTCTGATGTTCCCAAATAATAAATAATAAGAATTGAATGAATGTAAATAATCATTGTACAAAATAATGGATCTTTACTCTGCATCTTCCTCTTCTTCAACCAGAAGGATCAACTTTGGATATTCACTTTTAATCTCAGCCTCCAATGTCTATCAGTAATTTAGCGTGACCCTTTTCTTCTCTAGAATTTTTGTAGTGATGTCATCCAACTCATCCTGAATAATATTTTCCTTCTCATTCTGTAATACATAGACAACATTGGCCATAGTAGACATCATTCCCTCCAGAAGATCCATCTTCTGCGCTATGAGCTTCCTAATCTCATCTATCCTCTCCTTATATGGATCTTGGGTTGCTGTAAGGGCTTCGTGCTTCTATTTCACTAGTGCTAATATTTTTACGCACCCTAAATTCATATATTTCATTGTTACCAGAACTTCATTATCCTCAACCAGAGTTCTGGTCCTTATTATTGCCTCTAGAGTTGCACAAAAATTCAGAGCTTGGTCTAATTTCTTCAGCTCATCCTTCAAAGTTTGGAGCAGCGCCTCATACGTTGAAATTTTTTTGATCATAGAGGCTTGTGCTCTCTCTACTTCTTGTTCAACATATTTTGGTGCAAAGGCATTCTAAGTGGTCCATCTTCTAGCACTAAATCAACCAAAGTGTGCACATAATGCATTGCAGAAGGAAAATTTTTAGGTACCTTTGGTTTGAGATGAGGCCTTGCTTTGTAATGTAATCACCAATCTTCTCCACCATGCTAACGAATGCCTCATTATTTGTTCGTTTCTCACTCCTTATCTTCCTTTAATCACTCTATCTCCACATTTTTATCCTTATAATTGTTGATCATCACTCTAATGGTGGTGGCCTTATCAATATTTCTTTATGCCACCTCAGTAGATACATTGAATAAAACATTGTTGACTGCTCATCGGACATAATTGTGGGCTTTATGGTCATGTGAATGCTCGAGGTGACTTATTTACTTTCATTGAGACAAAATACTCCTTGTACACATCAAAATCTGGTTCGTCCATGTGTGTTTTCATGGACCAGGATAGTTGTTTCCTTGTGCGTGTAGTGGCCATATTAGGGTCCATCAGTTCCCACCCATATAACTCATTAAGGTCCACTGTACTCTGAAATTGGGTGTGGATGATTTTTCTTGTGTCCTCAATGTATCCTATACTTTGCACAACATATTATTCACTTCTCCTCATCCTTGGCCCCTTAGGAACCTGAGCACCAAGGCTTGGAGTTGTCCCTTCTCCTAGCCTGAGTTATAACTAGTGCGTTGGTTTTCTCACGCTCATTTTATTCGCTTCCTTCACCCATTCTTCTTCATCTTTCATTTCTTCATCCATGAGATCCTCTCCATCTTCAGGTTGTCTTGGGGTTTTGAGCGCACTCTCTTTGGACTCCATCTCCTCATTAAGTGTCAACTTTCTCATTCTCTTCTTATCAAGTGCTTATTTTCTAGGGAGAGTTGAGGTGATCTCCTATATAGGCTGTGGTGTTCCTCCACCTTGGGTCCTAGTTCTTCCGAATACCTTCTTGAAATAGTGATCTTCGGGTACTACATCTAAGTTCAAGTCCTCTACTACTTCTTGCACATGTGGTGGAGTATCATGCGCTCACTCTCCACTCTATCTGTGGGCTGCCTACTACCCCCTATGATCCAAGCCTCCACTATCTCCAGGTTCTTCTTCTTCCTCATCTATACGTATGGCTGTGATAGGATTTAGATCTAGCACATTTTCCCTTATATGTTTTCCTTAGGCAGCCCTAGGAGCATGAAATCATTCTCTACATACTTATTATTCTCTAGCCTAGGCTTAAGTGGAGATATTTGAGCACAACTCCACTATCCCTAATAGCCAAGATTACGGCTTTATGCGTAGGACAAATGAAATGAGACTCTCAATGTAGGTAGACTAACCTAGATATATATATGTTTTCCTGAGGGTATTGTAGTCACAATATACCTTGTCTGCATTGAAGTTCACTGGCACCCATCAGTAAATATGTGAACCAAGCCTGGAAGTAGCATGTTATAAAGGCATATGGTAGTTTTCACCATGGACTTCATGTCCCATCCTTCATGGAAAACCACATGATGAAAAAATGCTAATACACCATGAACTTTATTACATTTCCTACTACCATGGGTATATCCTTTGGAATGTGCCACTCTACCTCAAACACCATGCAAATTCAGTCATACTATAGTTCTACCCTTTGTTTGAATGGGCTTCTCATTGATCCTTCACATAAATATTTCTTGAACCTTTCCATGAGGGACTTCTTCCCAATGGGGTATTCCCAAATTTTGTTCTTTGGCCCATATGGCACTCCAATTTCTACAAAAATAAGGGATAATAGGATAGCACCAAAACTTATCTTCTCACCTATGCATGTTTCCTCAATAATAGTCTCTACAATGTAGCCAACCAAGTTGTAGATTTCTCCCTCCATCATTTTATTTGTAATGTGTAGCCACATGGTATTTACCTGTGACCATCTCTCTTGATCATTTAACTTGGTGAGTAGATGCACGACTCCTTACATTAGAGGAAAATTCTTCAATTTTTCTATCTCCATTCCATGTGAACGTATGGAGTATCCTAACTACATGCTAGTGGTTGAAACAATTGCCTTATTAGTCGAGATCACTCATAATATTTGTCCTTGTGCCCTTCGATCCTGCTCAATGTGGAAATCAGGGTTGTTGTGATCCTTACCCTCCATCCAGAAAAATAGAAAAAGTCCTCATGGACTTTGCTCATAAGCCATTGGTATAAAGTCTCTGGTTTTCCAAAGTATGGGAGTTCATATAACTGATAAACCCCTACCTTCTTTAGCATCTTCTCTCCAAAGCATCATCATATACTGGCATATCATCTACTGTGCACTTGTTGGTCTTCTTGTTAAACAACACTTCCAAGTCTCCCTGTTGTCGGTGGTGTGGTGATTGTAATCACTTACTTTGCATTGAAAAATGTGGGAATCCCAATCCCATCCAACTATCACTCCTTTTGGTTACTAAATTTCTAAAAAGTTACTCTTGGGTGTAACTTCAACCTCAACTTTTACCTTTTTCTTTCCATTTTTTCCTATTACAAGTGCTTTCTTTGGTTCCATCATAAAAATCCCACCTTTTTTCTTTTGTATTGAGTAATCTCAAACCCTAGCTTGAAATCATGTGTCGTAGCTTGAAATAGTATTCCCTAGCCCATTCTTAATGCTTCTGCTGCACTCAAACCATTCACCAATGGGGACACAAGCCACTTCCACACAAAAATCTTCTCTCCATGTCTAGTTTTGTAGCTCTCTCGCACCTCAATACGATTCACTTGGCTTGGTCACACTTAGCTCGCTCAAATACTTGTGATCACAAAGGTAAAAATGAACCCACATCACGTCCTTATATAGATTTTAAAAATTTAGTGCATTTATTTCTCCTTCACCTACCAAAAATCCTCTCATTAATTGATCATTTTCCCAATTTCCACATGGTACACCTTCATGCCCCAGCTATAACCTTCTAGCATGCCTTCCTACCTTATAGATATAGACTTCTCTTCCATGTGCTTCCATGAGAAAAGTACCTCTTTATTACTCCCTCTTTTGGTAGTTTCCATGGCCACTGCTTACCTTGTGTTATATTGTTCATTCATTCATTTCCATCTATGGTCTTCTTTAGAAGTAATCACCTTTCAAACAACTCCTTTCCATACTTGAATAACACCTATAATAGTTTGTTCTCATGTGTACCCAGTTGTGAATAAAAAATAACAACCACCCCACACCAATGGTATGTAGAGTCCTCTACGCATAAAAATATTTTAGATTGTAATTATCTTCCAGTGTGTAAATGTGCTTATTACAAAAATACCAACCTAATTAAGCAAAGCATAATTAAGAAGAAGGAAATACATTAAACTAAATATAGAAAGGAAAACCTATACTAAATGGTAATACCGCCTTATTATAGACACCAAGAAGACTTATTTACGGAGGGCTTCAACCTACTCTGTTGAAGTAACCAGTAACCGTAATCTATCAAGTGCCTCTAAGTAGTAAGAGCAGATTAAAGTATATGAGTGACAACATACGGTCCCAACCAATGCACTTTAAGCTTTCTGGATGGCGCAGAAACTTAGAATCATAAAGTAGTACCATTTGTCCAACCTCAAGCTTCTTGTCCCTGATGTGTCGGTCATGCCATGCCTTCTTCTTGGAATTTTCCTACTTCTAACTCCAACGTGTTATGGTGCACCTCTCATCCAATTGTATTAACTTATCAATTATTTCTTCTAATGCTTTCTCATCAACTAGACCTCCAATGTACGTAATATGCAATGATGGTAAATTTAATTCCATTGGAAGAACTACTTATGAGATAAACATCAATTGAAAGGGTGTGGCCTAATTCAACCTCTTGTAGGTTGTTCTATATGCCCAAAGCACAACAGAAACTTTATCATCCTAATCTTTCCTTCCAAAATCACATTTTTTTGTCAAATTTTGGCTCAATATCTTGTTGAAGGCCTCCGTAGTCCCATTTTCCTGAGGATGATAAGGTGTTATCTTGTGGTACGTAACCATAAATTCATCCAACCGTATCCTAATTGTCTCATTCAAGAAGTGTATGCCCTTATCACTTGTCAAGCTTAACGGACATCCATACCTAGTAATAATATTTTTCATAAGAAATTGGCTATTGTAGCTACTTTGTACAATCCTTTTTAAGCACTACTTCGCCCACCTAGTAATATAATCTATGTAATTGATGATATAGTACAATCTAGTGAGGTTGGGGAAATAGGACCACAAAGTCTAAAACCCATTTCTCAAATGGTTACGCACTAATAATAGGCCTTAAAGGAATTTAATCTCTCTTCCTAGGTTTTCCAAGACCCTAATAGTGATCACACATCTTACAATACTCTTTACAATCTTTGTCTTGGGTCTCCCACCATAATCCACCGAGTAAAATTTTGTGCACGGTGGCATCACTTACATAGTGCCCACCTACAATACCACCATGAGCCTCTTCCATAAAATATGTGCAGTTATGTTCTAGTACACACCGGTGTAATACTTCATCTTGACCTAGTTTGTATAAGTCACCATTGATCAACATGTAGGGTTCCACGTGAATTGAAAGGTGTTTATTTTCTAATGTCTTCATTTCTTCCGGCACCATACCCGTGCATAAAAACATAGCAATATTCTCCAATTATGAAGGCATGTGATATAACCTATACAAATGTGCATTTGGCATTGTATCTTCAATTATCTATGTGTCCTTCCTTGATTGAATCAGCGATAAGTGGTGCGGGCGTAATTACTTTTAGCTAGTTTTACCTTGATTGTAAATTCAAATTCTTGGAATAAGAGCACCCATCGACATATGCACCCTTGTAGAATGGGATTATTTACAAATTATTTTAATGTCATGTGATCAGTATAAAATAAAAATGGTGATGCTTACAAATATTATGCAATTTATGCATTGTGTATAATATTGACAAGGCCTCGTGCTTTGTAGTTGTGTAATTATGTTTTGCAAGAGTCAACTTTCTACTAGCAAAATAGATAGGATGATCTATAATACCTTCTCCAGGATGAGATAACACCATGCCAATGGTCATGCCAGAGGCATCCACATGTACATGAAATGGTTGGTTACATCGACACTAAAATTTTCCTCCATAATTTCTATCTCATTAATGTATGTATTAGGAATAGGATGTTGTTAAGTGTAATTAGTAGTAGCGTCGATAGAAGATAACGGCACTTTGCCCAAGATCTAACGCCGCTAATAATGTATAGTACGGTAAAATCAAAGTACAATAGGAATGTTGTGGTAAAAACTAAATATTTGTCGTAAGTGGTCCGATAATGTTAAAATGTCAAAGTTTGGGTAAGTAGAGAAGTAGGGTCTACATGATTAGGAATTAGAAATATTATATTAGTAATAAGGACAAGGAGTGAGGTCATAAATATTTTGTGTATTTTATTTGTAAAAAAAAATGTGGAACCCATGTAAAATGATAAGGTTTATCTTATCTTAAAAGATAAGCTTACATGTATGAGATAAGAGTTAAGGTATGGAATATGATTCGTCAGAGTGGATTTCTTATCCTATCTTAGAGATAAGATGGATAAGCTGGAAGTTCTATAAATAGAGAGGCCACCCCCCTCATTTAGCATAGAAGGAAGTAGTGAGAAATATTGTATGAAGTGTGTAAAGGAAGCCATCGGTTTAAATGTGTGTTGAAGAATCCATTAAGAGGTGTAATTGTAAAGTTTCTCCCATAGTATTGGTGGAAGGCAAGTGAAGTCAATAACACTTGAAGTACCTCATGGATTACATCCACCAAACTAAAGGTTTGTGCATTAGTAAATAATCATAGCACAAGGAGTTCCGGTGAAGAATTATCATAGTGCGATTGGTGATGACATTTTGGTTCCGTTCTAGGGACCATTCCTCGTTGGTGGATTTTACGGAGAGATATTCCCACTTAGTCAAAATCAATTGGAGGATAGCCTTATTTTTACTATTCATAGTAGTTACCATGGTAAAGTCATTTTTACCGTGAATAGTAGTTACCATGGTAAAGTCATTTTTGTTGTGAATAGTATTTATCACTTTGTAAAGTCACTTTTTACCGTGAATAGTATTTACCGTAGTAACTTCACTTTTTACTATGAATAGTGTTTACCACAGTAAGGTCAGTTTTTATTACAGTAAGTCAAGTTTTACCATAGTTACCGTGGTCATTTCTATTTTACTATAGAAAGGTGTAAAGTCACTTTCTATTATAGTGATTCCAATTATTTGTGCACATAAGTCTTGTTGATTGTACTTGTGAGTTGGTATTTCATGGTGGTTACTTTTGAAAATGGGAAAAATTCCTGTTTTTTCAGCTCAATCTAATGAAGATGCTTCTTCTTTCATTCAAGAGTTTAAACGATCTTGTATTTGTAATGGCCTCATAAGAAGGGAACAATGGAATGAATTTTTTTCCTACCTTTTTGGATGGTTCAACACTTAGGTGGTTTGAAACACTAGGTGATAATGTAAAAAATTCATGGGATTTATTAAGCTGAAAGTTTTCTTGAAGAATTTGGTGAACAACGAAATATGCAGATCTCATGATCCAGATCACAAAGCTATCCCAAGGAGAGAAGGAGAAGAAAAGGGATTATCATGCTCATGTTCTAGAGCTAAGGAGGAAGCTCGATGTCCAGATCCGGAAGGAAGGATTAGCGGATGGGTTGATGAACGGCATGGATAATCTCCTATGTAAGCACTTCATTCTTGGGATGAAGCCAAGAGATCGACAATGAGTGAAGTATGACCGCCTAGCTACCATTGAACAAGCAAAGGAGATTGCAAGAAGGCAAGAAGAAAGCATGGAAGAGGAGCCCAAAGAAATTGTTGCGAAAGTAGAGCCTACACTGCACCTTTGGTCCAGAATCCACAACCACTCCCGGTGAGCACAAATATTTCTCCTAGTACATCTACTGAGTATGAAGATTTTCTCAAAAATATGGGTCAGTTAACTATTAATCTTCTTCAAGGAAAAGAATTTAGTTCTCAAGGAGGAGATAGAGGTCCAAAAAGAAATATTTCGAAGTTATATTGTTCGCTAGATTTTCTGCATAGCATCAAACCTAGGCAGTCATGAGATAAATCTCCCTCATTTAACCGGTGAGGCTCCCGTGTCAGATTTGTCAATATAAATGTGTTATTATCTATCAGGGGTTTTACTTTAACCACTTAGTTCATGAACCATAACTAAGAAGTTCTGCAGCAAGTAAGCAGTTGTTTAAGAAAGGAAAATTATAGAAGAAGAAAGTAAAGGTATTACAGAGAAGAAATAAGGAAGATGTGCATCCCAATTAGTAGATAGCAGAGCTAATTGCATGCACATAGAAGAAACTTAATAGATTTGAACACACAAAATTATAAAGCAAAGGCAGCTCTAGATCCAGATCTACAATAACACAAAGTTTACTTAAAAGATCTAAAGATTTAAAAGCAAGAAACACAGTACGCCGTGACACAAAGTTCTCCGGAAACCTGCTTCTTTGTATTCCTCTGCAACAAGTGGCTCTCAAGGGTTCAGCACAAAGTCTAGAACACAAGATTGCTTCTTACAAATTCTGATTGATCATTAACCCGGAGGTTCTTCTCCTACTTATAGAATGTAGGAGGGAAAGTACAAATAGAAGACTCAAACTGAACTAAAGTATGAACAACAAGTAAAGATGACATTTGGCAATCATCCTCAACTAACTTCTTCTTAAGTGACACATGTATCACTTAACTAATAGAATAGTTCCACATGACTTCAAGTAATGGTTGCAAAACCAATAACTTAGAAGTTTTACAATTTCATCCGGGAACATAGAAAATAGAAGAAGAAAGAATAGAAGAAGTCATGCCAGCTGTAATGTTTACATCTTCTTCTTGTTCTGATATCTGATATACTTGTCGAACATATAATTCAGCATCCTTCCATCTGTTTTAGCCACTGCTTCCTTCTCTGTCCTGAACTGCAGCAACCCTTCATTCAACACTTTGCTGCATGCTTCCACCTCTTCCAAACTCGGCCCGAACCTCGCAATGTCTGCCTGCAGCGCCACCAATCTACTGATAGAATTCATCGTGAAAGGCTTGGTAGCTTTATCAATTCTCTTTTGCACCATCAGAAGAGAACCTTCTAGGGAATCATGCACCTCGTTAGAAACAATCCACACATATGAAGTAACACCTCCATCCACTCTTTCCTCAGTGAAAGAAATGATACTGTCTGGTAAATCTGATGTTCTACTCTCAAGCACCTGCATCCTTTTCAGCAAAACTCTGCAGATCTCCAAACGGAAAGATACTGCAAACTCTAGCTGCTTCCCCTTCTCGACTGATCCATCCAGTACAATTTGTTCTGCAACCAATACATCTCCTGGCAGCTTGTTGATCTCGGCCAAAATACTCAGGTTACTCTCTGCAACTGTATTCATTCCTTCTATGCTTTCCATCAGTTGCTTTAGTTGATTTGTTGCATCTTTCATAACCTTTAGGTGGGCTGGAACTTCCCAAGTTGCACAAAAGCTTGACGAATAATCAGATTCTTCCATTTGTCAATAGCCTTTACTTAATTGCTTGCATCTTCCATTTCCTGCATAAGATGATCACTCACCTGCTCTGAAATGGGCTGAATGGAAGGTTTAGCAACCTTGGCTATGATCTCACATAATTGAGATATTTGCTTCTGCAACTCTTCTTTCTCCGCCTTTTCACTGGTCAAGCCTAAGGAACAAAGCATCCACCAATGTTTGCGTGTCTGCTTCAATCCTTCAGTGGTAGCTTGACCGAGTGGTATTTTGGTCACCGTCACATCTTCTTGCCATGAGCTCCTCTTGTCTTTCCTTCCGTTGGAATTGATATCTCAGCAAACTTTTCTCCCGAATCTTTGATGATCAACCTAGAAGTTGCTTTAGCAACTTTAGGCCTTCTGTCTCTTCTGCTCAGATCCTGAAGTAGCTGCAAGTCATGCTCCTCTAAGTTCATCTCTACTCTTGCTTCCGGAACCAACTGCAAAGCTAACCATCCCGAGAAGTTATTTCTCGGGGAGTAAGAAGTCACTGAGTGCACTACCATCTCCCGCTCTGCATCCTCTCCATCAGAAAGTGCCACAGTGTCATGGCTGCCATCTTCTGAAACATCCAAGGACAAAGCTCTTTCGAACTCCGTCATCTGCAGCTTCAACATCTCCTCTGGAACGGGTGCTGAATGAAGTGGCTGCGGAGAGAAAATGAACGTCGCCGGTTTTAATGAAGGCATGGAAGCATCCTGCTGCTGCGGTGCAATAGTTGGTGATCTTCTGGGTACTGGAGAAGTCGGAGTCAAAGCTATGGTCGTAGAAGTGGTCTTTTCTTTCTCTTGAGATCTTCTGTGTACTTTCAACTTCTCGGACCTTCTGCTGCTTTCTCCTTCATGCTTTCGTTTGAGGGAATCTCCTGCACCGAATTTTCTCGTGATTTGATTTATCAATACTTCATCAAGGTAGTATTCCTTCGTTAGTGACCCGACTCAAGTATTCACCAACACAGCTCCAGATCTCTCTTCAATTGAATGGCAGCCTCCAATGTTATCCTGCAGTATAGCTTTATCTCCTCCCATCTGATGATAAGTGTCAAGTACCACGTTCCCATCATCTTTAAGATCTGCAGGTATCCGCGCTAGTCCAAAGTCGAATACTTGCTTTGCTGATAGCCTGCTAAAATCTTTCTTTTTAACCTCGTACACACTTCTGCACTTCATCCCGAAATCTTCTAACGAAGGCACATGTGCATACTCCTAGGAGATTGTCTTCCTGGCTACTCCAAATGGATCGAAGTTAAGCCGTGCAGGGAAAAACTATTGCTCATACTCGGATAACATTTACGCTTCCATCCCTCGAGCTCGTGAATGCGATGCAACCTGTAATATCCACGGTGATTCGAAGAAGCCCATAGACTTGTGCCATTTCAGCTGAAGGTTGTGTAACTCTATGAGTTACTGCTTTCAGCTCCATGGCAATCACTCTATCACTTGGATACGGGCCTCTTTATAGGTTCTCCAGAAAAGCCCGTAAACCCCGAGGTATGTGAAATCTACAAACTGGATGAATAAACTGCCAATCTTGGACACTGCTTCCCATGCTTCCTTGCTTACCCTGTGAGTCTTCAAGTCTTTGTCTAGCCTGCAGATGAAATCGTAGAAGAAGTCATCGTTGATCACTTTGAAGTCCTTCTCGCATGCAGGTACAGTAAGCTGTGGGTAGCACTCGAAAATGGGGTCCTTGGAAAGAACACCACATCTATCCAGCTTGGAAAAGACACCCTGTGAAGCTGCAGCATATACCAAGTATGAAGTCATCTTGAAGCTGAAAGTACGCTTCACGTTCCGAAGTTGCTCACCGATGTTGCTGCTAATAATTTCCGACCAATTGATTATAGAATCAACCTTGTTGATTTCAATGGTCCTGATGAAAGCATACATCCATGTACGGAAAGTGTAGGCATTCGCTTCGCCATTCATCCTGCATAGCAATTTGACGACATCATCTGGCTTCCGCACCAAATTGGACCGTGGAAGAGTTCTCGGGAACTTTGAAGGGGATCTAGGCTTCTTCATGAACCGGCTGTTCATTATGCTCACGCAATCAGCTCTATGTTTCTCCCATCTACTGTCAGCATCCTGAATGCTAATAGAAGTCACCACCTTTCGCACTGGAATCTTCAGACAATAATTGATGAATTCCGCATCCAAACGAATTATTGTCTTTCCCGCAACATCACGCACTGATCTGGATGAAGGATGATAAGATCTAGCACACTCCATCATGAACTCTTGCAATTGGGCTATACATGGGAAAGCTGCAGCTCGGATAATTCTGCTACTTTTGACCGCATGCATGAGTGAAGTCTTTCCCGCTTTGGATCTATCAATCAAATCAGAAAGAGGTTCTGGGCCTAGATCTGTGTCTCCTATGTCTAAAATTTTGGAAGTAATGCATGAATCCATCGTGCTCTCTTTTTCATCTCCTTTCGCCATGGCTTTGTCTATCTTTTTCTGAATAATTCTTTTTCTTCTAACTTGGCGGATTTCTTCAATCAGTGCAGATCTGGACAATTCTTCAGATTCGGAGGATATTTGTAATGTATTGGACATTGATAAAAACTCCTTTTCTTTTGTAAAGCACCTGTAATGAATTCCTGTAATTTATTCAAACAAAAATGGCCACCAAAGCATGAATAGTGAATTTAAATTATAAAAATCTGCACTTTTCAAGCCTGCTGCCCCAAAAATTGGTGTTTAATTTGCACATAAAGAGAGCATGAATCCTTTCAATCAACACCTGAGCTCCTGTAACACCTGTGAAAACAACTATGTAGACGAAGATCAACCTTCTCCAAAGCATGCGCCAAATCTGGAAGCTTTTAGCCTTGTTAGCACTTTGTCTGAACAAAATCCTTCCTCTAATGGGGCGCACTTTTCCTCCTAGCTGCAATTCTTTACCTGTGAATTAAATTATTCACCCATATGGCTGCCCATGCTTATATAACCTTCACAATTCTATAATTAATAATTGCCCTAACAATTAAAGGCAATTAATTAATTAAAAATCATGCTTTTCTCTTTTAAAAATAGCATGTTTAAGGACAGCCATCCAATAAATTAAATTAATCCAATTTAATCCTTCACACAACACTTCACTCAAGCCCCACAGTGTGCTTTGACCATAGCCACTGAAAATAGAAATTAATTTAATGTTTTAATGCCTTAAAAAACATTAAATAATACCCAAATGGGGCGCACTTTTTGAGAGGAAGAGGGCAGCCATTAAATAAATTTAATTTAATGCATTTGACTCCTTTCTTTTATTTCATCTTTGACTTGTTGACCTCCTCCAAGCTTGGGCGCACTTTTTGAGAAGAAAGATTAATAAAAATAATCAATTTTAATTCTTTTAATCTCTCACCAAAGGGGGCGCACTTTTTTGCACATGTAATTCTATTTTTAAGAATTTTTTGATAACGGGATGCTTTACCCTGCCAGGCGTGGTATAAAATTCCCACCCTACTGCGGCTTATATTTTTCCCATCACAAAGATAAATCCTTTGTTTTTTCCAAAAATGCTCCCATCCCCGAGAGGGCTTTTCTGTAGGCTGCGACTTCACTTTTTCCCGGTGATCGGACCTCCGATGGTGACTTCCTCCAGGGCATAATGTGCGTATATGTTTTCTAGCTGCTCCAAGCCAAAATCGAGCTTACCAAAGAAAGGAGTTGTTCGAGAGAAATTTTATAGAAAAGCAGGCGGGACACCACAAAAACACGAAAAATTGTCAAAAGTTACAGATAAAGCCCAAAACTTAAAATAAGTTAAAATCCTTTCAGTACATAGGAATAATAACATATTTGCTCATAATAGAGTTAAAAGCAGAGTGCAAATAGCCTCATACGGGGCTCAAAATAATTAAATACAAATTTCCCATGACAAATCCCGACTTGAGAATAAAACAATTTTGGGCATCCTGGGTATTTGGCGAAAAAAGGCTAATATGGCTCTTTAGGATTATTTTGTGCAATCTGAGGAACTTTCAAGAAATAAAAACAACAAACGACCCACTATTTTAAAAGTACAAAAAAATTCGGATTGGGTAGTCGCAGATTTGAGGTGAAATCGAGTGACACTGATTGGCTCCGTCTGTGGATATCTTTTTCTCTTGTCGAATGACAAAGGGAAAAGATGAGATCCCAGCATCTCTGGTTTTGTATCTTGTCCTTTGGGCATGGGGTCAAGCAAACAAACACAACACAACACAACACCAAAACAAGACAAAACAAGGAAAAACAAACAAAGATTTATTTATGTACATACAGGTTTTACCCTGCTTCTCATGTCCGGAACAACTTCAAGTGTTGCCCATTGAAAGGCAACGGCAATTCAACTCCATCCTGATGAGCAAGAATGAAGCTATCTGCTCCGGCAATCTTTTTGATCACAAAAGGCCCTTTCCATAGTGAATCGAACTTTCCATGCATGCCTTTTGTTTCTCTTCTTTTGTCCCATAAGAGGACCCAGTCATTGACTTCAAATTTCCTTTCCCTGGCTTTTTTGTCGAAGATGACTTTCACCTTCCTTTGATGCTCTGTCAACCTATCTGCAACTTGAGTTTGTACTTCCCTCAGTTCAGTCAGGTACATGATTCTTTTATCAATAGCATCCGTGAATGTGGAATCCTCCAGGGCTTTAGAAAGTCGTAGGGCAGGCAATTCCAAGGTGAGAGGCAGCTCTGTGTCTCTACCATATAGCAGCTGAAAAGGGGACATGCCTATCGCCCTCTTTGGTGTGATCCTATCGGCCCATAATGCATCAAACAACTTTTTATGCCAAGTCCTTTGATTTTCTGTTACAAGCTTGCGCATGATAGTTACCAAGTTCTTATTACTAGATTCAGCTTGACCATTCCCTTGTGGATAGTAGTTTGAGGAATGAACAAGTTGAATCCCATAAGTGTAGCAGAATTCCACCAACTCCTCAGAAGAAAGATTCGGAGCGTTGTCTGCTACAATTTTGCTGGGTACGCCAAACCTGACAATAATATTTTCTTTTATAAAATTGCACACTTCGGCGGAAGTGGTAGTCTTCACAGGAATAGCTTCTACCCACTTACTGAAATAATCAGTAGCTGTTAGAATGTAATGGTGACCGGCACTGGAAGCCGGGTTAAGCATTCCAATAAAATCCATACCCCACTATTGGAAAGGTTCTTCAATCACAATGGGTTTTAGAGGTAATGCAGGCAATTTCACACGCCCAACAAAATGTTGGCATGCTTGACACTTAGCTACCCATTCTGCAGTATCTTGAAAAAGGGTGGGCCAGTAATACCTTGCTCTGAGGATCTTGTGTGCAGTGACTCGGGCTGAGAAATGACCACCGCAAGCCATGTCATGAAACTGTTGTAGTAGCTGATCCTGTTGAGCTTTGTCCACACATCTGAGAAATACGCCATCAATTCCTTTCTTGTACAAACCATTATCCCAAAGAACAAAATCTTTGGATTTCAGTTTGATAGTTCGTTTCTCTTTTCTGGAAAGTTGATCTGGGCATTCTCCATACGTCAGAAAGTAAGCAATGTTACTGTACCACTCCTCTACCAGATCTATAAAAAGTACTGCAGGTAAATCTTCATCTATCCCATCCTGATCTGCTTCAGGTACTGATGCTTTCATCTCTGTCATTAGTTCACACAGACCTCTTCCTCGGACTAGCTTTGTTGGTTTAATATCCAGATCATATTCTTGAACTTTTGTCACCCATGTGCCTCTCAATAATCCTAACTCTTGCTGAGTAAGAATGGATTTAACTGCAGTATCTGGAACCAAAACCACAGTGTGTGAGGAAAGAATATAATACCTGAATGCTTTGCATGCCTTCACCACTGCATATGCGTGCTTTTCCATTGGAGTGTATTTCAACTCATAGGCTTTAAGGGGCGTGCTCATGAAAGCAATAGGAGCTTCTGCGTCCTCTTGATTTTTCTGCATCAGAATTGCTGACATAGTGTGTTCGGAAGAATAACAATAAAGAATAAATCCTTTACTGAAGTCGGGTGAAACCAAGACTGGAGCTTTCGACAGGGCCTCTTTGATTTTCTCAAAAGCTTCCTTCCCTTCGCTGCTCCATTTAAAATCTTGTGTCTTCTTCATCATATTCGAAATATGACGGGTTAGCTCAGCAAAGTCAGGAATGAATCTTCTGAGAAAATTCACTTTTCCAAAGAAAGAGTGAACTCCTTTTTTGGATGTGGGCAAAGGTAATGTCTGAATGGATTTGACACGCTCTGGATCTATCTTTGTTCCTTCTTTGGAAACAATGTGCCCAAGCAGCTTTCCTTCGGTTACAGCAAAGATGGATTTCTTAGGATTCAAAGAAATACCATGCTTGCGGCATTGTATGAAGACCTCTTCCAAGTTTGAAATATGCGTGTTTCTATCTTTGGAAAAGACTGTCAAATCATCCAGGTACACAACTATGCTTATATCTTTGAGATGAGCAAAGGCTAGATCCATAGCTCTTTGAAATGTAGCACCCGCATTAATCAGGCCAAAAGGCATCTTCTGGTATGCGAAGGTTCCCCAAGGTGTGATGAACGTCGTTTTGTATTGATCTTCCTCGGCCACCTTGACTTGATTGTATCCTGAGAAGCCGTCAAGCATGGAAAGCATCTCAGATCCAGTGACCACCTACAGAGTGTGATCCATGATGGGGATAGGGTAGTTATCCTTCAATGAAGCTTGATTAAGGTTGCGGAAATCCACGCACAACCTAATTTCGCCACTTTTCTTTCTTACAGGGACTATGTTGGCCAACCACTCCGAATGGTGTATGGGATAGATAATCTTTGCATCTAACAACTTCTGGATTTCTGCAAAGATGGTTCCTGAAATGGTAGGATTGTGCCGCCGCAGCTTCTGCTTGAAAGGTTTTTGTTCTAGTTTAAGTGGGATGTAGTGTTGAACTTCTTCAGGCTGATATGTTTTTAAATCCTGGTAGGACCAGGCAAAAACATCCATGTATTTCTTAAGAAGTTTAGTGAAAGCTTCCTTTTCAGCTTCTGAACAACACTTACCCAGATTTACTAATTTGGGATCATTGCTGGCTCCCAAATTTAGTAATTGTGTGTCGGAGGAAGAGCCTTCCTCATTTTCTTCATTTTTCTTAAGCATCTGATCATGCTTATCAAACATTTCCTCAAGAGATACCAAGCCTTTGGGAATTTTATTTCCCTTTAGTTGGATAATCTCCTGACCTCCTGAGACGTCAGCATCCATTTCACCGACAGTGGTCTGCCTAGGAGGTGAATTGCTTCCCTCATAGTAGATTTCTTCAAAGTTGTCTTTCTATTGGAGAAACACAAAGCAACTGTGTATCATCGTTGAAAACCTGCCATTGCTAGACGTTGTCAGGAACCTTTGGGTGAAAAACCATTTCCACCTTGTAGTCTCCCTATCTAAAGAATGTAGGGGGCTGATCCGGATTCAACAAGGCTGCAGTCACTACGAGCGAATCAGCCCTTGAATTTTGTTCTCTCGGAATGTAAGATACTGAGAAAGCTGAAAAATCCAGGATAGCAAAGTAGACCCGATCTCTGTAGTGCCGCAGTTTATCTTTTTGACTTGGTAGAGGCCTCTTATCTGTTTCACAATCAGCTCAGCATCTCCTCTTGCGTGTAATAATTTGATTCCCATTGTTCTTGCCTGCTCCATGCCTAACAACAATGCTTCATACTCAGCCGTATTGTTAGTATTTTCGAACATCAATTTGAAGGAGTGTGCATGCACCTTCCCTTCAGGAGAGATAAGAACGCCTGCGCCGGATCCAAATGAATAGCAGCTACCATCAAATTCCAGAGTCCAAATCTTGTTATCAATTTGATGTGATTCTCGAATCACCGGTTGAATTTCTTCTTTATCCATTTCTAGATAATAGACTCCGTGATCCGATTCCTGAAACAAGATCTGAGATCTAGGATCCTCAGATTTTGATATTGTGTACTTGGATTTCTTCTCAGGTTCCAGCTTCTGATTTACTCCTTTGATTGGTATGTGCACACAAGACCAATCCATCTTCACTTCTCCACCCAGCTCTTTGCAGAAATTTCTACTCAACAGCATGCCATAAGAGACTGGAATGTCTGCTACAAGGATAGTCATTTTCAGTCTTTTATCTGGGAAGGAAGCAAGTACTGCCTGCGCATCTTTGATTTTCCCCACAAGAGGGACTTGCCTTTCCATGGAATAACATCTTCCAATGGTTTTTGTCAATGTAAGACCCAAGGCATCAGCAACTTTGGCAGGCATGACGTTGTCGGAAGCTCCAGAATCCAAGATGCAATTGCTTAGCTTATGTCCGTTGATGAGCAAAGACACATAGAATGGCTCAATCCTTTCTGATGTAGCAGGAGAAGGGGTGGAAGGAGAAGAACTTGCAGCAGCATTATTTGAAGGTGAAGTAATCTTTGGACTTGACAAGATACCCCGTGAATTATTGTTTGTTGGGCTGGGACCATTACTTTGCACATATTTGACCAATCTATTCAGCTGATCAGGAAATGCCCTCAAATACTCAGCTTCTGACATTTGGACCTTGTTTCTCTTGATGTGATCAATTATGTCAAAAGCTTGACTTGCTTCAGCAGGATGTGCGTTGGTTCTTTGCTGTGAATTGAAAGAATTTGAATATTTCTCCTTGGGCGCTAATGAAGAAGGAAGAGTGCTACCTCTTTTCAAGATAGTAACATCCGAACCAGGATCTTATCTCTTTCCGGCCGCTTATGGATGCTTCAACATTTTGGTGCGTCTGAGACCTTGTAAACACCGCAAAAGTGTGACCATCAGAATCTTCAAAAGATTCATAATAGCCATCATCAGATTCATAGTCCAGGTAACCAATATTGGAGTCGCCAGTGGGATCTATAAAGTCTTCATCATCGAATGATTCATCAATGCCGAGATCCTCTTCATTAGTTTCCAAGTTATTCCTTGGAGCAGCTTCTATTGCCAAACGCTGTGGTGCAGCAGCAAGTCTGTTTCGATTTTGATTTTGATTTTGACCATTGAAGGTCCTAGTAGGAGCTAATCTTGAGGGGGTTGCATTCCCTGCTTGAGAGATCTGCTTCTTGATCTGCAGCATGTCATTAGCCAATTTCTGCAACAAAGGATCAGAAGTACTTGCAGAAGCGCCATCACCTTTGTGAGATGGTTGTTTAAGTTTTCCAGCCATGATCAAGTCGTCCTCAACCTCCACGGCAGCATTTTGTGCTTCCAGCAGATTTACAGGTCTTGCCCTTCTTAGCTGATATCCAACTTCAGGCAATAGAGCGTTTATAAAAAACGTCTTTTGATTTTCGTCGCTCAATGCGGCAGAAGTGGGGATTTTATACAAAATCCTTTGGAACCTTGCAATAAAGTCCCGCATGTTCTCGTTTGGCTCTTTCTTCAACTGCGTCAGTTGGGTGATCAATGTGCTAGCGTCCTCTGCAGGCTTGAATCTTTTCAGAAATTGCTCGCGCATAGTCGTCCAGTTGGTTATGGTGCCAAGAGCCAGCCGATAGAACCATTCTCCAGCCAAGTCGTGTAGAGTCTCAATGAATAGCCTGACTGAGACATCTTCATGCTCCACTGCAAGCACACCACAAGATATGAAGAAGGCTACCAAATGATCATCCGGGTTTTGCTTTCCATCTCCAAAGAATTTTGGAAAATTCTTTCTGGACCCCTTTGGAAGTTCGTGCATAGGTGGAGCCAAGTTGAGAGGTCCAAAAGCCGCTCCCCATAATATAGGTACAATTTGGTGCGCAATGTTAACTTGAGCACGTCTCCTCCTTGTGTAGACTTGATAGACTTGATGGATAATTCTAGCCACTGGATTATGTTGAATACGATCCGGATCTGGATGGGTGTGCACTCTCCTTCCTGGTGAGAGACTAGATCTACGGCTTCTAACTTGAGGAGGATGATTGAAATTGAATTTCTCCTGCAGTCGGAAGAAATGATCAGTCTTTCCTTGCGCCTTCACGGATCGGGTGAATGGACGTTCAACCAGGTTGAGATTTGTATGGAAAACACTCTGATCTTCAATAGAAAAGCTTTGATCTGCAAAGATAGTTGTTCCCCAGCGGAGTCGCCAAAAACTGTTGGCTAGATTTTCTGCATAGCATCAAACCTAGGCAGTCATGAGATAAATCTCCCTCATTTAACCGGTGAGGCTCCCGTGTCAGATTTGTCAATATAAATGTGTTATTATCTATCAGGGGTTTTACTTTAACAACTTAGTTCATGAACCATAACTAAGAAGTTCTGCAGCAAGTAAGCAGCTGTTTAAGAAAGGAAAATTATAGAAGAAGAAAGTAAAGGTATTACAGAGAAGAAGTAAGGAAGATGTGCATCCCAATTAGTAGATATCAGAGCTAATTGCATGCACATAGAAGAAACTTAATAGATTTGAACACACAAAATTATAAAGCAAAGGCAGCTCTAGATCTAGATCTACAATAACACAAAGTTTACTTAAAAGATCTAAAGATTTAAAAGCAAGAAACACAGTACGTCGTGACACAAATTTCTCCAGGAAACACTGCTTCTTTGTATTCCTCTACAACAAGTGGCTCTCGGGGTTCAAAGACAAAGTCTAGAACACAAGATTGCTTCTTACAAATTCTGATTGATCATTAACCGGAGGTTCTTCTCCTACTTATAGAATGTAGGAGGGAAAGTACAAATAGAAGACTCAAACTGAACTAAAGTATGAACAACAAGTAAAGATGACATTTGGAAATCATCCTCAACTAACTTCTTCTTAAGTGACACATGTATCACTTAACTAATAGAATAGTTCCACATGACTTCAAGTAATGGTTGCAAAACCAATAACTTAGAAGTTTTACAATTTCATCCGGGAACATAGAAAATAGAAGAAGAAAGAATAGAAGAAGTCATGCCAGCTGTAATGTTTACATCTTCTTCTTGTTCTGATATCTGATATACTTGTCGAACATATAATTCAGCATCCTTCCATCTGTTTTAGCCACTGCTTCCTTCTCTGTCCTGAACTGCAACAACCCTTCATTCAACACTTTGCTGCATGCTTCCACCTCTTCCAAACTCGGCCCGAACCTCATGATATGCCTGCTTAGCGCCACCAATCTTGATAGAATTCATCGTGAAAGGCTTGGTAGCTTTATCAATTCTCTTTTGCACCATCAGAAGAGAACCTTCCAGGGAATCATGCACCTCGTTAGAAACAATCCGCACGTATGAAGTAACACCTCCATCCACTCTTTCCTCAGTGAAAGAAACGCTACTGTCTGGTAAATCTGATGTTCTACTCTCAAGCACCTGCATCCTTTTCAGCAAAACTCTGCAGATCTCCAAACGGAAAGATACTGCAAACTCTAGCTGCTTCCCCTTCTCGACTGATCCATCCGGTACAATTTGTTCTGCAACCAATACATCTCCCGGCAGCTTGTTGATCTCGGCCAAAATACTCAGGTTACTCTCTGCAACTGTATTCATGCCTTCTATGCTTTCCATCAGTTGCTTTAGTTGATTTGCTGCATCTTTCATAACCTTTAGGCGGGCTGGCACTTCCCCAAGTTGCACAGAAGCTTGACGAATAATCAGATCCTTCCATTCGTCAATAGCCTTTACTTGATTGCTTGCATCTTCCATTTCCTGCATAAGATGATCACTCACCTGCTCTGAAATGGGCTGAATGGAAGGTTTAGCAACCTTGGCTATGATCTCACATAATTGAGATATTTGCTTCTGCAACTCTTCTTTCTCCGCCTTTTCACTGTCAAGCCTAAGGAACAAAGCATCCAGCAATGTTTGCGTGTCCTGCTTCAATCCTTCAGTGGTAGCTTGACCGAGTGGTATTTTGGTCACCGTCACATCTTCTGCCGTGAGCTCCTCTTCTATCTTTCCTTCCGCCGGAATTGATATCTCAGCAAACTTTTCTCCCGAATCTTTGATGATCAACCTAGAAGTTGCTTTAGCAACTTTAGGCCTTCTGTCTCTTCTGCTCAGATCCTGAAGTAGCTGCAAGTCATGCTCCTCTAAGTTCATCTCTACTCTTGCTTCCGGAACCAACTGCAAAGCTAACCATCCCAAGAAGTTATTTCTCGGGGAGTAAGAAGTCACTGAGTGCACTACCATCTCCCGCTCTGCATCCTCTCCGTCAGAAAGTGCCACAGTGTCATGGCTGCCATCTTTTGAAACATCCAAGGACAAAGCTCTTTCGAACTCCGTCATCTACAGACTTAACATCTCCTCTGGAGCAGTCTTTGAGCGAAGTGGCTGCGGAGAGAAAACGAACGTCGCCGGTTTTAATGAAGGCATGGAAGCATCCTGCTGCTGTGGTGCAATAGTTGGTGATCTTCTGGGTACTGGAGAAGTCGGAGTCAAAGCTATGGTCGTAGAAGTGGTCTTTTCTTTCTCTTGAGATCTTCTATGTACTTTCAACTTCTCGGACCTTCTGCTGCTTTCTCCTTCATGCTTTCGTTTGAGGGAATCTCCTGCGCCGAAGTTTCCCGTGATTTGATTCATCAATACTTCATCAAGGCAGTATCCCTTCGTTAGTAGCCAGTTCGAAGTATTCACCAACACAGCTCTAGATCTCTCTTCGATTGAATGGCGTCCTCAATGTTATCCTGCAATATAGCTTTATCTCCTCCCATCGATGATAAGTGTCAAGTACCACGTTCCCATCATCTTTAAGATCTGAGTATCCGCACTAGTCAAATTCGAACACTTGCTTTCTTTGATAGCTTTGCTAAAATCTTTCTTTCTAACCTCGTACACATACGCACTTCATCCGAAATCTTCTAACGAAGGCACATGTGCGTACTCCTGGGAGATTGTCTTCCTGGCTACTCCAAATGGATCGAAGTTAAGCCGTGCAAGGAAAACTATTGCTCATACTCGGATAACATTTACGCTTCCATCCCTCGAGCTCTGTGAATGCTGATGCAACTGTAATATCCCACAGTGATTGGGAAGAAGCCCGTAGACTTTTGCCATTTCAACTGAAGGTCGTGTAACTCTACGAGTTGCCTGCTCAGCTCCATGGTGATCACTCTATCACTTGGATACCTGGGCATCTTTATAGGTTCTCCAGAAAAGCCCGTAACCCTGAGGTATGTGAAATCAAACTGGATGAATAAACTGCCAATCTTGGACACTGCTTCCCACGCTTCCTTGCTTACCCTGTGAGTCTTCAAGTCTTTGTCTAGCCTGCAGATGAAATCGTAGAAGAAGTCATCATTGATCACTTTGAAGTCCTTCTCGCATGCAGGTACAATAAGCTGTGGGTAGCACTCAAAAATGGGGTCCTTGGAAAGAACACCACATCTATCCAGCTTAGAAAAGACACCCTGTGAAGCTGCAGCATATACCAAGTACGAAGTCATCTTGAAGCTAAAAGTACGCTTCACGTTCGAAGTTGCTCACCGATGTTGCTGCTAATAATTTCCGACCAATTGATTATAGAATCAACCTTGTTGATTTCAATGGTCCTGATGAAAGAATACATCCATGTATGGAAAGTGTAGGCATTCGCTTCGCCATTCATCCCGCATAGATTTGTGACATCATTTGCTTCCTACACCAAATTGGACCATGGAAGAGTTCTCGGGAACTTTGAAGGGGATCTAGGCTTCTTCATGAACCCAACTGTTCATTATGCTCACGCAATCAGCTCTATGTTTCTCCCATCTACTGTCAGCATCCTGAATGCTAATAAAAGTCACCACCTTTCGCACTGGAACCTTTAGACAATAATTGATGAATTCCGCATCCAAACGAATTATTGTCTTTCCCGCAACATCACGCACTAATCTAGATGAAGGATGATAAGATCTAGCACACTCCATCACGAACTCTGGCAATTGGGCTGTACATGGGAAAGCTGCAACTTGGATAATTCTGCTACTTTTGACCGCATGCATGAGTGAAGTCTTTCCGCTCTGGATCTATCAATCAAATCAGAAAGAGGTTCTGGGCCTAGATTTGTGTCTCCTATGTCTGAAAGTTTGGAAGCAATGCATGAATCCATCGTGCTCTCTTTTTCATCTCCTTTCGCCATGGCTTTGTCTATCTTTATCGAATAATTCTTTTTCTTCTAACTTGGCGGATTTCTTCAATCTTTTAGTGCGAGATCTGGACAATTCTTGATTCGGAGGATATTTGCAATGTATTGGACATTGATAAAAACTCTTTTCTTTTGTAAATCACCTGTAATAAATTCCTGCAATTTATTCGGACAAAATTGGCCACTTAGGAGCATGAATAGTGAATTTAAATTATAAAAATCTGCACTTTTCAAGCCTGCTGCCCCAAAAATTGGTGTTTAATTTGCACATAAAGAGAGCATGAATCCTTTCAATCAACACCTGAGCTCCTGTAACACCTGTGAAAACAACTATGTAGACGAAGATCAACCTTCTCCAAAGCATGCACCAAATCGGAAGCTTTTAGCCTTGTTAGCACTTTTATCGAACAAAATCCTTCCTCTAATGGGGCGCACTTTTCCTCCTAGCTGCAATTCTTTACTGTGAAATTAAATTATTCACCCATATGGCTGCCCATGCTTATATAACCTTCACAATTCTATAATTAATAATTGCCCTAACAATTAAAGGCAATTAATTAATTAAAAATCATGCTTTTCTCTTTTAAAAATAGCATGTTTAAGGACAGCCATCCAATAAATTAAATTAATCCAATTTAATCCTTCACACAGCACTTCACTCAAGCCCCACAGTGTGCTTTGACCATAGCCACTGAAAATAGAAATTAATTTAATGTTTTAATGCCTTAAAAAACATTAAATAATACCCAAATGGGGCGCACTTTTTGAGAGGAAGAGGGCAGCCATTAAATAAATTAAATTTAATGCATTTGACTCCTTTCTTTTATTTCATCTTTGACTTGTTGACCTCCTCCAAGCTTGGGCGCACTTTTTGAGAAGAAAGATTAATAAAAATAATCAATTTTAATTCTTTTAATCTCTCACCAAAGGGGGCGCACTTTTTTGCACATGTAATTCTATTTTTAAGAATTTTTTGATAACGGGATGCTTTACCCTGCCAGGCAGGCACCAAAACCCCGTGATCCACTTAAGTGATTTTTATAACACGGGAAAAAGTACCCTGCCAGGCAGGTATAAAATTCCCACCCTGCCTGCGGCTTATATTTTCCCATCGTGACTTAAATCCTTTGTTTTCCAAAATGCGCCCATCCCCATGGGGCTTTACTGTCTGCGACTTCACTTTTTCCCAATGATCCGGACCTCGATGGTGACTTCCTCTAGGCATAATGTGTGTATATGTTTTCTAGCTACTCAAGCCAAAAATCGAAGCTTACCTGCGCAAAGGAGTTGTTCCAGAGAAATTTTACAGAAAACAGAACGGGACACCACAAAAACATGAAAAATTGCCAAAAGTTACAAATAAAGCCCAAAACTTAAAATAAGTTAAATTCCTTCTGGTACATAGGAATAATAACATATTTGCTCATAATAGAGTTAAAACAGAGTGCAAATAGCCTCATACGGGGCTCAAAATAATTAAATACAAATTTCCCGCAGACAAATCCCGGCAATGAGAATAAAACAATTTTGGGCATCTGGGTATTTGGCGAAAAAGGCTAATATGGCTCTTTAGGATTATTTTGATGTAATACAATAACTTTGAGCAATAAAAACAACAAATGACCCACTATTTTAAAAGTACGAAAATTTTTCGGATTGGGTGATCCGATTTTGGTGAAATCGAGTGACACCATGTATGTTATGGTTGTTATAAAAGGGTCATTATAAGTATAATTGTCCAGATAGAGCTTCTACATCGGTAAAGGAGATAATGATAAAGGAAAAACACTGTGAATTCTTTTGATGCAGTAGATAAGAGTAGAAATAATGAAGTAGATGTGTTTGTAACAAAAAGAAAGAAAGAAAAAGATAATCAAGATGGAAATGATCCTAAGAAGATGAAAGGAGAAACTAGTAAGAAACATAGGAGAAGAAAGTTGGGTGTGCAGGATTTTCTGATTTCACAAGGGCAAGGACCATACTCCATCTTGGAAGATCTGTCTAAAAGGCCTGCAAATATTACATATGGTCAACTCTTGGCTATGTCTTCTGAGAAGAGGTGGGAGTTGCGAAGTGGACTCAATGCTCGACGAAGGAAGGAGGTTGAGGTCCTTGTTTTGGAGGCAGAGGCGGATCCCTATGCTCCACAAGCTGAGGTATTATGTAATGGTATTTCAATTCATGATGTCTTAGTTGATGGAGGTGTTGCAGTTAATGTAATGACCAAGTCTGTAATGAATATGTTGGGTTTAAAAATTGATCGCCCTTCAACACTTATGTTAAGGTCATTAAAGAAAGGAAAAACTAAACCAGAAGGTGTAGTTTAAAATGTGGCAATATCTGTTATGGGTGTTGTATGTGTGGTAGAATTTCAGGTGATGAAAAATGGTATTGTTGCGTACCCAATGCTACTGGGAAGACCATGGCTAAGGAGAGTTCATGCAAGAAACTAATGGAATGAAGGTTTCATGACACTTGGACGTGGTAGAGAGAGGGTGAAGATAAACGTGATCCCTCGACATCATAAGGCAGAACCTGTGGATTCAAGTGATGAAACTGATGATTAGACATCCTCTGATTACTCTAGTACCAGTGAAGTGGACACTGAAGATGAAGAAAGTGAGGTGGATGTTTTAGTCATGGATATCCTTCTAGTCACACCAACTCATAACCCCATAAAATTATCTGAAGAAGAAGTTGATGATCGTCTCCAACAAATAAAGATTGGTGATGCTGTGATGGAGAGTGAGAAGGAATCCTACCTCCAGCTCTTTCGAAGGAAGCTCAATAAGGCAACAAAGAAGGATCATTACCCTCTTCCATTTTCAGATCAGATCTTGGACGAAGTAGCTGGCCAGGAGTGTTATAGTTTTGCTGATGGATATAGCGGCTACAACCAAGTTCGTATAGCAGAGAAAGATCAGCTGAAGACCACGTTCACCACTCTTTGGGAACTTTTGCTTATAGAGTTATGCCTTTTGGGTTGTGTAATGCTCCGGCAACATTCCAGCGTTTGATGAATAGGGTGTTTGAACCCTACATTGGGACCTTCATCAGAGTATTTCTAGATGATTTTTGCATCTATGGGAGCAAGTTGGACCACATGCACCAAATGGAGATAGCATTTCAAAGGAAATAAGGCACATGAAGCTTTTGGAAAACTGAAGGAAGCCACGGTGTCTTCACCTGTTTTAAATAATCCGGATTGGAGCAAGCCATTCATTGTACCTTTGATGCCTCGAGATGCAGCACTAGGAACTACTTTGAGCCAAAAGGATGAAAATGGGAATGAACATCCAATTTACTTTGGGAGCGCAGACAAATGAGCAAAGTCTTTGAGGTAAATTATATCAGAATCGAAAAAAAGAGGCTCGCTATCATTTTTGTTGTCAGAATGTGAAGTTTAGGAATTACTTGCTAGGGAAAAAATTTCTAGTTGTAATGAGATCATTAGGCTCTAAAATATATTGTAAATAAGCCTAACCCATTAGGGAGGATAGCAAGTTGGATAATTTTTCTACAAGAATTTAAATTTGATATTATAGATAGGCCGGGAAAGAAGCATGTCAATGCGGATGCACTCTCTCGAGCCTATGATGGTTTAGGATCATCTTGTGATGATGATGATTTCCCGATGCAACATTGTTATCCTTGACACAATCCCTAGTGAATACATAGATATTTGGAATTATCTCGAATGAATTCAAGTTTCTGATGGTGCCAATGCAAAGACTAAGAGAAAGATTACTCAAGCTAGTCATCCATATTCTATTCTCGCATGGAGTATTATTTCGAAGTGGACACGATGGACAGTACAAGAGGGCAGTTGGACGTGATCAAGGGAAGGAACTGCTTGAAGAATTCCACAATGGTACATGTGGAGGGAACTTCTCTAGACAACTTACAACAAGAAGGATCTTGGATGCAGGTTATCACTGGCCCACTATTTTTAAAGATTGTTATAATTATTGTAAGACATGTGATATTTGTCAAACACATGGTAACCGTAAGACTTCCTCAGCTCCATTATGTCCTATTCTTCCACTTGGTCCCTTTGAAAAGTGGAGAATAGACATTGTAGGTCCACTTCCAACTACCTCACGCCAAAATAAGTATATTGTAGTTGCCTGATTATTTAACCAAGTGGGTTGAAGCTAGGCCATTGAAAAGCTGACTTCCATGGATGAAGTGGCAAGGTTCATATATGAGCGCATTGTCACTAGATTTGGTTGTCCATTAGAAATTGTAATGAGATCAAGGAAGCCACTTCATTAATGAGGTGGTAGAAGCCCTAGTCAATAAGTTTTCTATTAAGCACGGAAGGCAACAACATACAAGCCAAGCACAAATGGACAAAGTGGAGCGAACAAATTTTATGTTGTGTCAAATTCTAGTAAAGATGCAACCTTGCAGGTATATAAATGGGATAAAAGAATTCATGTAGCATTGTGGGCATATAGGGCAACATCAAAGTCAGCAACAGGATACTCCCCATTTCAGTTGGCCTATGGCATTGATCCAGTTCTTCCTATTGAGTTTGATATTCCCACTGTGAGAGTTATGAAAAATGAAAGGATGGATGAAAGTGATTCAGTAAAAGAAAGGTTGGTACATCTTCATTTGCTAGAGGAAATGAGGGAAATAGCTAAGGATACAAGCTATAAGAAGAAAATGAAGCAGAAGGAATACTTTGATCAAAAGATCCGGTGGTCTCCATTTCATGTGAATGACTTGGTTCTAGTATATGATTCCAGATACAAAAAAAGAAGACAGAGAAAATTTCTTCCAAAATGGATGGGGCCCTACAAAATAGCAGTTGTGCATGAAAATGGTATGTACCGACTGGAGGAATTGGATGGCACTCCCATTACAAAATGGGTCAACCACAACAAGTTGAAGATTTTCCAAGCACCAGAATAGTCTACTCAGGGACGGAGTAGAAGCTAAGAAGGGGAAAGATGTCGACACTAAAATTTTCCTCCGTAATTTCTATCTCATTAATGTATGTATTAGGAATAGGATGTTGTTAAGTGTAATTAGTAGTAGCGTCTGATAGAAGATAACGGTGTTGCCAGTACGATGCCGCCAATAATGTATAGTATGGTAACAATCAAAGTACAATAGGAATGTTGTGGTAAAAAGTAAATATTTGTCGTAAGTGGTCCGGTAATGTTAAAATGTCAAAGTTTGGGTAAGTAGAGAAGTAGGGTCTACATGATTAGGAATTAGAAATATTATATTAGTAATAAGGACAAGGAGTGAGGTCATAAATATTTTGTGTATTTTATTTGTAAAAAGTCTAAAAATGTGGAACCCATGTAAAATGATAAGGTTTATCTTATCTTAAAAGATAAGCTTACATGTACAGATAAGAGTTAAGGTATGGAATATGATTCGTCAGAGTGGATTTCTTATCCTATCTTAGAGATAAGATGGATAAGCCTAGAAGTTCTATAAATAGAGAGGCCACCCCTCTCATTTAGCATAGAAGGAAGTAGTGAGAAATATTGTATGAAGTGTGTAAAGGAAGCCATCAGTTTAAAGGTGTGTTGAAGAAGCCATTAAGAGGTGTAATTGTAAAGTTTCTCCCATAGTATTGGTGGAAGGCAAGTGAAGTCAATAACATTTGAAGTACCTCATGGATTACATCCACCAAACTAAAGGCTATGCATTAGTAAATAATCATAGCACGAGGAGTTCCCAGTGAAAAATTATCATAGTGCCGGATTGGTGATGACAGTTCCATGAGGAAAAATGTAGAATAGGTGTTGTAGTAAGTCTCTCCTTCAATGTCTCAAATGTGCACTGTTGTGGTTCTCCCCAATATAATGTCCCTTTTCCTTTTTAATAATTCTTCCACAGACACGAAAATATTTGCATACCCTTTGATAAATTTTCTATAATACTCTATGTGGCCTAAGAATCCACGCACCTCACCCCAACTGGTAGGCTCCTTCGGGCCTACAATAACTAAAAACCTTAGTTGGATCTACTAACAAACCTTCCTTGCAGATGATATGCCCTAACGAGTTCCAAAAGGTGTAGAAAACAAACACTTCTTGATGTTTAAGGAGATGTTTAACTTTTCGCATATTTCAAAAATTAAGTGCAAATTTTCACAATGATCCTTAACAAGCCCATATACCATCCAATAATTGAAGTAAACCTATAATAGTTTATGAATAAAATCCTAGAATGCTTGAACAACTATGTGTGAAAATATAGTAGGCACGTTTTTCAAACCAAAGGGCATCAAACTATATGTAAAACTTCCCCATTCAGTGGTGAAGTTTTTTTCTCTTGATCCTCCTATACAATTCTAACATGATGATACCCAGAGAATCCATCTGTAAAAGAGTAAACTTTGCGCCTTGCAAAACCTTCTAATATTCCCTATGTAAAAGGTGTAGGAATAGGATCAATCATACACACAACACTCGGTTCCTTGTAATCCATACAAATCCTAATTTGACCATCCTTCTTGATACCGATTACCATTGGGATAACCACCCTACCTCTAGGGGCTTAATGATGCCATATTTCAACATATTTTCAATTTCTTCCTTAACTTTTACATGCAAGTTTGATTTCATAATGTAAGGTCTCTTCACGACCGGAGCACGCTTCTTCCTTTAGCTTGATCTTCATCTCACCTAATGACTCATGCACTCCTTTTGATTCATGGTAGCCTTTAGGAAATAAATCCGGAAATCACGTAGTAATTAAATTATCTTTGCCACTTCAAAATCAGACCAATAATCCCTAATTATTGCCTCTTTAGGTTCAACACCATTACCAATGTTCACTTTCTTGGTCTTCATATGTTCATGATAGGAGTGCTTGTTCTCATCTACATTGTCTAACACTTTGCACTTACCCGCTAAATTATCTATATCTAGATATTCTACTTTCTCATCATCCACTATGTAGACCATCTTTACTTCCTCCTTTTCAAATAAAGCATGTATAAATATTTTGGCATATTTATCATCTACTTCATCAAAACACGCTCCTAAGTCTACCTCACCAAATAAATCCTGAATGAGTTCTTCAGCCTTTATACTATTTCCCATAGTTAATTGCTTTATGACCCTTAATGCCTCTTCCACAGGAGGTTTAGTAGATAAGTAATCAAAATTTTTGGTCATTCCCGCAATCAATTCCTGTCAATTTCTAGTCTCCCTATGCAGCTTTGTATATACATACCAAGTACATGCGCATCCTTGTAAAGTGGAATAAAGCTTGTGCACCCATAGTGAAGGTGGTAAAGCTTCCTACACCTCTTTCTAAAGTCTCTTACACTACTGAATGTGGTGTTGAACATGTTGATTACCATGATACATGTAGATTTTAGTAGGCGCATTGCTTATGAGATAATCCCATTCCATTCCATGAGATTATCCTTGTGAACCATCCACCAGCGTGTTGTTTCCCCACACAAGGTATACACTAACATATTTATTCTTTCTACTTGATTTGTCCACTACTTCTCCATGGCATGTAAGAATATTATGGGGTCTCCTTCTCTAGTTTACTTAGGTGTAAAGTTACCTATCCTCCAAACACAATAAGGTTTGCTTCTTTGTGCAAATGTGCTTCTTACTTCATTCCCAACCATCTCATAGGTGTCACACACCCAGATTATCACAACCAATACTTGTAGTATCACTAATAGACTATGCATCTTCCCCTTTGGATGATTCCTTCCTTAGATGGCTTAAGTATACGGGTCTGAATGATGCATACATAAATTTTGTTTAGGTATTCCTCACTCAAAGGTTCAACATAAGGTGCAGATTTCCCATCTATCAAATGGATAATCACTCTTTCTTCCTTGGTATAAAAAATTATATACCCCTTGTTAAACCGTAGATCAACATTATTTGAAAAACACTAAGGGCACCCAAGTAGATATGGGAATCTATCTACTTCTGCAAGTGCTAAGACCTCAAAGTCCCTAGTGAACTTGGCCCCTTGTATAGTAATGGATGCATCCTTTAAAACTCCTATTGGAGTGGCCTTATTTTGATTAGCCATAAATAGTAAATTAGAGGATGGTTGTAATACAAGTCTTCCCATCTATATCCATGCATCTAAATTAATCACATTCACTTTCATGCCTCTGTATAAATCAATATATTCTTGAAGAGCCACCCATCCACAACAAAATTTAGAGTGATATCCTTGTCATAATCTACAATATGAGGGGAATATTAGCATGCGGGATCTACCGTCCATTCTCAATACTTACACTAAAATTGTTTCCCTTTAGCCAATTCCATAATAATGGAATGATATTCTCTTGGCGCAACATTATGCATACCTCTTTTAAGTCATCAATATCTAATTGGAATGTCTCTGTTTCCTTCTTTTGTTCTAACTTCTATGAGTTGTTCCTTTAAAATTTGTATTTCACCCTAAAGATTTATGAGTACCTACATGTTCTCATGATAAAAATCCTTCGATGTGTAGGATCCAAGTACCTTGCATGTAAAAATTCATCCTTAGTGATGGTAGGCTTTTGTTGTAATGTCTCTCTAGCATGCACAACTTCATCACGTGTAGTAATATTCATAGTTATTACCTTAGGTTTTGGTGCCAACTTTGGCATCCGATTTTACAAACACGTTGTATTCTAACCATCTCTGCACCCTTGTTCTACGGTTTATGGTGCTTGCTAAGATGCTCATATAAGTCCTGGGCATTCCTCATATTGTGATTCTTCCCACAAAAAGAACAATTAATATTTTGAGGAAATTTACACTGTAGTGGTCGGGGAGATCCACATGTAAAACACATTCCATGAGGGGAACTCGCCTCATCCACCACCACGGCCTCGGCCCCAAATCCACCACGATATCCTTGACCTCTGCCACGACCTCCTTCAAAGTGCCCTTCGTTCGATCATAGCACGCTTGAGCTTGGTCATGATCATGGTGCTCACTTTATCCTTTAGAGTTATCTGATACTCTAGTATGTCGCACACCAATATCTATGGCATCATGGATCTAACCAATCAACTGGTAATCTTCTATATTATGAGTCATGGACCAAAAAATCTTACAATAACAAGATACATTATTTCTTATCACACGTTGTAATAATGGGAAACAACTTGCATCATGGTCCAAATGACATATCTCATAGTCTAGCAACAATGAACATACTTAACTGTGAGGAAAAATATCTTTAGTGTGCCCTTCCACTTCATAATTTGTACACAAAATCCCAGTGTGCATCTCATGTGCTGAATTTTCCAATAGTTTCTCCAACTACTTTTCCATATCTACAATCTATGCCTCAGGGAATGGTCTCACTTCGATGTTTATACTCTCATTTGCATCGGTGCGTAAATAAGCTTCAAGTGATTCACATGGGTCCGTATATGTCTTATGTGACAATGCCCTTCTGAAAGGTTTGATCAAGCCCCCAATGAACAATCTGTGAATGCTAGCTTGTATGAATATCATAAGAAAGTTTAGGCAACAATGTCTTGAAATGGGCATCATATTCCTGAACACTCTTAGTAATTCCCTACTTAATATCTTTGAGTGCGCTTATACTCTTTTGCTCAAAATCGGGGATGTGAAACTTACGGAGGAAAGCATCCTTTAATGTTGTATAATGTATGCAAGTCAGATCAGGGTCAAACTTCTTGTACCAATTGTATGCACATCCTTGTAATGTAGTTACAAAGCTCGACTTGCCTTGTGCTAAAAATATGTAATTCATTTTTTGCACCATAGTATCTCACACATGTGCACATTTTCAACAACATCTTCTATGCCCTTATACTCTGAAAGATAGAGAGAAATCTCCATGTAAATATTTTGGGGTTGATGAGGACCCTGCCCCCTTGATCTAGAACCTCCTGTGTTACCTCTACCTCTAGAACACCAGGTCCACCAAAGATAGAGCCACCTATGCCCCTTGATCCTCCACCCAGTATTTGGAAGCGAGACCAATGGATGTACTTCCCTATGTCCCAATAGTGGTAGTAAACTGAACTCCTATAGTTTGCAAAGTGGTACTACTCCTAGAAGTGAGTCCAAAATTTTGTGCATTTGAGTTTTGTGCTGACGATGCACCTGAGAAGGTACCTCCAAAAAAACAAGAAGAAATTTTCCTAGTAATAGATGTACTTACTATCGACGACTTACTCATTCTCTTCTACTCCCCAAAATAGCTCATTGATTACTAGTGGTAATAGATACTATAAAATCAAATGCAAGGGATAGGTTATCGGATATGTTGAGATGCATGCCCATGGCCCATGTCATCTCTGTTGTGTCACACTCCCATGTGAGGCCAAGGAGGGTTCCCTATTATGTTTTCCCAAATGGGGAGTTCAATATGCTCTAGCTATATGCCTTCTACGTGACCTTCAAATCTTTCACGATCCATCTCTCTCCTCAATGCCATCCACTTTGTAATATCACGTTGCTTCTATATCTCCCTCTCGTGTACCTCATTATACTTAAGCCACCTTTATTCTCACTTCCTCTCTGCCACTAGGTCCGCCATCCTTCACCAAACCTGCTCCTTCCCCACATGTGGTGGGGTTTAGCTAGCCATCGAATTCTCTTCTAAGTTTAGGGTTACCATCAATATTTTGATCTCTAGTGGAATTCCTTACAAGTAAGTTCCTTTGGGTATCATAAAAACTTGAACTCAACTACCTCCGGGAAAGAATAAGTGGAAATTGAGTACTCTAAAATATATCTATTCAAAACACCACAAAACCAAGTGTCCATAGCATGCATCCAAATTATATCAGTATCATAGAGGGCCTAAAATTCTTCCTTAATCAAAACAAGTGTGTGATACCTCCAATTCCTTTTAGATACATAAGAAACTAGCCACTTGTATAGCTCTACTAGAAAGATAACAAAGAATCTCTCATAAAAAAATTCATACAAATTCTTTTCCACTCACGCTTGTGCATCAAACGCAGATCCTAGTGCTGAACCTCCGAGCGTAATTTTCTTCCATATATTTTATCTACTCCTCAACACTTTCTAAGGTCAACCGGTATGTCTTCATCACGAACCATCCTGAAAATAGCTAAAAAAGAGGTCCCTGGAAATGGAACCAATTACATAGCCTAGAATGCACTATATAAAACCCAGGCGCACATTGGCACATCACCCATCCTGAGCTGAGCACTCACCGATGCACGCAAAGGTACCAAGCCCCTCTTTAGAGTTACTTGTGTATGATGTTAGTGTGATGAAGATAAAGCATATTCAGAACCATAAATAACCATAAACATTCCACAAAGCATATTCCAGATCTAGATCTTAGAGAATCATGAATTAAACAATAATTATAATAAGATCAACCACACAAGAACCAATTACATTCATGTTTAACACTAGTATCCAACCAATATAATCTATTACATTAAACACTGTAAAACATAGAAGCTTATTACATTATAAAGTATCACAATAATTCATGCGCGCATCGATCCAGATGGGGATAACTCTACAATAATTCAATACTACTAAACTACATAGTTCAGTACATAATTATAGGGGTGGGGACTTTCCCTTCACCACCTACACACTTCCCAAAATAGGTCACATGCTGATAATAGTCATGCGCCTTTACAATAACATGCACACATGTAAGTGCGCTAATAATAGACATCCTATAGTTAATTGGAATAAGTAATCCTATTATTAAATCAAGCTCATACATGGCACTTATCAGTCACTCATTCCCAAAATACCATTTGCATGTCATGCAAGTCTCCATCCCAATGTGTGCTCCGCACGCTATCTCCAAAAATAGCTTGTATCCATGAAAATGGCTAAGTCCCGAATCAAACTATCCTGGTGCATGTTTCCTTTCCTATCATTTCATGCCTTCAAATGTGCCTTGTTCCTTTGTGTAAATCCTATGTGTGTATTCTATTTGGAACAATATTGTCTTCTCAACAATACCCTTACCAAATAGTAGTAAATAATTTAAATCTTTCTTGATAAAGATCAACTTTGTGAGAAATTTTATCTCATGTTTTGTTGAGATATTCAAGCTAATGAATACAATTCTAAATCAAGATGTTAAGTTCAAATGGAAAGAATAAGTGTGCAATGCATTTATATTAATAAAATAATAAACTACATGGGCTCACATTATATTCATTGTAGAATGTGCACCCCTTCTTCATCTATGCCAAGTTACTTTTGATAACTCTTTTCTGTTGTTCTAACCCATAAGAAAGAAGAAGCGAAGATTTAGAGACATGCTTCATTAATGATTTCACCTTTGATTAATTCCTAACTTCACTATTACACCATTGAAAAACATGAATTTACACTAATAAGGGCCTTGAAAAAAATTAGAGACTACATATTAAAAAATAAAGTTATTTCCATTATATATGATCATGTAGTCAAAACCATGTTGATGCATAATGAGCTTGGTGAGTTCCATGGAAAATGGTTGGCCGTCTTCCAAGATTTAAATTTAGAGATACATCCAATGAAGATAATAATATGTATGGGTTTGAGTCATGTAATGACAGAGGTTGATTCAAACCTATTCTAGTAGTAGTATATGGTTGAATCACTCATGCCTAGTGAATGGTATAAGAACATAAATTATTATTTTCTCCATCAAATATATTCAGCGCACTTGAACTGAACATAATGTATAGCATTGCACTTGAAAATAATTAAATTTATGATAATATATAGTGCACTCTACCTAATAAACAATAAAAGAATCTATTTGTGATGCCTCTCAAAAGAAGAATGTTTCATAGTATTGTATGATTTATTTGAGAAACATGGCATTGGAAATGGGTAAGGAAATTATATTGTGAACCAAATTTTAAGAGTGGGATACTATTTTCATTTTTTATTCAAAGATGTATATACTCCTATTAGAATTTTCAACATTTTCCAAACTATTGCAATAAGACATTATAATCTTTGCCATGCCCTTGCAACTTATTTTTAGTTATCAATGAGAATGATTTTATTTTCCACAAGTTCATCCTCACTCCAAATGACTATTACATTTGTTGGTAAGAGTGCAACAATTCAATAATTTAACCATAACAATCATCATTAAGTTCATTAAGGACCACATCATTTCTAGGATTGGTATGCCCTTCACACCTTTGGTATTTGATAATGGCCCTACTTTTCTCTTCCACACAATTCGTTAAATTGGAATATTATCATTAAATTATTTTGATATTTTATTCTAACTACTATCTGCAAGGAAATGGTATTACATATTAAGCTAACAAATTTTTTTGGATGTTATTGAGAAGATGTTGGATAAAAATATGAGAGATTGGCATAATAATCTCAAATAGTAGGACAAAACTTGAATTAAGTCTGTGTTAGGCACTAAACCTTACCATCTTATATGACCGAGACCATATCTTTATAGTGAACCTAAGAATCCCCATCATTAAATTAATGTAATAATACTTAGGGAAGATTATAAATTATATGTTAGACTCATAAGCCTTATGTAATTAGACAAAAAAATGTGACACAACTCTTACCCACTCCAATAGGCACCAAGAGGTTGTCAAATTCTAGTTAGACAAAAAAAAATGTAAGGCCTTTAGAATACCAAACATAGTGTTACTTTGGGATAAGGAAAATGAGAATAAGGGGATCCACAATAAATTTGACAAGATTTGGCTTGGCCCCTTCCTAAATATAGATATTATAGGTGAGAACACCTTTTGGATCAAGAATATCAATGATGAGTATGTTTCATTACTAGTTAATGGACCTTTAAGAAAAGCATTACTTTTACACACGATCTATTCTCCCATGTGTCATATTAGTATGTAATAGTTTGGGTAAGCCACACTATGTATGTAAATTTTCTGACTTTTTGTTCACATTTTACCTTTGTTAGTTTTATTTTGTAGTTATTAATAATATTTTTCACTCTTGTGCAATCCTTAGTTTAGGTTTCTCCCTCTCAACAAGCTCTCTCTAGTGCATTTTGACCCTCGAAGGCTTCCATACACTTTTCTAATTACTGGTGTTATTATGTTGAGTTAAATAATATTCTATAATGTTTTATTCTAATAATTTCTCTCTTAGGATATTTAGTAATCCATGCAATAGAATTTTGTAAGTTTCTTGATTTTTTGTGTTTTCAGGTTGACATATTGATCTTTATTTCAAAAATTTATGCATATTTAAGAAATATTGAGGCACTCCAAAAGAGATGCATCAATATTCATGTTAATATTATCTTCCAAAAATATGCAAATTCATGGAATCATACATGCCCTACTTATTTCCTTTTATCCTTTCACCTAGCTATATTTTCCCAACCCATACACAAATTGTGAATACACTAAAAAAATTGTTTTAAAGTTTTTCTTTGCATAAGGGTGTTTTGGTATTCTCCAACGCGAATATGGATTTTTGACCAATAGTGTAACAAGACCATGATTGAAACTTAAGGTGTGTGTATATATATATATCATTGGTAGTAGATCAATGCCTCAACATCCCCCTCCATTCACCCACTAAAAATTAAAATAAAAAAATAAAATAAAAAAATCATACACAAAAAATTGTGTGTGTTGTGATAATCCCTTGTGTTGAGTAGAAAATATATAAGGTAAGTTAAATAACATCATTTGTACACGCTTGACTCTTTAAAGTATTTTTGATTCAATATGTCGCATTGTAAAGTTGAAAAATTAGATTGCGATCTTAATTTGATAACACAAAATAATTAAGTGTGTTGGTTTGTTTTATCGTAGGGGAACTATAGATCCTAAGTTTGATAGAATGATGGGGAATTATCCAACATATTCACCATTTTTTTGTCTCCAAAACATTCCCCTAATTTCATAAGTGAAATCATGGAACCTTTGTACCTTCACAAGATAGTCTATAATTTCACACCTCTTTGATGATACATATTGCATGCAATTCCCTCTTTCAAGAATTTAATTCCTTAATCACTTTTACATTTGGCATTTTTCGTGATTGTTTTCTCTTGTACCCCTTGTAAATATGCTTCCTATGTATTGCAAAAAGTTCCTCTAATTCTCCCATGTAATCCTTATGTAAACCCATATTAAAAAAATAATTCTCACATGTGTCATTACATAAAATTTTTATACATATAATTGTGAAGAACTTTTACACACCCTTGAAACCTTCACAATTAGTCTAGAGTTATTATGTGGAATATACATTTAAAACTATTTTTACACATTTCTTACATAGCCACAACTCGTGGCTTGTGAACCCTTAAGTCCTTGTGAACATTTTATTCTTTCTAAGCAACATGAAACTTGGTACATTTACAACACTCTTGACACTTTGTTAATTTCTTGACCAAATTGAGGAAGTTATTTTCCACGCCAATCCTTACCATGTGTGAGCAATCATAACACTACACAATGAATCTAAGAAAGGAAGTGCACATGCACCAATATGCATGTCGGGTAAGTATTTATCCCTTAACTTCAATTATTGCATTCAATATAATTATCCCCTTATGTTCAATTTGTGAGTGTAGGATGAGGGAAAATAATTGAGAAATAATGTATATAATTGTGACACAAGGGGGAATCCACAAGACCCACTACATGCAATAATTTAAAGAATTCATATTTTTAAAAACCTTTGCATGAAAGAGAAGAAATATTTGATACACATCTCATTGCGAAATTTTTTTGCACACCTTTGTGTGCCACCAATCAAATATGTAGAAACAAAAAAAATAGGTCAGTGTAGAGAAAAATCATACTATTCAAAAATCTCAGTGTTGTATCCAATCATCCTATCGAAATATCTTAGTTCATGTACACTCCATCTTAGTGGTAGTTATAAACATTAAATGAGTAATTTTAATTTGAATCAAGCACACCATACTTCATGGGAACATGTAAAATCTGAGTATACTATATCCAATATTTATCTCAATCCTCACACCATCTAATAAGGATCTTCCTTTCTTATGGAGGATGTAATATGACATGAAAGACCTTCTAGAGGAATAACTTGGATTTCAATATAATATGATTATACATCTACTATGTAATTTTATATTATTAAATCCAAGATGTGAAGAGCCTACCACCATTAATGCTTACAAGAATTATTCACATGGGTTTTCATCTAATACCCAAGTCAAACTCATTGTAAATTTCTTTAATTTGATAAAGAAAATATTTTTAGAATTTTATTTTCAGTTACCTTTTCTCACTTGGTTATCCATGTTCTTGGCTTAAGTTATATTTTGTATCCATTTTTGTTTCAGTTTGAATAAATGTTTAAATATGCACATTGATGATTGAATGTAATATCTTAATTTTATGGCTATAATATTACATAACATGTCATGCACATCCAATGGTATTGTGCAATCCTCTTGGTGTTCTAATCCCTTCCCCTTAGATTTGTCACACTTGTTCATGTCTTAATCAAGCATATATTATTCAAAGTGTGGGCATGGTTTTGATAATCCTTAGCATTCAAAAAAATTGGAGTGAGTGACTCATATTTTATACTTATTCTTTTTCTTCCCTATCTTACTCTATTTTGAACCCTTTTATTAAATCTATTAGTATTAGGACTAAATCTTGTAATCCATATTCACCGAACAATGCATGTCCATGTTACAAGTGATACTCATAGATGACTATTACTTAATTTTCTTTCCTAGAACCATTAAAATATAGAGGAATTATAATTGGTTGTTTTACTTTCAAAATCCTAAAACAAATTCTTTATGGTGTATTACCTAAGACACTAGTTTCCTTCACTAGCTTAAAATAGAAATTAAGGAATAAACATCCTCATATAAATCATAAACATTCATTATCTCATTGTCTTGATTTATTCCTTAGCACATCATTAATCATTCGAGGTCTAGAAAAAGAGGAAATAAACATTAGAGAAGATAATATCATTATCACGTTGAATTACCTATTGTGTATTTCCCCACATGTGCCTTCTTTTCAAAAGTGGTAGAGCCTCACCTATTTTCATGAGATTTTGTCTAGCTTTCCTATTCTTATGTACACCCTAAATACCTTTTAGAAGCATGCATATTATTGGCATTTTGGAAGGTGAATCATAATGTGACACTCATGGAGATTAAAACTAATCCCCCTCAATCTTCCCATTTTCTCACCAATGTCTCTAACCACTAGTGTGTCAATTTTCCATTTTCCAAAATTGGTACACTTTCTTCCACCATTTAGCTCTTTTCTATGATTTCCTCCTCTTGTTATTTAGTGATTGCAAAAATTATTTCTACAATGGGGAATTTATACATATCGATACATATAATACTTATATAATGAATCACCAAGTTTGGGTCAACATTGTACAGTTGGAAAAAGGAAAGAGTATGTGTATGCTCCCACTAAAATCAGTTTCTAGTTTAAAAATCCATCAAAGATCCTAAAATTTATGACTACAATAAAATGAAAACATGATAAGAATATAACTGTTTACAAAGTGAGGATATTTTTCATTTCTTTAGGCACAAGAAAGAGAAATTGAGACACATTAGAAGCTATAAATTGAAAGTAGCTAGGGTACCCATGGTCACATCAATTGATAGATTTAAAAAAGTTGTGGAAAATTTTTAGGAAGAGTTTGATCAAATTTGAGCTAATATTAATATTCTACCCACCATCTATGTAGAAGTATGAAAATAACTTATTTATCTCTTTCATATGCTCATCAATTTGGAGGATGTTAAGGCACCAATGAAAAATGTTCACAATAGTGCAAAATTTATTATCTCACAAATTTTATAATGGGAAGGCCAATTTTCCACTAATTTGGCATGGTCGGGAGTAACTTACTTCCCTCTATATAATTAATGATGTTATACAAGATCATAGAAACTATAAACATATTGGTTGAGGAAAGAAAGAGCATATAGGAATGAGTAATTTAGTGATCCTCTCTTCTGAGCATGTAGATATTTTCAAACCCAATATCCACTCATTATTATCTAGTGCACATTGCCATCAATTTATACACAAAGATGATTCTTCGTAGTAATTGGGAGAGTTCAAACTTATGTTACCTTTAACTATGTGTTGGTAAAATAATTTGTTACACGATTATTAGTGGTTTTTATCAATGTTCATTTATCGTAAACAGCAGTTTTCACCCCAGGTATTGTTTTCAAATTTTACTAGGATACTTAAAAATATGATTTTAATTGATCAAGATATTAATCTAGATTCACTTTCAGGTGTCTTAAAATCCACTTAACTCATTTCCCCTCTTGTTTGATCAATTTTCCTTTTAACTCAAATTTCGTGATTAAGAAAAAATTAAAAATCATTAACAACTGATTTTATTGCTCTCTGAAACTGATCAAAATCTGATTATAGTTGCATATCAATATGATTTATAACCCAAAATTAACTTGTGCATTAATTTGGTTTGTTGTGAATAAATGATTCAGAAATTTAACTTAATCATTTTTCCAGTTAATTGCTTTCTTTAATCAATTGTTCATTCTATTATACCGAATTGGAAAAATGATCATAAAAAATAAAATAAACTGAAACAAAATCACCTCAACTTATGGATTCACTTAATTGCAAATCGATCTATTTATTATCAATTGAAGTACAATTTTACCTTAAAAATGACTAATAAATCAATAATACCTACGTTTAGAGATTAAATCAGATTTGTAGACTCTAACCACCTGTCTAAATTCATCTACAAGTTCACATATGGCTCTACAGGCTCTCCAAAGTGTGTTTTTCATGAAATAGCATCATAAAAAAACTTCCACTAGGAAATCTATAACACTTTATGGGAAAAGAAAGACATCGTTGTCTTATCTTGGAATTTAGATCATTTCTCTAATTTACACCGAAGTCTAAAATTGACTCTAAGTGCCTCAAATTTAGATATTTCTAAAAAAATCCTTAATCTACCCCTACAAACACCTATAAAAACTATTTATTAAATAGAATCGAGCTCCCTTTATACATTGTAAAGCCCTTGTGGCTTAGTGGAAAGAAGTTAATTTTATAACTTGAAGATCTTGATGTTGAACCCCATCGACCTCAATTACCATCCTGTTATTCTGTGTGGGAATAATCCCACATTGACTAGGTGGGGAATGTTCTTTTGGTTTAAATACATCATTTCCTTCTCAATGGTTTGTGGTGCGGCCACACCTAAGGATTTTTTTTTCCCATTCATTAGGTTGGCCATTTCATTGACTCACCAAATGGTTGAAGGTTTGCACAAGGTTTTTAGGCCACATATGTGGTGGGTTGCATGTTGTAAGGGCCACGTGGTGGTGATTTGGCATTGCTTTCTTGTCATTTTCATCATCGTCGATTGTTGTAGCCTAGTCTAAGTGTGATTCGGACCACCGAATTATGTGGATAATCTTGATTTTATTGTGGCTAAAAAATTGAGTTTCCATGTAGGTGGATCACACATTGGTTTGAATCGGTGGGCGGTTAATCGGCCCAACCAAGTTACTCCATAACTCATGTGAGCTATCCCCAATACAATGCAACCCATCCAATAAAATGTATTACAATATAATTTCCCTACATAAGTAATAAAATCCCACATTCACTATATAGAAGAATATAGTGGCATATATATATAAAGTCATTATAAACGTGATATGGAGATCGAGGTCAAGGCACCCCTCCACAAAAAGAGTGTGCCAAACCTGGCTAAAGGCCCCCAACCATCAAATAACAAGGCCCACTTATCTACAATTGAGTGTAGAAGACCGATGTCCACAACCCAAATTTTCACTCTTCACCCATTATGACACTTTTCGCAATGTGATTCATCCATTTTGTGGGTGTGCACATGCCAAAGTCAAGCAAACCTATGTGTTGTCCCTGAATTTACCCAGTTGGATGAATATTTTAGCGGGTGATATCTTGAGCATATGAGCTCCATTTTTTGAGTTCTTTATATCAATAAAAAGTTATCAAAATTATATTTTGTGTTGTAATGGTTTTAGGATATTTAGGGATCATTTGCACTAAATTTTTTTCCATATCACTCCTCCCTAATAAGACCCTTTTGGTCTCCAAAAGGAAACTCCCCAATTAAATTGCTAATTAGTCCTTTGCATATCACAAACAAATGTAATCTAGTTTATATCATGATAAGATTTAAAATTTTGAAATATATATCAAAAATCCATTAAAAATTAACATAACCCATGTCCAATAATGCAACTGATATGTTTGATGAGCCTACACCACCCATCAATTATGCAAAATGTAACTTACATCACAATTTTTAGTGCAATAATTGTACAACTTATTTGTAACCATTTGCAATAATTTCTTGTCCACATTTTTAGGAAACTTACCGAAACTAATTTTCTCCTATCTCTGCTTAGGAGAGTGGTATCTCAAAATATTTTCCTAAAAAAATTACGTTTCCTACATTTAACTACATAATGGTTAGACATTCCACAAAATGTGCATGGATAACTATCCCATGTCTTCTATATAGCATTGCCACATTTCTTAAATGTAGATCTTTGGATCAAAGGTTTTACCATTTCCCTTATTCCTATGGTAAACAAGAGGTGGAGGAATCTCAATACCTCTTCTTGGTGATTTCTTACCAGATCCATCTTCTGACGATGATGAATCACTAAATGCTAATGGGGAAGACACTTTGTTGTTAGAAGATTACATTCTTTCGAAGTTCTAGATCCTTCTCTAATTTCCATTTCCCACCATTAGTATAACCCAATCCTAAAAAATGAGGATACTTGTCTACTTGTATTGGGTTAGACATACCTTGATTATTTTTACTAAGGTCGTTACCATTAAATCCCATTTTAAGAAACAATGTAATCCGAATTCCCTTTGTGTTCTTTTCAAAATCACTCAAAAAATTACCTAAATCTAATTCTATATGGGAAGAGGAATTATGTGGCATTATACTTATAATGAATTATTTCATTATAGAGGATGCATCTATAATGGAAGGTACCTCTTTCTTGATTCATCACATTGCAATACCATAAAGAGCTCATCCTTGAAAGAGGGTTTAAAACCCACAAGCGAGGATCATGAGGGATGACGTGCACATCAACGGACGTGTGAATGACAAAGTGTGAAGAGATCTTGGGAGGAGCGAGCATCAACCGAATGTGCATGCAAATATTTGAAACACGGGCATAACCTGGTTAAGCCATAAAACTCTCCTCTATCTCATAGAACAAATGGTGTGTACATATAGGAGGTGTTGAGTAACCCCCAGTGCTTAAATCATGACAAATCGAGTAGAGAGGGGGAGTTACATTCCTAGAATAGAAGTGTAACTCCCAATGATGCATATAACACACTGACGCACTAACACACCGACACATTGACACGTAAGATAATCTCATAATGACCCTTAAATGGCACATGGACCTACGATCTCACCTAAGTGAGATAACTCACCTAATGATGTGGAAAATAACACACACCAAGGTACCCTCACTTCATCGTAACTTAGGATGAGGAAATAAGTCGAAATGAGAAATGGGTCCCAAAGCACAAAGCCTAATGAGGTACCCATGTATAAAAAAGAAAACCCCAAGCAGTGAAGAAAACCCAGTAGGAAAAACATCCACCACAAGAGAAAAACACACTCTCTAATCTAAGAAAGATGCCAAATATGGGTCCTGGCCATAGCACGAGCACGAAAGGGTACTCATGTACAAAGAGACAATCTCTCAAAAGAAGAAGAAGAGAGAAGAAGAGAGGAGACGAGAGGAATGCGAGAAGATGCCATGGATGGATCTCGAACTGCAGCTCTCGGAGGTCTCCCGAGAAGAATGTCGATGATGAGATCCTTTGCCTCTGGACTGAAGAAGAGCCACCCACACAAAACTATGTGTCTTCCCTTAGGAAGGATATAAATGACATGCTAGAAGTCCGCCCACTCCACAAAGGAAACTGAAGGTAGCAACACGAAGAACTCTAAGTCTGGTGCACGAAAGTGTGACATAGGTCTAGCAAGTGAGGGCTAAGGAACCGAAGGTAACACCATGTGCGTATACCTATTAGAGTAAAAAGAGGAACACCCAAAAAAAGGATGTCCAAGTGATGTGAAGGGAACAAAACATCCTCCATAATGAAAAGTTATCCACAACCGAGGGTGGATCAATGAAGGTCTATGGAAATGTGGAAGTGACATGATTCTGGAAGGGGCACTCCCAAAAATAGAGATGATGAACTCTGTGAAACACCTGTAGATGGATGAGAAGCCTATAGTACATCACAAGTGGACTCTGCGAAAAGATGACTAAGGTTAGGAAGATACTCATCCCAATGAGGGGACTCAACAAACAAGAGAGAAATGTCGATAGGTATGAGTCATCCAATGAAGTAGAGGATTGGAAGGGGCCTCGCACACCTGGAAGTGGAAAGGAGGTAGGTGTGATGATTTGTATGGGACCGAGAAAGAGATTGCTCGATATCGATGAGTTGTGGGAAGTATCAACACTCTCGGAATAGTGAGAGAAAGAGGAGAAGAGTCCTCTGTAGTACTCTCTGCATCAAAAGCTGGGTGTACAATCCTTCTCATCAAAAGTAGAACCAAGTGATCTTGTGTCGGTGGGCTGTTATCACATGAAGAAATAGAGGAGACAAATGAATCAAAGTAGTAGAAACAATGGTAGCATGTGTAAAGGGTCTCTATAGAAGGACTAAAGAATGCTCCGGACACGATGGGTTGGATCTAAGTCGCCACGTGAAACCAGAGAGATCGAGAGACATTCATCATCATGTGACCAAAGACATGGTTGAAAGTTTCAAGAAAGTCCTCTAGATGACGATGATAAGTGGGTGTAGGAACTGGCCCAAGAAAGAAGGGTAAAAGACCCTCGTGGGCGAAGTAACATTCCATGGAAGCATGCCAAGCTGAATAGTTCCCTCTCCAAAGTGAGAAGTGGCGGAGGTTGTAAGGCGGTCCTATGATGCTCTAGTCTAGAAAGAGCACTCTTCATGATACGGAATCAAAAGTGCAAGGTGCACAAAAGCAAGACGTCAGACTCGGCCAATAATTCATCTGCGTGTGAAAGCCCAAGAGTACAGTCAACCCCCGAATGTGGAACTTTATAAATTAGTTTTTTTACAAAAAAGATAATTTCATCATGTAATTTGTGAAAAATCATGCAACTTTGACTAAAGAAGCGCTAAAAAATGAGCAGCGAGTCAAAAGTTATGGCACAAATAAAATTCCCATAATCGATGGAAAAAGTGAATAAACACGCAAATCGATTAAAAAGTGCCGAAATGGATACAAAGGGTGTTGTGTGGGTACTTGTTGGAAACGAAATGGAATTTTAGCAAGGGTTTGTTTTGACTACGAGGGGGGATTAGCCTCCTACCAACCCTGGACCTCGCCCTCTATCTTCGACACTCATAGGAGGGGATATTAAAACAAGCCAATACAATCCAAAATAATTAATTATATGCCAAATGAATGAAATTTTTTTATTTGAACTCCTTAAAACATTAAAAAGAAGGTGGAGGAGGGCCCACGTTGGAAGAGCTAGCTGTTTAGTTGTGCCAAGGTGCTGCAGTCATTTGGAGTGGCCATTTGACCGCCATGGAGACCACCGCATCGAAATACCCTATGCTACCTTCACTACTGAGGTAGGTTGTAAGGCCACGTGGATTTGTAAAATGTCCACACAAAAAATTGCCCACATGAATGAGCTTGGTGGGTGTAGAAGGAGCGACCACAACAATAAGTTAAAAACATTTTCAATGCAAAAATAGAGGTGGTATTTGTTAGAGCGTGGGAACAAGTTGGAGGGTCGCCGTGAAGTTGGGAGGTGTTGCAGCGCTGGTGGTCCATGTGCGAGAGGTTTGAATGTAGCAAAGGGCTCCAAAAAATGCATCATAATTCTCAAGTCCCGGGGCTAATTCGATAACATGCATCGAGAATTCTCAAGTCCTGTGCAAACGGATCGATTTAGGGAAAAAAATCATGTTTCAGGGGTCCCTCGATTTTTTCTAACTCCCTGGTGAAGAAGAAAAGAGCAAGCTCGAGAAGATGCCAAAAAAAGAAAAGCAACAAAAACAAGCTTGGGACAGGAAAAATCGTGAAAATTGGCTAAGTCCTAATCCTCGCAATGAGTTGGGACGTGAGGGACATCGAGACGCGGATCGGCCGAAAAGCCTCCAGGTGGCCCACGAAGCAAAGGGACATCTAGGATAGAAGGACGCGCAGGGCGCGAGAAGCCGATCTGGCCGAAGGAGGAAGAAAAATTGACTAACTGCTAAGCAAAACAGTTTGGGACATTCAGGCCGTGAGGACACGAACCGCCGGATCGGCCGAAATAGAGAACTTTAGCACCGGGACAGTCGGGCCAGAAGTACGCGGCGGACGCGAACCGGCCAAACCAAGCGAATCGGAAGAATTTGTCCTAGATAGTCAGGGAGCAAGTGGGACAAAGTTACGCGAAGGACGTGAACCGGTCGGTTCGGCGAGCAGGGAACTTTTCTTTGGGACATCGGGCCGTGAGTGTGTGGAGGGAGGCGTGAAGCCGGCGGTTCACAGAAAGAGAGAAATTTCGTATTGGGACGATTGGGACAAAGGGACGCGTGGGGGGACGCGGAAGCCGAAAAATCGAGCCAATCAGATTGCGCCACGTGTCATCGGGTAGAAGGGACAAGGAAGCCCATTTCGGGTGGATCGGAGGATTTACATCCCAAACGACACTAGGACATCGGGACAAAAAGACGCGTGAAGGGCGTGAAAAGCCGATGCAGGACCGCGGACCAATCAAATCGCGACACGTGTCACAAGGAGAAAGTCCAAAAGTCAAGGCGAGGTTTGAGCAGCGGCCGAACCAATCAAAAGAGGACACGTGTCAATAAAGTAGGAAAACCCATGGGATAGAGAGGAGAGAGAATTACATATCAATCAGCACGTGCCACGTGTCATCAGGTGGCAAAGCGGGAAAAATTCAAAACGCATTTTCTTTGTTTTGTGCCTAAATCTTTAGATCGACATATCTTTCGATCAAAGCTCATATTTTGCGTTCTTTATATCAACAAAAAGCTTGTGAAATTATCTACATGATTTGGGGTTAATCTTGAGTTTTGTGTAGAAGAGGAGAGATAAAATTGAGAAATGGCTCTGACGCGTGTTCATGGCCAGAAGTGACATTCAGCGACTAGATTTAATGCAGAATGGGTCGCATTCTCCTGTAATCCGGTCAAAATGATAGGGTATGGGTTTGTAAGGTCCCCCATGCCGTTTTAATGCACTATGATCAAGAAGGGATGGGCTCTCATGTTTTTGTACGTTTTCTGTCCCCTAGGCTCGACCCATGCAATGTAAAAGCTAGATTTGGCTCATTTCTAAAAGGGGAACAATTTTTGACATAGCAACTTCTTCTTTCAGCTCCAGCAAGTGATTGAAGCAAGGATCAGACCTCTCCAAAGATTGTAATAATTTTCTTTTACCTCTCGAGAGGTGTAATGCGTGTTTTTGACTTTGAAAAGATAATCAAGCTCTGTGAATGGGTTTCAGTCCTCTGTTTGTATTATTTGCTTCATTTCAGATCCTAAATTATACCTTATCAGTCTGTGTATGTTTTATGTTGTGAACTTTGGTCTGTGTTTATTTGCATGACAAATATGTTTCACCACTCCTTTTGGTGCATCACCATCTTTAGTTAGTTTCAATTTTTGCACTTCTACCCCTGTCTCCTTGCAAGTTAGAGTAGGATTAGGATCTAAACCTCTGTAGTTTTACAAAATATAGATCTAAATCAGAGGAGTTTGAGGAACCAGCCTCTAATCTGGAGATTCCTCTCTCAGTTTTACAAGTCCCCACACTTGGAGAGAGGTTTCCATGTTGTGTAATCTGCTTTGGATGCTAGAGTGATCAACCTAGAAGCACGATCGCATCCGGGGGTCTTTGTGAGTCTGCAACAATAGTTTTGCATGCACACCCGGTGGGACAAGAGGTCTCATTTTTATTACAGCGGGGTTGATGTTGCATCTGCTGCATTTTCTTTCTTAAAAAAAAGCTATTATTTGCATATCTGGCGACTCGAGGGAAGAATCAAGCTGGTTCCAAGCTCGGGCACGAAAACTCATGAGAAGAATCACCACAAGGTCAAGAGTTGGAGAAGAAGAAGTGTTGTTTGAATACCTACAATTATCTCAAGAAGAGGCAAAGAGAGGAAGAAGGATTCAAAGGTCTCCATCTCCACCAAGCAGAACTCTCTCAACTCCTCCACAGTAGGCCTTTCATTCGGTATCTGAGGGTTTTAAGACCGATTAGAATGGCTCAGAGAACAACCCCTACATCAACTTCACGGTAGCAGCCCACTTGCTCTCAATGCACAACATCCAGTTCCTATTGCAGCCTTGAAGAACATTCCCTACTTCACCGGAGAAAATCGGACTACTCCAGGTGATCATGTTAAAGATATTGCTAACCTTTGTGCGATCCATGAAATCAATGAAATGCAAGTGGTACATCAAGTTCTTGGCATCTTCATTCAAGGGTAAAGCATTGCGATGGTTTAGGAGCCTTGGAGCTGGTTCTATCACAAATTGGAATCATTTGTGTATTGCACTTCACGAGTAATTTGGAGAGAGAAGGAGACAACTTGTCTCTTTTGGAGCAGTGACAACTATCAAGAGAGCCCCATGAGCGGTGGTGACTAACTTCAACTTCAGATTTCAAAGGTCTTGGGATAGGATTCCAGTGGCAGTCAGGCCAACAGGAGAAGGTGCTTTTCTATATTACCTTAAAGCTTTGAATTCTGATATTTCTATGTTAATTCAATCTATGGGAGGCCTGACCTTACTGCTGCTTATAGCATTGCCATTAGAGCCGAAAACTGTCTTATTCAAGCTGGTAAAGCTGGCTCCTAGGCCTCCCATGCCCTTGTATCCAAACTTAGAAAATCCAAGCACTAGTCAAGCACCCACTTTGGCTCCTGTTCCCACCCCTAGAAATCAAAGTTCAAGTGAAACTTCTACTTCATCCTCTAGTGCTTCAAATGAACTCAAGAGGTCATGAAATAGTTGCAAAATTTGGGAAATGAGCTAGTTACTATCAAAAGACAGCAAGCTCAAAGTGCTAGACCATATCAGCCTCAAGCACAGTACCAGGCTAGGCCCCCATACCAACAAAATAGGTCACCAACTCAGGCTGCAAATCAAAATCAAAGCCAAGTAAGGCCTCCCAGCTAATAGACCATTTCAGCCCTATAACCCCAATGTTGTATCTGCTTCTAAAGCATTAGTGCCAGTCCAAAATAACATGGCCCAAGAATATGATTGGTGTTTCCCATGTAGTCAGCCACATAACCAATCAATGTGCTTTAACGGTGCATTAAATCAAGCTCTGATGGTGCAAACCATTGGTGGGTCATGAAGTCCGACCATGAAGGAGATCGGTGACAAGAAGCACCTCGGCAAGGAACATCTCGAATGAAACTACTCTTGTCAATTGGCAGGCTGAAGATTTCGTGGTATGAATCAAATACCCTCTCAAAGTGTTGCAGCCAACACAAGGTCAAAAAGGAGGAATTTGGGTGAAGAATAGCCATTGGCCCCAAGTAGTTCACGACCTTTGTCACTCCACAAGGTGTTGGCAAACAAAATGCAGTTCCAAACATGCAAGGAGCACCCAAACCAGCTCCTAAACCAACTCGGATGCCGGTTATTTGCTGCCCACATGTGTAAGGAATGAATGCGTAAGCTAGGGGACAACAGAGGATACTTCATCCCCATTCAGTATCATTGAATAGATGAAGAAGACTAACGTCAATATATCAATGTGGGAATCCCTATCCATCCCAGGACAAAGAGATTTGCTACAAGCTGCCATGAAGGACTGGTCAACTTCAAACCAACAGGTCCAAATGCAAGAGAAGGTACTCACAAATGCTGCCCAGCCTGAAGGAAATCATGGAGGTCAGCAAGGTAAAATGTTGAAGCCCCCTCCATTTTATGTTTCATTGATCATAGGAGATAAGTTGGTACATAATTGCATGATTGACTCTAGGGCAAGTAGTTCAGTAATGCCCAAGCAAATAGCTGATCAGCTAGGGCTTCAATATGAAGTCATCTCCAAGGGTGTAGTGTAATTAGATGGGACAGCAGTGACAACGGTTGGAGTAATCAAAGGTTTGAGCCTCACACTGCACGCATGTCCCAACGTAATAGTGTTACAAGATGTGTCAGTCATAGACCTGCCACCACTCTTTGCATTGTGCTTGTCAAGAGACTTCACTACTAAAATTGGAGGCTATCTTTCGGCGGATTGGTCACACATGTTGTTCAGAACAAGGTATGGAACTAAGGCCACAATCAGGTCTGAACCTATTGCGAACTTTCACATTGAGCCTTACACTCCAAGCCAAATCAATACCAACTGTTCAGCATTTGATCAAGAAGATTATCCAAGCACTGATGAAGCTGACACCAAGGTTGGAAGCATCCCAGATTTGACTCTTGATGAATGGGCAAGCAAGGTGCATGCTTTTGATCCCTACCAAGAAGTAGAAGAATCTAAACTAGGAGTCTATTGCATACATGAAGAAAACCAGCCTATTCCTAGCATCACCAAACCAAACCATAAGGATGAAAATGAGGTATGGAAATTATTTTTGATGGATCAAGGAGTAGGTAAGGTGCGGGAGGAGGAGCTATGCTTGTTTCACCTCAAGGCATCAAATATTATTGACTTTTCGTTTCAGTTTTCTTGTTAAACAACACAGTGAATATGAGGCCTTGATTCATGGACTTCATTGGGCTAGGAAAAAGGCATAAATAACTTACGGTGTTCGGGGATAGTGAGATGATCGTCAATCAAGTCGGGGGACAACATGCTACAAAGAATGACCTGCTTTGAAGAACTACAAGAATAGGGTATGGGACCTCATTGAGGATTTGAAGCTTTTGACATCGTGTCCATACCGGGAAGAAAAATGAAGCCGCGGATAGGCTCATGAGTTGGAGCAATGTTTGATGTGGTTGATAACATCAAAAGGGAAAAAAAACAGCCACATATCCATGTGATTGTGAGGCCAGCGATTCAGATAATAATATAAGTGGCGGTGTTTGAGAACGATCAACAGATCATCAATTTTTACAAGAAGAGGCTGAATTCTCGGCTAGGAATCGGGACAGACTAGAGCAGCGGTATGGGGATCAAGTAGTGCAGTGTGGAAAACAAGCTTCCCAAGGGTTTAGTAACGTTGGAGTCTATCTTGACCCTAACGACGAGTTCCGTAAGGAAAAGGCTAACATACTGAGTCAAGAGAGAAGATTTGAGCCAATTCCGGTTGGGGAAGGCAAAACACTTCAAATTGGTAAAGTGGCCTTTGAGCGGGAGAAATCAGATTTCATACGACTTTGCCAAGAATTTCTAGATGTCTTGCTTGGAGCTATGAAGACTTGAGAGGATTGATCTGAATTTGGCACAACATACCATAGAATTGGATCCAGATCTAAGCCCATCGAGGTAGAAGCGAGAGACTGTTAACCCTCACATTGAGCCTCTAATGAAGAAAGAGCTAAATAAGCTAATAGAGGCAAGCATTATATTCCCGATCAAGCACTCAAGTGGGTTGCTAACTTGGTTCGGTCGGGAAGAAGAGTGGAGAAATCAGGTTGTGTGTGGACTTAGAGACCTCAATAGGGCATCTCTCAAAGATCATTACCCGCTTCCTTGATGGAACAAATATTGCAAGTAGTATCCGGTTGAGAGAGATTCTCTCTCTAGATGGCTACTCGGGGTATAATCGGGTGATGGTGAAAGAAGAAGACCGATTCAAGATGCCTTTCACCACTAAATGGGGCACATATGCCTACGAGAAGATGCCATTTGGGCTATCGAATGCTTTGGAGCCACATTCAAAGCGAGCTATGGATATGGCATTCAAAGGCTTGATCAACAATATAGTTTGGTATACCTAGATGATATCTTTGTCTTCTCAAAGAATGCGTGAGACCATCTCTTTCACTTCGAGGCAAGTGTTTGAGAGGTGTAGAAGGTTGGAGTATCATTGAATCCCAAAAAGTGCATCTTTCTTGCACATGAAGGAAACTCCTTGGCCATATTGTCTCGAGGAGGGATTAGCAATTGATCGAGAGAGGTTGAAGCCATAAGAGCACTACCATTGCCAAGCCACAAGAAAGGCTCTTCAGAGTTTCTTGGGAAGGATAAACTTTGTTCGGAGGTTTGTCCCAGATTTTGCAGCCCTTGTCAAGCCCATCACCAAAATGTTAAAGAAGAGCATGGCTTTTAAGTGGACAGCAAAAGGCAAGGAGAGTTTTGAAGCAATCAAAGAAGCTATCTCTCAAGCACCAACTCTCATCAACCCAGACTTCTCCAAGGATTTCATCCTCTATGCATTTGGAGGTGATGACACTATTTCTGCCATTCTAGTACAGCAGAACAAAGATAATGATGAGTAGCGATTGCCTTCTTCAGCCAGAGCCTAGATGAGTATGAGGTGAGGTACTCTTTTATTGAGAAGCATGTGCTTGCAGTAATCAGAAGCTTGAAGAAATTCAAGCATTTAGTCTCAAACAACAAGGTCCAGTTGCTGGTCTCACATGCTGGAGTTAAGGACTTCCTCCTCAATAAGGATTTGAATGAGAAAAGGGCAGGTTGGATCACCCGTGTCATGGAGTATGACATTGAGATCAAGATCACCAAGCTGGTAAGAGGGAAAGGATTGTGTGAGCAGCTGGTTTTGGGGAAGCAAAAAGAAGTATGCAACAAAGAAGAAACTATTTTGACAGTCCAAGACAGCCATGAGCCGAGTGGTAGGCAAGAAGAAGACAATGCTGCCCCGACTCCTTGCTGGACCCAAGGTATTATGCACTTCCTAGGCACAGGCCTATGCCCTCCAGAGATGAACAAGACCCAAAGGAGACACTTCAGTTGCGAGGCTATCCGTATGCCATTGTTGATGGAGTTTTGTTCAAGAAAGATGTGAATGGAGTCTTCTTTGAGATGCATTAGCAAGTCAGATTCAAAGGGTATTGGAAGAGTTCCATGATGGACCAGTGGTGGCCATTTTGCACCAAGAGTGTGACTCTAAAAATCATGAAGGCTGGTTATTATTGGCCTAAAATCTTGAGTGATTGCTTATGCATGGATCAAGAGGTGTAAGAATTGTGCATTCTTCACGGAAAAAGAGACTTGCTGCCCTTCCATTGCATCAATCTCGGTTGACCAGCCATTCATGCAATGGGGTTTGGACTTCATTGGAGTCATTAATCCCAATTCAAGCCAAGAGGCACAAATGGATTTTGTGACCATAGACTACTTCACCAAATGGACGAAGACGTAGCACTCAAAGAGGCGAATGAGTCTAACATCTTAGACTTTTATGAGGGGATAACAACCAGATTTGGTGTACACCTTACAATAATCTCTGATAATGCATTGGCATTCATTGGATCTAAGGTGAGTGAGTGGGCTGTCAAGAATGGTATTTACCTAAGCACTTCATCGAACTATTACCCTCAGGGTAATGGCCAGGCCGAGTCTACAAACAAGAACTTGTTGAGGATCATTAGGAGGACTCTTGATGAGAATCAGAGGTCTTGGCATACCAAGCTGAAATCAGCCTTATGGGCTGATAGGATAACTCCCAAAAGATCCACAGGTAACTCTCCATTTAGGCTTGTCTATGGAAGAGAGGCAATCTTGCCCATGTCACTTGAGTTGCCAGCGTTGGAACTCATGAAATAGCTGGAGTTGCTAGAGTTTGAGCCCATGGAGGTGAGGTATGCAGAGTTGATGGAGCTGCAAGAGATCAGAAATCAGGCATCCCAAGCAATGGAAAAGGATCAAGCTTTGATCAAGAAGACCTTTGATAGGAAGGCCAAAGATAGATCTTTTCAAGTTGGAGATCTAGTGTTGAAATGGGATGTGGATAGAGCAAAACCGGGAAGGCATTCAAAATTTGATGCCATTTGGAGTGGCCCATACACGTGGTCACAAAGTGCAAGAACAACAATGCTTTCGATTGGCCTCATTGGATGGTGAAGAACTATAGATTCGAGTCAATGGAATCTATCTCAAGCGTTGCTTCTAGAGGAAGTTCACTACCTCTTGTAAATATTAGATTAGATTTTCTTTCTCTCAGTGCTTGTGCACATTGTTTTCTTTGTAGGTTAGTTTTGTTTTCCCTAAGTGCTTTGGCACAACTTGCTGTCCATGGAGATGTTTAGCAGTCCTTGCTTTCATCAGGTGACATTCCATCTTCCTCCTTGCACATTCTGAGTTAGTTAGGGTTCTAAACAGAATATTTGATGACTCCATGCCCAATGGTGCTTGAGCAAGCTGGTCTTTTCATCTAGCAGGCGAGATGAGTCCCATTGAGTCACCAAATTGTTATCCAAATTCACCCCCAGGGTTAATTCGATAACATGCATCAGAATTCTCAAGTCCCAGGAAAACGGATCGATTCAGGGAAAAAAATCATGTTTCCAGGGTCCCCTTAGATTTTTTCTAACTCCCCCAAGAAGAAGAAAGAGCAAGCTCGAGAAGATGCCAAAAAAAAGAAAAGTCAAAAACAAGCTTGGGACAGGAAAAATCATGAAAATTGCCTAAGTCCTAGTCCTTGCAACAGTTGGGACATGAGGGACATCGAGATGTGGATCGGCCGAAAAGCCTCGGGCAGCCCTTGAAAGCAAAGGGACATCGGGACAGGGCCGAAGGGCAGCGCGAGGCGCGAGAAGATGATCGGTAGAAGGAGGAAGCAAAATTGACTAAGCTGCTTGAGCAAAAGAGTTTGGGACATTCGGGCCGTGAGGGCGCATGGCCGAACCCGGATCGGCGAAAACAAGAACTTTAGCACCGGGGCAGTCGGGCGAGAAGTGCGCGATGGATGCGGGCCGGAAGCCAGGCGAATCGGAAGAATTTGTCCCAGACAGTCCGGGAGCAAGTGGGACAAAGGTACACGAAGGACACGAGGCCGCCGGTTCGGGTGGAATGGGAACTTTCACCTTTGGGACATCGGGGCGTGAGTGCACGGAAGCGCGTGAGGCCGAGCAGCAGCGGTTCACCCGAAGCAGAGAGAAATTTTCGTATTGGGACAATTGGGACAAAGGGACGCGTGGGACGCGGATAGCCGAAAAAGCCGAGAGCCAATCAGATTACGCCACATGTCATCGGCAGATAAGGGACAAGGAAGCCCATTTCGGGCGGATCGGAGGATTTGTCCCAAGCAAGACAGGACATCTAGGACAAAAAAGAGCGTGAAAGCACGAAAAGCCGGAGACCCGCGGACAATCAAATCGCGACACGTGTCACGAGGAGAAAGTCCAAAAGTCAAAGGCGAGGTTTCAAGCAGCGGCCGAGCCAATAAAAGAGGACACGTGTCAATGAAGTAGGAAAACCCACGGGAGAGAGGAGAGAGAATTACATATCAATCAGCGCGTGCCACGTGTCATCCAGGTGGCGAGAGTGGGAAAATTTTCAAAATGCATTTTCACTGTTTTGTGCCTAAATCTTGAGATCGACATATCTTTCGATCGAGCTCGGATTTGCACGTTCTTTATATCAGCGGAAAGCTTGTGAAATTATCTACATGATTTCTAGGTTAATCTTGAGTTTTGGTGCAAAGAGGAGAGAGAAAATTGAGAAACAGCTCTGACGCATGTTCATGGCCAGAAGTGACATTCCAGCGACCAGATTTAATGCAGAATGGGTCGCATTCTCCTGTAATCCGGTCAAAATGATAGGGTATGGGTTTGTAAGGTCCCCCATGCTGTTTTAATGCACTGTAGATAATAAGGGATGGGCTCTCATGTTTTTGTACATTTTCTGTCCCACAGGCTCGACCCATGCAATGTAAAAGCTAGATTTGGCTCATTTTAAAAGGGGAACAATTTTTGACATAGCAACTTCTTCTTTCAGCTCCAGCAAGTGGTGAGCAAGGATCAGACCTCTCAAAGATTATATGAGTTTTCTTTTACTCTCTACGAGGGTGTAATGCGTGTTTTTGACACTGAAAAGATAATGCAAGCTCTGTGAATGGGTTTCAGTCCTCTGTTTGTATTATTTGCTTCATTTCAGATCCTAAATTATACCTTATCAGTCTGTGTATGTTTTATGTTGTGAACTTTGGTCTGTGTTTATTTGCATGAAAATATGTTTCACCACTCCTTTTGGTGCATCACCATCTTTAGTTAGTTTCAATTTTTGCACTTCTACCCCTGTCTCCTTGCAAGTTAGAGTAGGATTAGGATCTAAACCTCTGTAGTTTTGCAAAATATAGATCTAAATCAGAGGAGTTTGAGGAACCAGCCTCTAATCTAGAGATTCCTCTCTCAGTTTTACAAGTCCCCACACTTGGAGAGAGGTTTCCATGTTGTGCAATGGACGTGCGAGCACGGCGTGAAGAGATCTTGGGAGGAGGAGCATCAACCAAATGTGCATGCAAAGATTTGAAACATGGGCAGAACTTGGTTAAGCCATAAAACTCTCCTCTATCTCATAGATCAAATGGGGTGTACATATAGGAGGTGCTGAGTAACCCCTAGTGTTGTAATCATGACAACTCGAGTAGAGAGGGGGAGTTACATTCATAGAATAGAAGTGTAACTCCCAATGACACATATGATGTACTAACGCGCTAACACACTAACGTGTAAGAGAATATCATAATGACCCCTAAATGACACATGGACCTACAATCTCACCTAAGTGAGATGACTCACCTAATGATGTGGAAAATAAGACACACCAACAATCCTTGGATTCAAGTTTTTTTCAATCTGGAAATATGTTCCTCAAGGGAGAATAACTAACACCTCATGGATGCATTCTCTTTTTGAATGTGATGATTGAATGCCTCAATCTCATTGAGCTTTTCATGTTTAGAAATCTTTCTTGTGGCTTCTATAACACCTATACTCTGCAAAACACTACACACTTTGTAAATGGAAAGATAAAAAATCCCGAATTGAAAAACCACACTAAAATAAAATTCAACTAAAAGAGATGATGAATATTCTCACGGATGGTGACACGAAAGAGGATGAGGTGGAGGTGGTCATAGCCTTTTGTGACCTAAAGGATATTAAATCTAAGTAGATCCCAAGCACTAAGCTAAACACTAAGGGTGAGTCTAGCAAACAGGGTGCCCCGAATCCTATAAATGCTCAATTAGAACAACACTATGAGGCTATGGGTCATGTCGGCCCTAATCAAAGGGGACAATCACTTGGCCAGGATGGTGGCTGATATCAATGAGCTCAAGGGGGACATGTGGCTCACTAAGAGCTCGGTCTAGTTTCTTTTTAATGATTGGCACAAGATGAAGGAGTAGGTGCAGGAAGTAGTTAGCAATGGGTAGGGTGGCAAGATTGAGATCCTAAAGGCCAACTTTGGGGCCATAACCAGGAAATGGATTAGGTAAAAGATATCCTCCATAGCTATATGGAATGGAGCATTATGACTGTTAATTTGACCTGCAACACCTTCAAACTCTGGGGTAGCTTGCCAATTCTTATTGTGTTGTGGATAGTCAAGGAAGGAAACAGAAGGTGACCCCAGATGGTTTAGACCTAGGATCTTTGGCTATTAATATTGATTCTCTTGTAAAAGAATGGGCTAATGTGTTAGAGGGGCTTGTAAAAGAATGGGCTAATGACTTTGGTGCGGGGTGATCTATTTTTCACTATCTCTTTCTATGGCTATTAGTTCCTTTGATGTTGTTAGTTTCACTATGGTTTTTTTGTTGCTATTAGTATCACTATATGGGCTCCTAAGTGCTCTTATTACTATGAACTTTTATACTATGGTTTTTATGTTATTATAATTGGCTTTATTTTCTCTCATGGAGCTTTCTTGATGTATGGGGTAGGGTCCTCTTAACCCTCTTTTTACCACTAATAAAAAAATCAACTAAAAGTAAATACCAAGATAAACCAGCTCTAATACCAAAATTTAATCCATAAATAGTTTTCACCCCTAGTACTATTTTCAAATTTTAATGGATACTTAAAAATATGAATTTAATTGATCAAGAGATTAATATGGATTCAATTTCAGGTGTCTTAAAATCCACTTAACTCATTTTCCCTCTTGTTTGATCAATTTTCCCTTTTAATTGAAATTTCCTTGATTAAGAGAAATAATTAAAAAATAATTTTATTACTCTCCAAAACTGATCACAATATGATTATAGATGCATATCAATCTGATTTATAATCCAAAATTGACTTTTGCATGATTCATTTGGTTTTTGTGGATAAAAGATTATGAAATTTAACTTAATCATTTTTCGATTAATTACTTTGTTTAATCAATTGTTCATTCAATTATACTAAATTGAAAAACTAATCATAAACAAAAAAAAAATTGAAAAAAAAATCAACAAAACTTAATAACGGAGTTCACCCGGATGGCTACATCTTCGGATTAACTTAGTCATAAATTGATATATTTATTATCAATTGAAGTACAATTTTACATTCAAAATTACTAATAGATCAAAAATACCTACATTTAGAGCTTAAAATATATTTGCAGACTTTGATCACCTATTAGACTTCATCTACAAGCTCACATGTGGCTCTACAAGCTCTCTAAAGTGTGTTTTATGTGAAATAGCGTCATAAAAAAACTTCCACAAGGAAATATACACTCATGGGAAAATTAATACATCATTGTCTTTGTCTTGTAATTTAGATCATTTCTCTAGTTAACACCAAAGTCTAAAAATGACTCTAAGTGCCTCAAATTTGTTAATTTCTAAAAATTGTCTTAATCGCCCCCTACACGGACACTGTAAAAGTATTTATTAAATATAATCAATCTCCCTTTATATATTTTTGAGCCATTTTCACTTAGCGAGTTGGTATTATTTGTTAGCATAGTGACCCATCGGTTGGTGTAGCCCCATCTAAGCGGGACGAGATCTTTGAATTATACAAATAAGCTGAGTTTTATATGGCTAAAAAAATTGAGTTTCCATGTAGAAGGTTGACACATTGGTTTGAATCAATGGGTAGTTGATCGGCACAACCAAGTTACTCCATATCTTGGGTGTGCTATCCCCAATAAAATTCAAATCGTCCAAAACAATGCATTACAATATAATTTCGCTAAAATAAAAAAATCCCACATTCGGTGTGTAAAAGCACATAATGGAATATATATACATAGTCATTACAATGGTGATATGAATATCAGAGGCCAAGGCACCCCTCCACAAAAATAATGTGCTAACCCCTAGCTGAGGGCCCCTAGCCAAAAAATAATGGTGCCCACCTTTCCACAATCGAGTGTTGAAGAACAACATCCACAAACCAAATTTTAACTCTTCACCTATTTTTACACTTTTTGTTATGTGATTCCTCCACTTAGAAAGTGTCCACATGTCCAAGTCAATAGACCTTTGCGCATTCCCTAAATTTTTCTAATTGGCCAAAAATTTGAGCGAGCGATATATTAAGCATACGAGTTTCATTTTTTTATTTCTTTATATCAACATAAATCTCTCAAAATTATCTTCTATGATGTAATGGTTTAGGGAGATTTAGGTATCATCTACACTCAAAATTTCCTCTGGATTAGTCACGGTACTAGGCTCCTCCTTCTTTGGTATGGGAGGCTTCCATTTATTGAATGAAAGGACTAAATAAAATTATGGGATGGTTTTTAGGCTAGGGACCACATAGAAATACTCTATTAAACTTGTGTAAAATTATTTGTATAATGTAAAAGGATGAATTTTTCTTGGAAAGAGGTAAAGGGAAGTAGGGAAATTGAGAAAGGGGGTTAATTTTATGATTAGGATTATATATTTCACACATCGTAGCTATAATATGTCCACATTTAATAGGAATAAATCAGCCGTATAATCAATAACAAGACTAATAAATCAGAGACAAAATTCTATGGATTCATTAATCAAAGAAATAAATTTCCTTCTTGGTTGTATAAGATTGCAATGTTTACAAAGTTGGAAAGTTGATAGAGTATAAGAACATAGGAAAGGAGATAAAAGAATGTAACTCATTTATTGTAGAAATTTTTATACTAAGGCAAACAAATAATAAAAATCAACAACCGCTAACCTCTTGGAATGGAGAAGACATCCTAATTTATATCTTATGAAAATTTCTCCTCCTCTCTCCCCATGTGACTTTTCATCTCACCACCACTTGTGATATTTCAAATTTCTTAGGAATGAAATTAAGTCCTTTTATTATTTTTGAAAAATTAACTTTTACAATGCAACATAAGTCCACTTACTTTAATGAGACAAAAGAGTGAAAAATTACATTCCTAATGAAGAAATAGAATGTTAGAGAGAGAGGGGATATGAGAGAGAAGAAGAGGGAGAAATGAAAATTTGGAGATAGAGGATCCTCTGTTGATGAAGATCATGATTTTGATGGATATTTAGAGAATTTTCTAAGTGAAACTCTTTATCTATGACCTCTTATTGAGTTGAAACATTGTGGTTATAATATCCATCTACGTGAGATGCGAAACACTCCAAAACATTGAATAAGTGTTTAAAACACTACTAAGTGACTTGTATTGTGTGAATCTGAGATGATTTCCCATTCTTACACTTTTTGACTCTACCAAATCTGAATATCTCACTAATAATTTCTTCCCTTATTCATCTTCTCGGTGTTCAATAAACATCCTCCTTTTCAAGTCTCCTAGATCCATACTTGTTATATCACTCTCACTTCATTAGGATACTCAATGTTTGAAGTTGGAATTAGATCCAATATTATGTTTTTGAGTTTTACGGTGAAAAAGGAAAATGGGATGAATGGGATATGAATTATTTTTAAAAGCTTGACCACAATCCCAACACCTATTATTTTTTAGTAATTCCAATTCTAAGATTTCTTTTTTAGTAAGTGTCTTAATTTAGCACTTTTGAGTATTCTTTATATGCAAAGAGAAATGGAAACTTAGAGAATGAACTATCACAACACTTAATATTCATAGACTATCAAGGTTTGTAATACTAACTATTTTTATAAGTTGGTCTTCCCAAAGTGTGTGAATGAGATAAGAGTAGTCTCAAAAGTTTTTATTTTACAAGGATGCTTTGTTACGAATTTCATATGATTCTCTCCTCCGAATTAGTGGGAATGTGAGAATATCATCAAAGAGGAAGAATATTGAGGAAAACTAAGTCCTCCATATATCTAAAAATATTCCACCTCATCATGAAATCAATGGATAAAATGAAATCTAATTTTACGAGGAACATTTGCTCCAAATTTTAGGCAATTTGGCTTCGTTGGATCACTAGAAAAATGCTAATTTCATCGAAAGAGAGAAGAATATTGAGACAAATGCATTCCTCCATATCCCTAAAAATATTCTACCTCATCATACATAAAATTTCTCATATGAAATCTAATTTTAAGAGGATCATATGCTCTAAATTTCAAGCAATTTGGCTCATTTGAGTCATTGAGAACATGTAAATATATTTTTAATTGTTTTACGGAAAAAATGGAGTTCATGTATGTAAAAATATTTCTCAAATGGAATAAAAATATTTCCATGTAATCCTATAAGCTATGGATCATGTGAATTCTATTTATGAGTGGAGCACTTTGACAAGGTTTTAAGGAGATCGGGTGCACAATTATGGAGTTATGAGAAAAAATTAGTTTTTTGGGCATGGAGGTCCCTAACATATGTTCATTAGTATAAAAGAAAGGAGAGTGAGCTTGTGATATAGGATTATCACTTGCAAATAATAAAAAAATTGTATTTTCATGAGTCTTAGGTTGTACGGGGTCCATTTGGAGGGTTTGACATGTTTTGAGTCCATTTGGACTCATGTAACTTTGTAATAAGTTGTATTTTGGGTTTTCCCTCCAAAACCAAATTCCAAATGTTTGAATTTGTCTCTAAGTGTGTTATAAGGTGTTAGAATATTTTTATTAAATTATGTAAAAGGGTCATGTAACATATTCACTACCTAGACATGGACTACTTGATTCTATCAAGGTCTTAACTCATTTTGGTTATCCTAATCCTAGGTAAGTTAGTTGGTTTGCACCACGACTACATCCATTCACTTCATTTTCAAAGATATATTTAAATTGAAGGGAGTAAGAAGTGGAAAGATGGTTATTAGTGAAGGAGAAGCTATGTAAAATCCATTTTTATCAATAAAGGGCTTCTTTTGGAGTAAACATTGTGTGTAGGAGCTCTGTATAGTCTCAAGGAATCATGAAAGTAATATGATGAGGTGGTAATAACAAAGACATACATATGAAAGAGGTATAAAATATGTGCACAAGGTAATTATGTGAAGATTATTTTAATGAGACAAAGGATTTGGAGTGTGAAAGTTAATGAAAACTTGTATGAAGTGTTTAACTTGATAAGTATAAATATGTGAAATGTTAAGGGTTTACAATATGATCAATATTATTGCATATGAATGGTTGAAAGTATTTAAACTTTACATATGGTTTGATAGTGTCTTGAATGATTTTTGAGGAGATATATCTTATGCCATAGAGTGATATTATGATAATGGAGTTGTAGAATAATTTCAGTGGTCCTGTAGAATCATTTGAGTCATCAAGAAAGATTACAAGAGGTCAAACAGGAGAAACAAACTCAAAATCTTTCTTTTGATCTAGAGTACCATGCTCTAAGGTCTAGAAGAAATAAAATTGTAAAGTGATGATAAGGAACCTTGGTATACAGATGGAATATAATTATAATGAAGTATTTGGTGTTTTAAAGGTCAATGTGAAGTATCAAGCCATTTTGAGGAAGCCTTCTCATTTAAAATCATGAAACTCATACTTGACTCTGTATGCCTAGTTTTGAGGGCTTAGAGGAGTCATTTTTAGAACTAGTCTTATTTTATACTCTTGAGAATTTATTATTTGTGTAGCTTAAGAAAGAATATTATTGGTGGCATGAGGGTACATGATCATTGCATAAACTTAGAGTAGTAAAGTATTTAGGGAGAGAGAAACTAAATGCACGATCTCTTATGCCAAACCGTGAAAGTTAGAACCAATAGTGTAAAACAATTTTTTATAGAAAAGACTACAATGAGTTAGTAAAAAAACATGCTGGGAGTTTTTCAAAGTGTGCTTAAGATTGAAGAAGTATATGAAGTTTTCTAGAAGCATTAGTTAAGTTAGTTTGCAAGATTTTCTGTCTGATCGTTGAATGAGGCCTTGAGAGAGTAGGAGGTCAACTGTGATTATGTGATGAAAATGAGACTAGGAGAATGATTGAGTTGAGTTTTATTAATGTTAAGAAAAGTGAAAGATGATGAGTGAAAAGTAACATAGGTAAAGTCGGAGGAAAGGTTAGAAACAAAGAAAGAGGACAATTGTATGCTAAGAATAAGAAGGTTAGAAGTCAAAACTTAAAATGTAGCAATATTGATGTTAAGAGAGTGAATGAATGGTGAAAAGTACATGGACAAGGTGAATATAGGTGGTATAAGGTGTATCAGAAATTGAAACTATTTGGTAACTTTAAAACCCTAGGAGACATGATTTGAACTAACATAAAAAGGAGAAGTTGGAGTTCGAGAGAGTTTAATTAGGAGTTAGGAGATGAAATTTACCATGAAGAAAGAATGTCATAAAGGGTATCAGGAAAGCTAACTACTTTTCCATGGAAGTTTGTAGATTGTGTTAGACACATAACTTTGTATGCTTGGAGGGCTAGAAATTAGGCATAGGAGGAAACCGTAGAAAGGGAATAAAGCGCATGGGATTAGAATTGAGCCTTAAAACTTTGGAATAGATTTAATGGAAAAAAATGGTGTTTGAATATATTGATAGTGAAGCATAATTATTTGTAGATTGTTATTTTCATAAAAAATTGTTAGTTTAAAGGGCTACTTAGAAGTTTTAGAGATAAAAGGTGAATGAGTTAAAATGGTGGTTTATGACTTATTGGAGTGTTTGATCATGTTTCTTAGATGAATTTAAGCATGTTGAAGGTATTTTTGGCATTTGGATCAGTTTTGAAGTCATTTTGAGGTATGCGAAGCAAGATTAGGCTTCTTGATAAAATGTACAATTTGTATGGATTTGATGATTTTCTCTTAAGACTCACATTTGTTGAAGTTGATTGATTTTGGTACACAATTCTCTACATCATATCGGGAGGTAAAAATACATTTTCTTAATTTTTTTTTTTTGAAGTTCATTACATTCACTTTGTAATTTTAACTCAATTTTAACCCAATAGGCCAAGCGGGGTTGGATGAAGGCTGGTATGTGGATGAACCATAAAAATAGTGGAAATTAGGTGAAGTATGGACAATAGCTAAAAAAATATGTGATTTTTATAATATCGACAAGTTTTGTCTTGTGGTTTCATGAGAGTGATATGTAAAGGGTGAAAACTAGCTTTCAAGGCTCAACGGTGGTTTTACATATGTCTAGGGCCAAATAAGAGAGGGGGAGTGAATATTTTTGTCCCTAATTTACCTTTTAAGATTGAGAAAATTGCAAGGGGACATCAAGAAATAAAAATGTGCCATGGGTGTATAAATCATGAGGACGGGGCGATTTCAAGTTAGGTTTTAGTATGCACTCTTTACATTCCAAACACTTCAAGTTGATGTTTTTAAGTGATGAAAACATGAAAATGGAAGGAAGAGTGAAATTTTGTGTCCCCCATGTCCCCTTTCATATTTTTTTAAAAATTTAAAGGGACATATGAAATTGAAAAATGTGCCAAGGGGGTCTACAACATGAAGAGGTCAAATTTCATGTTTTTCACTTAATTAACATAGATGTTGTGGCATTTTAAGTGAAAAAAGTGAAAATTGCATAGAGGTAGCATAAATTTCTATCCCTAATGTTCCCTTGCACCTTGGGACAAAGTGAAATGGACACAAGATGTCTAAAAGTGTGCTAAATCTTGTTTGTTTGTTGATGTCATCATCCTAATCCAAAATTAGAACATCGGAAGTGTTGTTTCTTTCCCAAGAGCATGACATGGAGTTTAGGAGAAAAATATTATATGATTTTTAATCCAAAAAAACCTTTGAGAACATCCCAACAACATTAAATAGATAATCCATCATGATATTTTATTTTCATGGCATGCTTATCTTTTGGATCGAAGAGGAAGCTATAGTATCTTGTATCATGAGAATATTTTAAAGTCTTAATGGAAAATTGATGTTTCCATCATGTGGAGGATTCCAATATATTTCCATTTCCTATTTTTTTTAGCTGCCATAACTCCCAAAATATTCAAAACAAGGTGGTTTTCTTCATTGAAGCCTACATTCCCTATGCCCAAAATGACTCAATTTTTCTTAAATTGTTCCCGACATTAATTCCCTCCACATATTTTCCATAAAATTCCTTGGACCACTTAATTTATCTCCTGTAAAACTCCTATATTTCTTGATTCTTTCTTTTCAGATTCCAGAGGATGTCTATATGTTGTAATTTGGCTAAAAATAGTCAATTTAGTGCTTCTTGAGAGCACTACTCCACCTTAGAGCTTAGTCATATCATGAAACCATCTTGGATAAATTCCCCTACACATGAAAAACACTTGAAAACCATGTTATAAATTTCCCCTTATTTATAATGAGGATGACATGGATCTAAAGGGGATGCGTGAGGTGATGGGATGGATAGAGAAAGGGTTCACGGTGACTAGGAAAGAGGTTTTCAAATGGTGGGCTTAGTTATCATGGAAAAAATTTATAATTTTTCATGCCGGACATTTAGCATGAAAAAAATTTCTCTATATTTGGGACATTATACCATAATATATAATGAATAACCACATGTATCTTGTGCATTAGAAGCCCAATTCCTTATCTATTGGTCCATAAAGTCACCAAACTAAATAATTACTAAATAATTCAACACAACCGAGGAACAAACAACTCAAAATACAACAAAATAGTGAAACACACAACATAAAGTGAAAACAAAAAAAAAAAAGGGAAATAATTATACAACATTCCTAAATCACCTATGGTACATGAAAGGGATAACTTACTTTCACTATAGCATTAATTCTTCTTGAATGCTTGCCCATGAGTGGGTAGCACCAAATGTCTTTATTCTGCAAATCCAATGACTAGATCAATGAAATATGATCCCTTTCTCAAATTCTTGGGAAATTTTGCATAATTTTTCTTGTGAGGGTCTAATCAAATAGTTCATTTCCTTTATTTATCTAACCTTCTTCTTCTAACTTCTTATCTATTTATGATTCCAATTTCTTATTTTATATTGTTGTTACCAAAATGAGTCTTGATTATGAAAATATTACTATTATCACTCCAATGTTTATGGTCAATGATATACATTTGACCTTTATTTTTTATCGCTTCATAAAAATGGTCTCTATGAGTTGGTTCTCAACATATATTTTTAAAATTTAAACAATGTCACAAGCCTCTTAATGTTCCATGTTTCTCGATTGTTTAAAACAATTATTCTTCGCTTAATTTTTCTCACCTTTGACCCACTTCTCACTATGATGTGATGTGCACAGTTCTTCATCATCTCGAAAAGAAAAAGAGAACAATGTTAGGAATGAAATATGCAAATAATAATTTCCCCCATATTGACCATTTTTAGCCTTAAAATACATCTTCATGATGAAGACATCATTTCCTTTATTAGAGTCAACTTTGAAAAATTCAAGCATCTTCTTATTCATATATTCCCCAATGATAAGTTCTTCATCTCCCAATGGGAAAGATAAGGATTCATATTCAAAACCATATTCATCAAAAAAATCTTCATGTTTGACCTTGAGAGCATGATTATAAACATAGGTCTCATATGTAGACAAGTTATTTGATATCCATTTTCTTCATGATTTGTCTTGCTCATTACCTCGGGATCACTTTGTTATAAGTCAATATTTCCATGACCTTCATCACTACCAAATATAGAATATGTATGCATACTTAGTGGGAAGAACACACTATCTAATTATAGCTTGATCATATCATCATGTTTTTCTCAATTGAATCCATCACACTGGGTATTCCTCCATCAATATGGATAACTTGAAATCTTCCTCTAAAGTTATGGAAAATTTGTCATACATTGAATATTGGTGTAAGATGTCTACCCTTGGGTTATTTTTTATTTGAACTATGTATTTCATTTTTCCATTGAATGGAATTGTGGAAAATGGCCAATCCATCTATATATCTCGCCAACATCTTGTGAAGCTCCATATGAACAACATACCATAAAAACTTGACATGTTTGCCAAAATTATTTTCATTATGATTTTATTTTTAGGAAAATGTGTAAATGCTACTTGAGCATCCTTAACCTATCCAACATGAGGTACTTCTATGGTTTCCATGGAGTGGTAATGGCCGATACAGGGATGAGAGAGAGACCAAGAGGCTTGGAAAATTTTGCAGCAAGATATTATCAGGAGGCACTAGAGTTAATAATAAACTTTGACCAACAAGGCAAGATAGAAAGGTTCTATTTTCCTAGAAGAGGGTGATCTTAAGAAAAGAATATTCTGGGAAGGAGTGATTCTAGGAGTAAGAAGTGATTCTTTGGTACTAGAACATGTATTCTAACTATGTCTTTTGATAAATTTCCCAATTCTATCGAATTACTTGGGGTGGGTTTTCAAATACTTAGAATCATAAAATATGAAAGTTTTCTTTCTTGAAATTATCAATGATGTCAAAGAGTGAAGAAATGATAGGCACATCAGGAACTATGACATCCTCAACATGAGTAGGATTTACATTCTTAAGATTAATAGAAGTGGAAACTGATTTTACAAGGGGGGATGAAAGAGACTTACTCAAAGAGGTAGATGGAGCTTTGGCTGAGGTAGTTTCAATTTTGTTTTATTTGACCCCATGGAAGTGGGAAATGATGATCCTCCTTTTGTTTTGTAGAGTCACCATTTGAGGATTTTAATTCTTTACTTGAGAACCAAAAGAAGAGGCATATTTCACTATTTTTGAGTGGGTGAACAATAAAAAAGAGTAATTTTTCATATCATCCATGGAATATTTAGGATATTCATGAGGTGAGTATTCAAAATAGCCAATTTGTGCATATCCATCTTCTTCTTCTATTTCAAGTTCTGATTCAACAAATTCATCTCCTTCATCTTCACAGGTCTTATATATTACATTAACTGGTGGAGCTTCAAAGGAAATCCTTTAGGATAATCCCACAATTTGATTCATTTTTGATTTTGATATGAGGAATGTTGAGAAATTTAATTCTTCAATGTAGTCATATCATTGACCCACTTTTGTAACAACAAATCAACACTTTCATCTTTGGAACTCGGGCCTTATTCCTCACTAAAAAGTTCTTGACCTTCCCTGACATGATAATATCATCTTCCACTTCAATGGAAAGTTCTTGAGAATTATCCAAAGTGTTTGGTTGAGCTCTCTATAGTATGAACCCAACTTCATGTAACTGAGCATTTATAAATAACCTCTTCTAATTATTTGTAGTAGGATGAGCACCAGTAGGAATTTTTTTAATCAACTTGTTAAAATTTTCCACAAATTCTCTCATGGGATCTTGCAATTATTTCTTCATCTAAGATAATTGAGCAAGGAGGGAATGGGAATCTTCCACAATTTTGAATCTTTCTTCAAACCTAGTTTTCATGTCATCCCAGTCAGTAATGGAGTGAGGTGGCAAGTAGTAAAACCATTCCATAGTGGTATTTTACAATGACTCTGTGAATAGTCAAATGATAACATATTTATATCCCACTCTAATAACACCACATACTATGATAAAAGTTGTGTTATGATCATTAAGACATTTCTTTCTGTCTAAATAGAACTTGGGAAAGTTTTTCTTGATCAATTTGGTACTAAATGAAGTTGAGGAGGCAACACTAGTGAGCCAGTGTTTTCCCAAGGTACAAGTGAAGTCATTTCTAAAGGAAGAGTATTAAATGGTTAAGGAGATATTGGAGATACAACCTAACCAAGAGGTGAAGAATCAAGTTCTTGTCTTGTAATATGTATGGGAGAAATAATGAAATAAACTTATTCCTGCAACTCAAATTTGGGATTGTGAAATACTTTAGCGTCACTTACTTGGTATTTTTAGTGAATCTCCCTTCGCTAGTTGTACTTACAATTTCATATAAGAATGTAATCATAAACAATGCATATTTTCAATTGGATTTCAACAAGGATCTCACTCATTTACATAGTATTTTTGATATTTTTAGCTATTTTTATTTTTATGGTTTTTATATATATGATTATTTTTGGATTTTAGAGATATTTATAAGTGCGCAAGGGTATATATTTCCCGGTGGAGTTACCAAAAACTATTGGTGAAATAATTTTTCACAAGGAGAATTAGTGGTTTTCACCAATGGTCATGGGGCTAGGACCCTCCTTGGGTAAGAAGAGGCTACCATTTATTGAACACAAGGACTAAATAAATTTTTGGGGTGGCCATTAGGCCAAGAATCACATGGGAATACTACACTAAACTTGTGGCAAAGTGTTTCTGCAATACACAAGGGAGGAATTTTTTTGGAATGAGGTAAAGGGAAGTAGGGAAATAAAGAAAGGGGGTTAATGTCATGAGTAGGATTATATATTTCACACACATTAAAAAGAGTAGGTATAAATTCAATAGGAAGAAATCAAATTTTTAAGAAATAAAAATAATAATAAATTAGAGACACAAAGTTATATTGATTCATTAATATTAGACACAAAGTTTGTTACACCCTTAATTATATATCTTACATGGGATAGATATAGCCGAATTGTGGCTATCATAACTTCTTATCATGATGTATCTCTTTCATATATGATCTATTATCATTGGTTGGTCGGCCTTGTTGATGGCCATATCATAGGAATAGTATAAATAGGGGTTATAGGTAGTGGATGATCATTATGTTGAGTATTTGAGTCTTATTATATGTTTTGGAGGTTGCCCCTCGAAGTGGCCAAGCTATTCTACTTTCATATTAAGAGAACTTATCTACAATATTGTGTTATTTGGTGTTATATTTCTGGTGATAATCATAATTAATCAAGTAATTTCATTACAAGTGGTATCAGATCTTGATCTCTGCTAGGATGACGTCAAACCCTAATTCTGAAGGGTCGGCTATATCTCAAGATTGGTAGTGAATTTTTCTGCAATTGTTTTTTTGGTGTGGTGAAATAAGTCAAGTAAGATTCTCTCCAAGTTTCAATAAGTTTTGACTTGTGTTGCAAAATTTGTTATGATTCTATGTTTATTCATAATTTGGCTCCCTAGGGTGTAATTCTTGGAAAAATTTCAAATTTCTTATAGTTTCAGAAACCCCTCAAAAAATAACTAGGGTTTATTTTTTTATAAATTCTTATATTCGGCCAAAAAAATTATGAAACCCTAAACCCTATAATTATGCCCTATTAAGTCTACCCCTAGGCCCAAACCCTTCATCATGGTTGGTAGATCTACCCGAGGCCAAGGAAAAGGACAAGAAACTCCAAGAATGACCCCAAATAAGGAAGATATTACTTCAGAGTCTAATGGTTTGGGAGTATCTAAGGTGGTCATCCAACTTTAGGAAAGGGTAAACAATATGGTGAGTAAGGATGACCTTAATGTTGAGCTTCATCAACTAAAAGGTAGCCTTAGGAGTGAGATTCAAAAGGATTTTCATGCAATGTAGTAGGATTTGTTGCATATTATTTCAAATACAACTTCTAATGCCAATCATATGGGTTCCACTAGAAATGGTCACACAGATCCAAATCACTCCAATCAAGGAGGATCCTTTAATCATTCAAGTGGTTCTCACCAATGGAGGGCATGATTCCAAAATTTGAAATGCGTAAATTTTATGGAAAGAATCCACTCAATTGGATTACCCAAATGGAAAATTTATTTGATCTCCATTAGATCCCAGGAGTACAAAAGGTAATTGTGGCATCCCTATACCTAGAACCTGATCAATTTGTTTGGTATCGTTTGTTATGTGCTCAAAGGTAGAAGAATGGCCTAAATGTCACCTGGGAAGTTTTCACTGAAGAGATTCAATTACGCTATAGTTCTAGTGTTTCGAGAATTACTTGACCAATTAGAAAAGTTATGCCAAATTGGTTTAGTTAAGGAGTATGTCCATCAATTCCAAACTTTGTCCTTACGTGTGGAGGATATTACGAGAAGAGTATCTAAATGACCTATTTCGGGGGTCTTACGGACCACATTGAGCATGAGGTATGCATGTTTAACCCACTCAAGGTTGCAGATTCTATTATCATGGCATGTCGAGTAGAGGAAAAATTTCTTTCCAGTAGAAGGCAATCCTTATCTAGCATAAAATATCGTAACACCTTGTCTCCTTCTTACCCTTGGCCAATTCGGTTGACACCTCAACAAATTGAAGAAAAAAGAGCCAAAGGGTTATGCTTTAACTATGATAGCAAATATGGACCAAATCATAAATGTTATGAGAAAAAAATGTTCTACATTGAAGGATTTGGTGATGAGGAAGAATATGAGGCAACATCAACAAAGGAAGTGGAAAAATTAGAGGAAGAATGGAGATCCTCAGCCCACTATTTCATGTCATGCTCTATCAGGTATTATTACTCCACAAACCCTTCAAGTTTTGGGTTATATTAAGAAGTAGAAGGTAACAGTCTTGATTGATTCAGGGAGCACACATAATTTCATCAATCATAAGTTGGCAAAGCAAGACTAAATTGTTTCATCTACCCAACATCTAAATTTCAAGTAATTATTAGAGATGGTGACACGGTCAATGTTCGAGTAAATGCCATAAAGTCAAAATCATGATGGGTGATTACACATTGGAATCTACGATGTTTGCTATTCCCATGGGAGGAGTTGATATTGTCTTAGGTGTTCAGTGGCTCACTACTTTGGGCACCATAGAGATAAATTTCCAGGAATTGTTCATGCACTTTCATTCTAAGGGTAAAAATTTAAACTTCGAGGTCTACAAGCTAAAGATCCTCTAGTGGTAAGTTCTCACCAAATGCAGAAGATTCTTAAAAAGGGGTCTAAAGGTTTTGTAGCTTGATTATTCTCTATAGAAGTCCAACCGCAAATGAAGGTATTACATCCTGATCTTCAAAAGGTTATTAATCAACATGTAGTTGTCTTCAAGGAACCAAGAGGATTACCTTTTAAAAGAGAGCATGATCATGCTATTCATTTGATTCAAGAAGCCAACCCCTAACATTAGTCCTTATAGATATCCATATGTGCAAAAGAGTGAAATTGAGAATATGGTGGAGGAAATGTTGGAAATGGGTATTATTTGTCACATCGGTGAGTGGCTATTATGCTCCCATGGTGATGGTGCATCGTAAGGATGGAAGATGGCAATGTGTCTAGATTATAGAGAGCTTAACAAGTTCACTATTAAATATAAGTTTCCTATTCCCATCATTGATGATTTATTGGATGAGTTGCATGGTGCCATTTATTTTACAAAACTAGATTTGCGTTGCAGGTATCACCAAATTAGAGTCAACCAAGAATATATTCATAAGATAGCCTTCAAAAATCATCAAGGACATTATGAATTCCTAGTGATTCCATTTGGTCTTACCAATGCTCCCTCCACATTCCAAAGTTTGATGAATTCAGTATTTAGACCATTCTAAGAAATTGTGTCTTAGTATTTTTCGATGATATACTCATCTACAAACAAATCATGGAAGAAACACTTACATCATGTCAATACTATCTTAGAAGTCTTAGAGAAACATCAACTTTATGCCAAGCCTTCGAAGTGTTCTTTTGGGGTACATGAAGTGGAATACTTGGGCCATATTGTTTCTCGTGAGGGTGTTAAGGTGGACCCTCACAAGATTCGAGACATGGTGGAATGTGAAACCCAAGCACCCTCAAACAATTATGAGGTTTCTTAGGTCTCATAGGGTATTATCTCATATTTTTCAAAAACTATGGCAGTATAGCAGCACCACTCACAAAATTATTGAAGAAGGACTCCTTTCAGTGGAATGAGGAAGCATCCAGGGCATTTGAAAAATTGAAGGTAGCTATATGCACCACTTCAAGATTGGTAACCCCATATTTCTCAAAAAATCTCGTAGTTGAGTGTGATGCTTTAGGAAATGGAATCGGAACAATACTAATGGAATAATGACACCCCATTGCTTTTGAGAGCCACCACTAAAAGGAAAGAATTTGTTAAAACCCACCTATGAAAAGAAATGATGGCAATGCATGCGGTCAAACAATGGAGACCATACTTGATGGGTAGACATTTTAAGGTAAAAATGGTCATGATAGTTTGAAATATTTCCTAGAGAAACATCTATCTTTAGAAGAACAAAAAAAATGGGTCACTAAGATGTTGGGATATGACTTTGAGATTGTTTATAAGAAAGGAAAGGAAAATTTGGTCGTTGATGCTTTGTCTATGAGGGATGAGTCTATCAAAGCATTTTTATGTTCCATATCTATACTAAATGCAGATTAGGTAGATCAAGCACATGAAGAATGGAAGAAAGATGCAACCACACATACTCTCATTCAAAATCTCCAGGTAGATCCATCCATATCAGCTCAATTTATATGGAAGGGGGATACATTATGGTACAAAGATCAATTATATCTATGTAAGAACTCTACACTTAAACACCATGTTCTTTCAGAGCTACATTCTTCTCCAATAGGTGGCCATGCTGAGTTCTTGAAAACATATCATAGAGTTAAGAAGGATTTCTTTTGGGAGGGGTTGAAAGGAGATGCTCAAAAATTTGTGGTAGAATGTTTGGTTTTCCAAAAATAAGGGCGAGACTATTAAGACACTTGATCTTCTCCAACCTCTGTCTATTCCTAGTGAGAGATGGGAAGAGGTATCAATGGATTTCATCACAAGATTACCTAAATCAGAAGGGAAAAGTGTTATCATGGTCATGGTAGATAGACTTACCAAATATGCTCATTTTTGTGCCATGGCTCATCCTTTCACAACTAGTACAATTGTCATCTCTTTTATGGATACGATTAAAAGCTCCATGGCATGCCAAAAATTATAGTAAGTGATCATGATCCAAGATCTAAAAGTAACTTTTGGAATGATTTTTCTCTTTTCTAGGTACCCAACTAGCCCGAGTTCCTCTTATCATCCCCAAACAAATGGGCAAACCGAGGTGGTAAATACATTTTTAGAGGGATATTTTCAATTTTTACTTCAGATAAACAAGAACATTGGGTGCAATGGTTGCCACTTTGGAAAAATGGTGGTATAATAATTCATTTCATACCTCCTCCAAAATTTCTCCATTTCTAGCACTTTATGGGTACCATCCTCCATCACTCATATCTAGCTTGAAGGTCAAACCAAAGGTGAGAGCAATTGAAGATCACATTCAGCATCAACATGAGGTACTCTCTAGTCTTAGAGAAAATTTGGCATGGGCACAAAACCATATGAAGCAACAGGCTGATCAACATAGAAGTGAGCGACACTTTGAAGAGGGAGACTTTGTTTTTGTAAGGTTATAACCATATAAGTAGTTATCCTTAAAACAACAACAAAAGGATAATAATCTTGCTCCTAAATACTATGGTCCTTATCGAGTTTTGCAAAAAATTGGTAGTGTGGCATATAAGCTAAAACTCCCTCTATGAAGTAGAATACATTCCAGTCTTCCATGTTTATTTCTTAAAGAAATTTATTGGGTAGCACATTTCCACCCAATCAATGCTTTCGACACTAGACGAGGAAGGAAGGATCATATATGGAAACTGAAGGCATTGTTTAGAAACACACCAAAATACCGAGGACCGAGTCATTACCGAGTACGATCAAGTGGAAGAATATGAATATTGAGGATGCATCATGGGAAGATGAAGCATTCATGCAAGAAGATCAGGGGCTTCTTAACATTGCGGGACAATGTTGCTTTGAAGGGAGGGGCATGTTACACCCTTAATTATATATCTTACATGGGATGGATATAGCTGACTTGTGGCTATAATAACTTCTTATCATGATGTATCTCTTTCATATATGATCTATTATCATTGGTTGGTTGGCCTTGTTGATGGCCATATCATAGGAATAGTATAAATAGGGGTTATAGGTAGTGGATGATCATTATGTTGAGTATTTGAGTCTTATTATATGTTTTGGAGGTTGCCCCCTCGAAGTGGCCAAGCTATTATACTTTCATATTGAGAGAACTTATCTGTAATATTGTATTATTTGGTGTTCTATTGGTGGTGATAATCATAATTAATCAAGTAATTTCATTAAAAGTTCCTTCTTGGTTGTACATGATTATAATGCTTGCAAATTTGGAAAGTAGAGAGAATATAAAAAATAGGCAAGGATATATAATAATGTATCTTTTTTATTGTATTAGTAGTGATATAAAGACAAAAAATACAACAATCAACAATTAATAACCTCTTAGTACGGATAAGCCATCCCAGTTTATAGCTTGCAAAAATGTTTCTTCCTCTCCCCCATGTGACTTTTCATCTTACCACCACTTTTGACCTTTAGGAATTAAATTAATTACTTTTCTTATTTTTGAAAAAGGAAATTTTATAATACAACATAAGTCCACTTAAGTGAATAATATGAAATAATGAAAACGTACATTCCCAATGAAGAAATAGAATGTTAGAGAGATAAGAAGAGGGAGAAGTGAAAATATAGAGATATGAGAGCCTTTGTTGATGAAGAGCATGATTTTGATGGATATTGAGAGAAATATCTTATTGAAACTCTTTATCTCTCATCTCCTATTGAACTAAAACATTTTGGTTATAATATCCTTCTTTTGTAAGATGTAGAAACACTATAAAACATTGAATAAGTGTTAAAAACACTACTTAGTGACTTACATTGTGTGAAATTGATATGATTTCTTATTCTTGCAATTTGTGACCCTACCAACTCTGAATATATCACTAAGAATGTCTTCCCTTCCGCATCTACTTGGTGTTCAACGAACATCCTCATTTTCAAGTATCTCAATTCCATACTTATTACATCATTTTCATTCTTATTAAGATTCTCAACATTTGAATTTATAATTGGATCCAAAATTGATTGTTTGAGCTACATGGTGCTAAAGGCCGTTGAGATGAATGGGATAAAATTAAGTGTGCAAAGATTGAAAACAACCCCATCACTTGATATTTGTATTAAGTCCAATTCTAAGATTTCTATTTTTGAAAGTGTCTTAATTTAGAACTTTTGAGCATTCTTGATATGCAAGGAGAAATGTAAACTCAAAGAATGAACCATCCTATCACTTATTTTACAAGGATACTCTGCTCCGAATTTTAGATGATTTTCTCATCTGAATTAGTGGGAAAATGAGAATTTCATCAAAGAGGGAAGAATACTCAAAGAAAAAACATTCCTTCATATCACCATAAATACTTCACCTCATCATGAAATAAATGTATTAGATGAACGCTAATTTTACAAGGATCATATGCTCCAAATTTCAAGCAATTTGGCTCACTGAGTTATCAGGAAAATGTAAATATATTTTTAATTGTTCTAGGTAAAAAAGGAGTTTATGACTGGAAAATTATTTCTCACATGGAATAAAAATAATTCCATGTCATCCTCTAAGTGATGGATAATGTGAAATTTATTGTTGAGAGGGGCACTTTAGCAAGGTTTCACAGAGATTTGGTGCAAAATTATGGAGTTATGAGAAAATCATTTTTTTGGGCATGGAGGTCTCGACATATGTTTAGTAGTATAACAGAAAGGAAAGTGAGATTGGGAGGAAAATGCATTTGAAAACATGAAAAATGGTTAACTGTTTTGTTTTGAAGTTCATTACATTCACTTTGCAATTTTAACTCAATTTTAACCTAGTGGGTCAAAATAGGATTTGATGGAGGTTGGTGTGTGGTTGCACCTTTAAAAATAGGGGGAAAAGGGGGAAAAAGGACAAGAATAACACAAGGATGCACTTTTCATCATATCATGACAAGTTTCATCTTATAGTTTCATGAGACTCGAGATGCAAGGGCTAAAAATTAGCTCTCATAGTTCAACAATGGTTTTGCAAGTGTCCTGGGGATCAATGAGATACCATTTTCACCTTGGTAAAAGTGTAATGGGATAGAAAGAGCTCAAAAATGTGTCATAGGTGCATGCATCATGACAAGGGGGATTGATTTTAAGTTGGGTTTGAGTTTGTGATCTTATAAATCCAAACACTTTAAGTTGATGTTTTTAAATGCCGAAAACATGAAAATGGATGGAGTGTAATTTTATGTCCCTTGTTTCCCCTTACACATTGGGGAAAAAATTAATGGACATATTACCTTGAAAAATGCACCAATGGGGTCCACAACATGAATAAGGGATCAAATTTTATTTTTTCACTTACTTAACACACATTTGTGGTGTTTTAAATGACGAAAGTGAAACTTGCATAGTGGGGAGAACTTTTATGTTCCTCATTTCCCCTTGTACCATGGAAAAAATTGCAAGGGACATAACTTCCAAAATTGTTCTCAAGATTTTTTTCTTGATGTCATCATTCTAATGCAAAATTAGAACGTTGAAAGTGTTTATTTTTCCCTAGGATTATGGCACGGAAATTAGGAGAAAAAACTTATATGATTTTGATTCTAAAATACTTTTAAAGACCATCTAAATATCTTTCAAGATCTAATTCTTCTTGTAATTATATTTTCATCATTTTTACTCTTGGATTAAAGGGAAAGCTACAAAGTGTCTTAGATCATCATAGAATATTTTGAATTCTTGGACCAAAATTGATGTCCATCATGTGGAGGATTCCAATATCTTTTCATATCCTATTTGTATCTCCCAAATCTTCTGGAACTCCCAGAATCTTCAAAACAAGGTGGTTTTCTCCATTGAAGACTGCATTCCCTATGCCCAAAATGACAATATTTTACTTAAATTATTCCAAAAATTAATTTCCTCCATAATTTTCCCCTAAAATACCTTGCATAACTTCATTTCTCTCATGTAAAACTCCTAGATGCATTAATTCTTTCATGTCGGCCTCCAAAGGATGTCTTTATGTTGTAATATAACTAAAAATAACCGATTTAGTACTTCAAAGAGAACTATTCCACATGGGAGTTTAGTAATATCATGAAACCATATTCGATCCATTCCCATACATATAAAACATGCTTGAAAATCATTTTATCACTTTCCCATTAGCCAAAATGAGGATTAAACAAACCCGAGAGGGCTGCGTGAGCTAATGAGCTAGTTAGAGGAAGGGTTTATAGTGACTAGGAAAGAGGTTTTCAAATGGTGGGATTCATTTTTATGGATGCACATCATATAAAGTATAGAGGTTATGAACCAGTTGTAAAACAACTTAATTTTAGCATGCACGTATACACTAAGAGATAATCTAGTTTTCCCTCCATATTCAAATTTTGAATATTTGAATGTAATGGTTTTTATTGTAGTGTAAAAGTGAAAAGGTGAAGTTGTTAGTTTATAGATGGATATGAGTTGTTATACCTATGTATGAGAAGGATAAAATATTCCTCAATCAATTTTTAATATTGTCAAGAAGTCAAAATAAGAGAATGTTTTCGTGTTCCTAAGCCATTTTGAAGGAATATCACTAAAATAATGGAGATATGAGCTCAAATAAGGAAGAGGATAACAAAATGAAATCTTATAAACTGGATAGTGGATATAATGGTTGAATTTCAATAAGAGAGACAATTTGTGAGAAGTATAAGGATGGTGTGGAGGAGTTAACACTTGAGTTGTAGAAAGGATTACAAGAAAATGATGTTGTAAGACTATTCTTAAACACAAATAAGACTGATTTTATGTTCTCTCGAGTTTGAATTACCCAAGGTATCCTTCATTTTCATGTGCTTTAATGGTTTTTATTGTAATAATATATGATATATATTATCTAGAATATCTCTTGCTTATGTTTTGTATCTTTTATAAAGGATTGTGATAGTGACAAGTGGAAAGACAAAGAGCATGAAAATCACCATACACTAATTTTGCACCAAATAAATTAAATATCGGTTAGAGAAGGAGGAGAAACCAATTATGAACTAAGTGTAATTTATTTGAGAGATGAAGGTAAAGTTTTGAATGAGTTGTGCTTAATTTTATGGTTTCGAGCTCGATTTAGGCGAGAGAATAAATTTTAAATTAGCCAATGAAATACGCTAAAATTTTGCATGGATCTATGTCTTATCATTATGAAGGAGTCCCTAAAATCCTAGAGTGAATAGGCAAGTGTGTGATGAGAAGTTTATAACAAAACTTTCTAAATACCCGGGAGCGGTACATAGAGCGAGTAAGGTGAAATTTATGTAAATGAGGTAATTTTAATGCTTCAATAATTTTGACTAATGAGCACGATAGTTTTAATCATATTCCAAGAGTTTATAATGTATTTTTTCGATCATATTTTTGGATGACTGTCATGAGATCACTATAATCTAGATTTTCATATGCCTATGAAACCTCATTTCTACAAATTTCAAATAAGGAATGTTAAATAGAACATCTAGAATAATTTTATCTATGTTGAATATTTCAAAGGCCTAAGGATTATGTAATATAATCTATAAGAATTCTATCCTATACAAATCTAAGGCCCAAGAGCTAAATCTAAGACCTATCACACAAAGGAGAAACACTATGAAAAAGGATGAAAGGAAGATGACAATCTAGTAAGGAATAAAGCATAAATATTCTCGAAGTCTATAATAAGATTTATTCATCATCTTCTAGGTGAGATTCAAGCTAATACCTCTCTAAACTAAGTTGAAAGCATTGACAAGACACAAAGCTGAGATATAAGACAAAAAAATTTATCTAGCATTCTTGAGGTTGAAATAATACTAGATGGAGGCACTGAATATGGTCATTTGATTCAATGTAGGGCATAGATGTATGGAAATCATAAGTTTAAGTGGATCTAAACAATGTCTATATTAATGAAAATAGTCATGATCATCTTAAGAATTAGGATTGTGTTATGAGAAAGGGATACAAATATTCCCGATGTATTAGATGAGTAAAGTGTTAAGAATGATCTATTGATTGAAATGCGGGGGCATCTTGTTAGACATATCATGATCTAAGGATCCACAAATAAGAACTATGGGTGTATAACATAAGACAGAGTATGATCATACATCTATAAAAATGAAGAAGTAATGATCTTAAACCTGAGATTTTGATCCAAGATTGCTTCTAATATCGGTAGAAACCAGTCCAAGTAAGCCCCCAAACCTATAATGTATACAAGTGATTTTTTTCAATAGGCTCATTATCACTAGACTCAAGAGATACTATGGTCTCATAAGGTAAATTAGAGCATGATCATGCTTAAGGGATGGTAATAAATCATAGATGTGTCGCTAAACTTTCAAAATTTCATGTCCCAATGATGAGACTATTACTTCATGAGAAATGTGAATAATAAGAGGTCATGTCAATGGTAAAATCAAGAACTAAACTAGTTAAATGATGATTTTGAATGTCTATGAATATACAAAAGATGAGAACAGAGCACCTATGGCCTTAGTAAATCACATTTCACATTGAATTCCCTCTCCTCATGGGTCTTTGGGAGAACATGTAGCCTAAATATAAGGCATGTGGGTTAATTGAAAGGATGATTAAAGATAAGGAATATCAGTTGAGCTAAGATGCCACATCATTTATGGTATCGAGTCTTTGGTAATACCTTTTTAAATATTTATTTGATTGAAGAGATGATTAGATACTTATTTTATTTTACAAGTTGTGCTAATAAATGAATGAGGTTGTGATGCAATGTATCAGGTGAAGAGGTTTTTATACATGTTAATGAAGTTGTTGGTGCTCATATATAAGTTAAGATTACAGGTTTGTGAAGAAGGAAAATCAACCAAGTGAGGATTAAGAAGATCTAGTGAAGCTCAAAAAAAAAAGAGGAAGTTGTGATCTAGTGAAAAGACTCAAGAAAGAAATAAATATAGAGATACAAATAATGATAAGAATGGTGAGATAGTTCTCTAGATAAAGAGAGAAAGAGAGAAGAAAGCAGAGAGAGGATAAAATCCAAGAATAAGAAGAGGAAATAAGACGAGATAAGCTAGATAATTGAATAAATAGAGTCTATGATGAAAACTAGGATTAAGATACTAATCCAAGGAGTTGGATGGAGGAGGAAGAAAAGAGTAAAGTGGCCATCGAATATACTTATGAAGAAGGGGTAAGTGCAGCAAGTTGGGGGACAAAAAAGGGGTCATAAGTGGACGTCATATTGCAAATAACAACATAATATCAACTTGTAGGGATTATTAGCAATGCATACACTCAAAATTAGAAAAACTTATATTAATATGAATTGTAGCATCTAGAATCTAGTTTCTAAAATACTATTTTTTAAAAAAATGGACAAGATTATCTATATTAAACAATCAAAATTCAATGACTTGGTATTTTTTTAAACGCCTATAAGATTATAGTCCGTTTTCCCATGATTTGGATGACCAAAAATTGATATATATTTTTCTCCTTTGGTGAGAAGTTAGATGCCACTATCTATCTTGGGATGAATTTTATTTTGTATTTTTTTAGCAATATTTTATTTTTTATGATTTTTTCCGTGAAAGTGGTATGAAAACATAAAGAAAACAGAGCACTTTCTGTTTGCCCGCCATAACTTCATCAAAAATATTGAAAGCAAATTTTTTTTTAACATGTATATAATTTCACCACGGTTGGGATGGTATAAGTTTTATCACATTCTAATAAGTGAAACAAAGTTTGTAGTCTTAAACGTAGACATAAACATTCACAGGAAATAGTGTCTTAAAGACCTACTATTAGTAAAAAATTATAAAATGATATTTATCATATTCTATTCACTTTAAAATCAGTATTTATACAAAGCTAATAGTCTCCCCTACACAATGGTACCATTTTTATGACATATGTTTTACTTTTCGGCATGGTTCAAGTCCGCGGAAGACTAAATTTGATGTTTTGTTGTTTTTAATGTAAAATTCAGGATTTGATGTCCACTTAATTGTCCCCCAACTTGGTGCACTTACCCGAAGATAAGGCAAAATAATATTTCCATACAGAGTGAAGCTCGTAGAGACAAGATCGTGAACAGGTTGCCAAGTGAGCAACATGATAAAGAAGTTTTGAAGAAGGTTCTCATTGTGGAGAACAAGAGAAAATAAGGAAAAGAAGATGAAGTGCTAAGAGGAGCACTTGAAAGGATGAGAGTGACAGTGAAGAGATCACTCATGGGGACCTTGTGGTCTCTAATTTTTGTGTCTAATGTTGTCTTTAAATGGGTAATTATAGGTATAACTAGCCTTGTGAATAAGGTCAAGAGGAAGACCTTGAAAGATGAAGATATTGGTGCAATATAATCCACCACACACAAGTGAATGTGCAATAATGAAGGAATAATTTACTACCTGCTAGTAAAGAAGAGGAGATGCATTGCTCAATGCATGAGAAATATGTTGAAGACTTTGAACAAAAAAGTGTAGAGATGGAGGATGAAGATGAATTCCATGATGCCATGGAGTACCTAGAAAGGACAAGTGAGCAACCATACATGAAGAAGGAAGAAAATATAAAGAATCAAGAATTCATACAAGATGAAGAATCCATGGAACAACCCATCAAGATAAAAATAAGTTCAAGTTCTGATTCTATCCATGCATGTAAGAGTAATTTAGTGATGTACAGATGGAGATTATATATATATATATATATATATATATATATATATAACAAGCCTTCAAAACCAACAATACACCATGGCTATGTGGTACCAAAAGGGCTCAAGGGATCAGAAAATGCAAAGAAGGACACAAATCTTAATCAAAATGAGGACTCAAGGAAGAATCAAATACAAAGCATGAAGGAAAAGGTAGAATGCAAAGTGAGAAAGGCAATTTGTCAAGAAAGACAACATGAAGATGTCAAATAAAAAAATTGGTTGAGGAATTGAACAAGTGCCATCCTAAATCTATGAAGAAGGTATGGGTGGATAAAATAACAAGAAGAAATGGTGATAAATCTCAAGAAGGATTATATCATGATTATGAACTTGAAAAGGTAATGATAACATCAAGAATTACATGGAATAAAGTTGAAGAACTTACAAGTAAGCAAGAGAATGAAGGAGAAATGATGAGTATGCAAGAAGCACTCCATGAACCCAAGAAGTACCAGGGGAAATGAAAGGTAAGTCAATTTTTTGCAATGAATGAAATGATGATATGTCTATGAAAACTAATGTGCAACAAGGAAATAATTCAAAGTGGATGGATTATGAAAGTAGATAAGTGAAATCAATTCACATATTTGAAAAGAGAAATTAGATACTAGGTAATGGTGCTTCAATTGTTTTTGATGAATATATTGATGAAGAAGTTTATTTGTATGAGGAAACCATAAAGGGGATACATGTATTTATAGATGATGAAAGGTAATATGGTACTAAGTTTGATACATGACATGAAGATTTGGATGAGTTTGTGTTGAATGAAGAGTTGGAAATGATAGAAGAACTATTCAATCCTTCTAAGGAGAAGTTTTTGAGCTCAAATCAGAATGAATATTCCAGATTATCAGTATGAGGAAAAGGTAAAGCAAGGGAGAGAAAGAAAGAAAATGACCAAGTTGAACATGGTCAATGAAAAAACAAAAAGAAATGAAGAATAAGAACACCTTGAAATCATTCAAGATGCTTCATGGCCTCAAAATTTTACTTCTAATGTTGCTTTTGATGTTATAAATACAGGTTTGGAAGAAATTGAGATGAATCAAGCATATGATTCAATGAGAAAGCTCATAATGCAAGAAGAACAAGAAGATTTTGAAGACATACTAGATGATAAAGAAGAAGCATGGAGTTTTGAAAATGAGAAAAACTAAGGAAGATAACATATAAGAAGAGAGAGAAGCAAGCAAATGAAGGGAAAAAACAAGGAGGCTCAAAAAGTGTCATTGGAAACAAGGACTTGGGACCCAGGTATAAAATCAAGACTAAAGGATGGATAAGGAATTCTATTTAAATGGATTTAAAATATTTTCTAGTGGGAGAGTATGATGTAGGAGAATCATATAGATCATGGAGGTCATGAACTAGTTGTAAAACAACCTACTTATAACATGCAAGCATACACTAAGAAATAATCTAGTTTTCCCTCCGTATTCATATTTTGAATATTTGAATGTAATGGTTTTTATTGTAGTGTAAAAGTGAAAAGGTGAAGTTGTTAGTTGCTAGGTGGATATGAGTTGTTATACCTATGTATGAGAAGGAAAAAATCTTCCTCAATTAGTTTTTAATATTGTCAAGAAGTCAAAATAAGAGATTTTGTTCCTATTCCTAAGCCATTTTGAAGGAATATCACTAAAATACTTGAGATATGAGCTCAAATAAGGAAGAGGATAAAAAATGAGAGATAATAAAATGGATAATGGATAGAAGGTTCGAATTCCAATGAGAGAAAAAATTTTGAGAAGTAGAAAGATGGTGTGGAGGAGTTGACGTTTGAGTTGTAGCAAGGATTGCAAGAAAATGATGTTGTAAGACTATTCTTAAACACAAATAAGACTGATTTTATGCTCTCTGAGTTTGAATTACCTGATATCTCCTTCATTTTCATGTGTTTTAATGGGTTCTATTGTAATAATATATGATATATATTATCTAGAAGCTATCTTGCTAATGTTTTGTATCTTTTACAAAGGATTGTGATAGTGAAAGTGGAAAGACAGAGAGCATGAAAATCCCCATACACTAATTTTTCACCAAATCGATTAACTAACAGTTAGAGAAGGAGGAGAAACTGATTATGAACTAAGTTTAATTTATTTGAGAGCTGAAGGTAAAGTTTTGAATGAGTTATGCTTAATTTTATGGTCACTCAATTTAGGGTAGAGAATAAATTTTAAATTAGCTAATGAAATCTGATAAAATTTTGCATGGATCTCTATCTAATCATTGTGAACGAGTCCCTAAATCCTAAAGTGAATGGGAAAGTGTGTGATGAGCTGTTTATAAAATTTTTTTTTGAATATGTGGGAGTAGTAAATCAGTTGAGTAAGGTGACATTTATGTAAATGAGGTAATTTTAATGCTCCAAGAATTTTTATTGATGAGCACGATGTTTTTTAGCATATTTCAAAAGCTTATAATGCTTTTTTCAATCATCTTTTGGATGACTGTCATTAGATCACTATAATCTAGATTTGCACATGCTTGTGAAACCTCATTTATCCAAATTTTGGATAAGGAAGCGTAAATAGAACATCTAGAAGAATTTTATCTATGTTGAAACTTTCAAAGGCCTAAGGAATAAGTAATATAATCTATAATAATTATTTCCTATATAAATCTAAGGCCCAAGAGATAAATCTAAGATGTATCAAGGAAAGGATAAACACTATGCAAAAGGATGAAAGGAATATGACAATCTACTAAGGAATAAAGAATAAATATTGTCGAAGGCTATAATAAGATGTATTCATCATATTCTAGGTGATATTCAGGTGGTGACCTCTATAATCTAAGTTGAAAGCACCGATAAGACATGAAACATAGATATAGGAGGAATTTTTTTATCTAGCATTCTTAAGATTGAAAGAATACCAAATAGAGGCCTAAATATGGTCATTTTATTCAATTTAGGGATTAGATGTATGGAAATCCTAAGTTTAAGTGGATCTAAAAATGTATATATGAATGAAAATAATCATGATCATCTTAAGAATGAGGACTATGTTATGAGAAAGGGATACAAATCTTCCCTGAAGTATTAGATGAGAAGTGTTAAGAATGATCTATTGACTTAAATGCAAGGGCATCTTGTTAGACATTTCATTATCTAAGGATCCACAAAGAATAACTTTGGGTGTATAAGATAAGATAGAGTATGATCATACCTCTTTAAAAATGAAGAGGTAACTATCCTTAACCTGAGATTGTTGATCCAAGATTGCATCTCATATTAGGCACAAACCAATCCAATTAAGCCCCCAAACTTATAATGTATGCAAGTGATTGTTTTTAATAGGCTCATTATCATTAGACTCAAGAGATACTATGGGCTCATAAGGTGAATTAGAGCATGATCATGCTTAAGGGATGGTAATAAATCAGAGATGTGTCGCTAAAATTTCAAAAGTTTCTATCCCAATGATGAGACTATTCCTTCATGAGAAATGTGAAGAGTAAGAGGTCATGCCAATGGGAACCTCAAGAACTAAACTAGTTAAATGATGATTATGAATGTCTATGCATATATGATAACAAAGCACATATGGCCTTAGTAAATCACATTGCACATTAAATTCACTCTCCTTACGGGTCTCTAGGAGGACATGTAGCCTAAATATAAGGCCCGTGGGTTAATTGAAAGGATGATCAAAGATAAGGAATATCATTTGATATAATATGGCACATCAGTTTTCATGGTCAAAATTTCATATTTTTCATGCTATACATTTAGCATGAAAACACTATGGAAACTTTTGATGAACATGTGGATTCATTGGGAAATAAGGAAATGAATTTGTTCAAATATTCATAGTTTACATTAATCAATAAATGGAGAAAGTGAAGTTATTAAATGATTTCCTAATTCCATTATTAAATACATTTAAATCTTAATTAAATTTTAGGTCAATTTTATTATGTTTTAGATTAGATTTAAGTTGACTATAGATCCGACAAAGATGTTACAAAAGGAATAATAAATCATGCTTCGTAACTCAAATTATATAGAAAGAATATAACATACACCAATCAACCTAACATGTGATTGAAATCACAAATGTGTAGAAGCATTTATCTTATTATAGATGAATTTTAAGGAGATTTGTGACTATGCACTACTAGATATGGGTGATCTCGAACACTCGAGTGACCTTTGCAAATGGAATTTTGATTGTAAATACTCTTAGGGAATGACCCTATTATATGGTCCTAACCAAGTTATATTATTTTTCACCTACCTTAATTCAATTTTTAACTTTATGTGGTGTTTTCCTTCTTATATTTTTCTTTTGTTGTCACACATGCGGTGAGGCTATCGTATGGACTTATCATCATCTCAAACCCGCAATGGATGAATATTCATGAAACAAAACATTATAATGGTTGTTGGAACCATCGTGTACTATTGACATTGGAACTTCTCTTAAGAGGACTCAAATTTCAATTCATTCTCCACCTAGCATATGATATATAGATAGATCAATCAAACTTGGAATTTTATTTTACCATGTTTGTTTTGGATTTGCTATTGCTAAAATACTTGGAGAGAGTATGTTTGAGTTTTTGTAGATAAGATATATGGTTGCTTGACCTATTTTATAGCTTCAAATATAATGTGGGTGCCTACCTAATGACTTATGATGTGACAAGGTGAGATTTATGGAGCTTTGGATGCCTTTTACAAGTGTATGAAGTGATTTATCTAGTGCATTTCCGAGAAGTTATAGGTTAACAATGAGGTGGTATTTACTTGCTTATATATGGTTCTATAGATTATTTATATAGAAAAGGAATTTATCATATGAAGTATAAGAACAATGAAAGATATCAATTTGACAAGAGAGTTTGAGGACATATCGGTTAAAGATCGTATAAATGGGTCATGAATAGATATAAATTCAACCAAACTGTATGGTCTTGTCTCGGGTACTAGGAAATATTTCAAATGAAGTTTTGAGTTGATAAAATGATTTTTTTGTATTGTATTATCATAATGTGTTGACATTTCAATATCTATGGATAAAAGGCTAAAAATGGACCTTGAAAAGTGCTAAGTAGGAATGGAGAAGTTGTATTTATCATAACAAGAGTGCATAGACAGAGAAAGGGTTTCCAAAATGTAAATTAAAAATTTTATTCTCTACTCACTCATTATATTATATCTATAAATTCATTTCCCCAAAGGATTGGTCTCCAATTTTAGAGTCTAAGCTCCTAGAAATGAAATACAATCTTTACATGGTGGTAAGAAAGCATGGAAATACACCAATTAAGTGAAAGTATATGCTTTATTTGTCTTGGGATATTAGTGTTCCACTCTAATTGAATCTATCATAAATGTGGTTTAAAATATAGAATTAGAAAGTGTAGGCACTATTTTTAGTCCCTGGTAGATTTTTTCAAAGTATTTTAAAGTGTGTGGTTTTAAAAAGAAATGTACAATATTGAAAATTCCCAAGTTAATTGAGTAAAATAGTTTTGAAACTACATTAAGGATTTTTAGTTTCAGTTTTTAACTCTATTATTAGTATGCATAGAAATCGTGATGAGGGGGTTGTCCATATTTTCTTACTATAAGTATTATAATTGAGTTTTGTTTTAATTTAGCTCTTATTTTTCATAAGAAAAAAAGTACCTTCACTACATTACTATGAACTTTTGTATTGTGTTATAGCTTATATTTTCTCAATTTATTTAGATCTTTGTTGATACTTTGGATAAATAAAGAGTTAAAACAAGGATACTTTCATTAAAATGGTGAATGAAGTTTTGGTTTATGATAATTTGTGAAATTCAAGGAATTAGTTTGATATTAGTTTTTATATGAATTGTAGGTGTGTTTAGGAAATATGTGATGGTACATGAATTGAATGTTAGATTGTGGATTTGGGTTAAAATTGTTAAATATTATGAATATTAGTTGATTTAAGTAATGTTATTTCAATTATTCTTTTTTTTTTTTTTAAATCAATTTTGGTATACAAATTTCGGTTTTTTTCATAATTTAATCTTATGCATACAAGAATTATATCCATGTTCCCTTATAATTATTCCTAGTATTTATGATTAATTGATTGTTGCAATGAGTTCTTAAAATTATAGTTTATATCATCATAAGTTGAATGTCTTTTCTCTTATTTGTTTAATGTTTGAAGATTTTTAAGTACTTTTATTACCTACATTTCCCTCTTATTTAGTTTTTGTATTAAATGCACTTCACTTAGTTTAGGTTTTGTGGCATTTTGAATATCCATAGGATATACAAATGTTGGTGAATTTTCCAAAGTTCACCATTTCCTTTGACTAATATTAATTTCTTGTCTTCTTTTGGAATCGTGCCCAAAATTGCATTAACATAAGTTGGTGCTAGAAGGAGGGGATGTTTAAAAACACACTTAAAAATATTATATTATCCTTCATTATTTAATTATTACTTTTTTTTGTTCTTCTAAACCCAAAATCAACAACAAATTAGTCATAGAAAGGGGAGCTAGACTCTCATAAATTGTCACAAACTAGAATTGTAACTTTGTCATACATGGTCCAACTATTATCCTAGGGTTTTGATTCAACCTTTGTCTATTCATAAGAAACCATAAGGGATAAAAAAATTCCTGTGCTCTCCCATATTTCTTCATCTTATCACTCGCATTCATCAATTTACACCACCAAAAATAGATCAACCGACTTGAAGATGAGGTACTGCACTTGCTATTTAGGTAGATGCCCATGAATTTATCAAAAATTATTGTGAATAAATAGGTAAGAAACCTATGGATGTTTTATTCATATTCAATAATTATATTATAGATTAGTTATATGTTATAATACTTATAGGTATTGAATAGTTGTATACAAACCAAAAATAGTTACACTGTACAACCACCCAATAACCAAATATATATACTTGAATATAAAATAAACATATGGTTTTAACAATATAACAATATTACCATATATTTACATAAGTAATAATTAATTACCTATAGTAGATGGTAACTAATATTAAATTACTTATTACAATGCATAATTATTATAAACTATGGATTTACATAACATTCCCCCACTTGATTTTCTATTTCCTCAAGGGAAGAGGAGAGGAACTCTCTGAACATATCAAATTTTTCACATGCAAGTGACTTCATGAAGATATCTACTCATTATTCATATGTTGGGAAAAACTGAAGCTGAATATTGTGTTTCAAAACATGCTCACGAATGAAAATGTACATGTACCTCAATGTTCTTCATCCTCTCATGAAACACTAGATTTCAAACAAGTTTTAGAACACCTTTATTTTTAACATACAAGGTGGTAGATTTATCTTGTGGTAGTCCAGGTCTGTCAAGTATGTGAAGTAGTCATATCACTTCATATACAACTCCACCTACAACAGGATATTCATCTTTTGTGGAGTATCAAGAAACAAAAAGTGTTTCTTTCTTCCCTGTGATATTGGACTAGATCCCAAAAAGAATACAAATCCAAAAGTGAATTTCTTGTCATCAATGTTACCTACATGATCTGAGTTTGAATATCTTATCAAGAAGAATTGATCATTCTTCTTGTACTCTAGGCCAAAATCCATAGTACCCTTGATATATCTAAAGATCCACACTATTTCGATCTAATGAAAACTATGGGTTCCTATATGAACTATGAAATATATCTAAGCACAAAGATAATATCTAGCCTAATATATATTAGGTAAATAATGATCTTAATAAACTATTGATAGAGAGTTGTATTTACCTATGGAGATGGATTTATATGAGACAAATGAAGTCTTGTCTCCATATGTGTGAAAATGGGTATAAAGGACATCATTTGAATTTTCTCGAGCATGGTCTTCGCATATTTCAACTAAGAAACAAATATATGATTCTCCTTATTCCATACATCCAATCCAAGACAGTAGCACATCAGCCTATGATCCATAACGTTGAAATATCAATTAAGGTATTTCTTCATTACATTGATCATCTTTATTGTTCTTCCCATGATGGCTAGATCGTCGACATAGATGAAAAATATGACAATATCTTCCCTTTATTTTGAGGTATAGATTAGAATAATATGGATTCATCTTTAATCAATGTTGAATGAGATGCTCATCAATATTGACATAGCATTCCGTGGGAGCATGTTTAATACCATATAGTGATTTGTTGAGTCTACATACTTTTTATTATTTTTAGGTATGCAAAAACCTTATAGTTGAGTCATTTAGACCTCTTCCTACAAGTTTCCATTGAGAAATGAAATTTTCACATCCATCTGGGGAAATTTCCATCCAAATTATGTAGCTATAGAAAATATCATCTTGATCTTTTTATCTTAGTTGTGGGAGAAAATTTCTCCTCATAGTCTATACATTCCTTTCCGATCATACCTATTTTCTAATAGTCTTGCTTTGTACTTGTCAAATGTCACATATGATTTTTAATTTGTTTTGAAAATCCATCTATATACAATGGGATTCTTCCTTAGTGTTAGATTGATAAGTTACATGTGTTATTATTCATCATTGACTGATACTCATCTTCCATGACATCCTTCCGAGCTTTAGATTGTAGGGCTTCCTAAACTATAAATAGATCAATAAATTCAACAACAATACTCATTAAGGAAAAATTTACCTCTTCATGAGCTTTTTGTGATTTTATGGTTTAGGGGTGGAAGCGTTTGGAGGGCCATCAAAATTTTCATCTCAAATCATGTTAGTATACCATTTAGGCATGCACTAAACTATTCTCATGGTTTTTCATTGTGAAAAATCATTACCATCATCCCCATCATCAATGGGAACATCAACATTTATTTTCACAAAAAGGGTTATTTCAACATCTTGTCAATTTTTGGAAGGAGCCTCAAATTATTTCTTCTAAAAAAATTGACATCCCTACTAGTGTCTACTTTCCTGGTCTTTGGAACCATCAAGATATACCTAAGATCATATTCATTGCATCCAATGAAGATGTATTTTCTAGTTTCATATCCATATTCTTTCTCTTTTACTTGGGAATGTTCATGCTTTATTTTCACCCAAATAATCTGAGGTATGAAAAGGATGGTATTTGTTCTAACCATGCCTCATGTGGTGTTACTCCACCAAGATAAACTTTGTGAAATTTGTTTAGTGGATATACTATTGTCTTAGTTTTTTCACCCAAAATATATTCTCTAGTCTTGAATCATCAATTAAGCATTATACCTTCTCCATGATAGTATGATTCCTTCTCTCAAAAACACCAATTTTCGTGGTGTTTGGATGAAGCATTTGTAAACGAATCTCATGAGCTTCTAAATATTATTGTAACTCATTTCTAGTGAATTACCCTCCTTAATTTGAGAAGAGAGATCTAATTTTACCACCACTCTTGTTTTCAAAAACCACTTTGAAATTTTTTAAGTTCTCAAAATCTTCATATTTAGTACAAAAACAACATATCCATATTTTTCTTAAATAATCATAAAAAAATCATGAAATACTAAAAACCATAATGACTAGGTTGTAATGGTCCACAAATATTAGTATGCATCAGATAAAGCTTACATGGGGATTGATGTGTACTTTTCTAAAATGAGGCTCTATGTTTTTCTCCTACAAGGAAATTAGAAGAATTTTTTCCTTCTTGAGAGATGAAAAACTTGTAACACCCACACTAGTGACACAACAAAAATACACTTCCAAAAGAAAGATATGATGATACCAACAAAGATTAGAAAATATAAGCATAATACCACCAAGCCATAAAATGGATTGTCAAGGGAAATGGTGCCAATACTTCCACTTATCCCTCCACTAAGGAAGGGAGACTAGCCTTTGTTCCTTCAAATAAGTCATGCAACCATGCATGAAAACACACTTATCCCTCCACACTTATCACTCCACTAAGACTAGTCTCACCAACCTTTGTTTCCTCCCAAATAAATAAGAGACCCCATACACCATAATAACACTTATCCCTCCACCTTTGGAAATGTAAGTCCCCAACATACACACATACAAAGCATACTCATGCATACAATAAAATATAACACATCAATCAATGCACATGCATTCCAAATAGAAACCAATTAATTCAAAAAGGTTTAACATTAAGAGAAAGAAAATAACATTTAATCAAATATGTATCACCATGTCAAGCCTTTGTAAGAGGCTCAAAAGAGAGAGGGTTAGGAACATTCACAAACATTAGCACACAATACCAAGCCTCTAATGGATTGCAAAGGAACTAGGGTCAATCCATACCACTTATCGCTCCACTAAGGTATGGGGCATAAGTTCTTGGTTCCTCCAGTAAAATAAAATGCATGCCACTTATCCCTCCACCTAGTTTATTCCAAAACCCACTTATCACTCCACTAGAAAAATCCCACATACCTTTGGTTCTTGTTAGTGAAAAATCATAGCACCTAAATGACCTCTCAGATTTGATGTTTCAAACCTATTATTTGATGTAATTTTCATAACATTGAGTTTTTACCCAAAAGTGTGGGACTTTGCAAATGGGAAAACTCTCTAGATTAAGTTCAGTTCCTATTCCTTTATCTAGGTGCATATGTGAAATTTGTAAAGGATTGATTCCTAAACCTAATCTAATATTGCCAAGGAGATAAGGATGAAAGGAATGCAAGAAATTAAAACTAAGCTAACCAAGTGATACACTGAAGGAATGATGAACATTTGTTTTGCTGATAGGCACAAACCAAAAAAATGCATACAATAATCAAGCACAAATAACCAATTTTGCAATGAAAGACCAAATGAGAGAAATGAAGACAAGAAAGGGTCAAAAATCAGCCACAAACATGTATTATTGCTCTGCAGATTTGATACAATGCATTTACAAAATGGCCAAAAGGTAGAAAACATGTTGCAATCTAATGGAAGGTCTAAAACTCCATGAATTCATTTGCTAGAGGAAAAGGGGAGCCTACAAAACAAAATAATGTCCAACCCTTTACAATGAGTCCCAACCATGTTTTTATAGATTCAACACAGAGGGAAGAAAGAGAGAGAAGTGGGAAAAAACAATTCAAAGCTCAACCACTATCATCAATGCCTCCTACAAAATATTCACCCCAAATCTATCTTGACTGCATTAATTACTTGTTCCACACCTTGAAGGAGGGGGAAATAGTGGATCGAGATCAAATATTATCTCAGTTATTGGGACAAAATAAATCATGCATTAATGACCTGAATATATTTCTCCATTTTTCTCCCACCTAACTTCTCTAAACTTAAAGTTTTGGATCTTCATGATGTAGACAAGGCTGAGATCTTTCCAATGGTGTAATATTTACTGGATTTTGAGCCCCGGGTTGAAAGATATGCCCATTTGAAATTTGTATTGGGTCCGTACAAAATAGCGGGAAAAACCAGTTTGAAAATGGGCCCCATTTTGAAACCAGAGACACATGGAGGGATGGCGCATGTCGAGGGTGGCCTCTGTATTTTGCTTTTAGAATGGCATGGGGCTGATGCGTGGTTTCCTCTATGAATTTTATGATTATTTATTTTTTTGGCTAAGTCTTTTGCTCGGCGGGGTCATATATCTGACCGGGGACATGCGACAGCCTGACACTTGCTTGGAAACCTCCCCTTAATTATGCTCTTGAATTAGCACCATTTGGGCACTTTGTTGTTGTAGACTCACAGCACCCCTGGATGTAGATCAGGCTTCTAGGTTGATCACTCTAGCATCCAGTGTGATTGCACAACATGGAAACCTCTCTCCAAGTGTGGGGACTTGTTAAACTCGAGAGAGGAATATCCATTAGAGGCTGGTTCCTCAAACTCCTCTAATTTAGATCTATATTTTGTAAAACTACAAAGGTTCAGATCCTAATCCTACTCTAAACTACAAGGAGACAGGGATAGAAATGCAAAAAATTTGAAACTAACTAAAGATGGTGATGCACCAAAAGGAGTGGTGAAACATATTTGTCATGCAAATAAACACAGACCAAAGTTCACAACATAAAACATACACAGACTGATAAGGTATAATTTAGGATCTAAAATGAAGCAAATAATACAAACAGAGGACTGAAACCCATTCACAGAGCTTGCATTATCTTTTCAGTGTCAAAAACACGCATTACATCCTTAGAGAGGTAAAATAAAAATTGTTACAATCTTTGGAGAGGTCTGATCCTTGCTTCAATCACTTGCTGGAGGTGAAAGAAGAAGTTGCTATGTCAAAAATTGTTCCCCCTTTCAGAAATGAGCCAAATCTGGCTTTTACATTGCATGGGTCGAGTCCAGGGGATAGAAAACGTACAAAAACATGAGAGCCCATCCCTTCTTGACTATAGGTGCATTAAAATGGCATGGGGACCTTACAAACCCATACCCTGTCATTTTGACTGGAATACAGGAGAATGCGACCCATTCTGCATTAAATCTGGTCGCTGAAATGTCGCTTCTGGCCATGAACACGTGTCAGAGCCGTTTCTCAATTTTATCTCTCTAGACTACACCAAAACTCAAGATTAACCCCGTAATCATGTGGAGAATTTCACAAGCTTTCCGTTGATATAAAGAACGTGCAAATCCGAGCTCTGGATCGAAAGATATGTCGATCTGAAGATTTAGGGCACAAAACAGGTGAAAATGCGTTTTGAAAATTTTCCCGCGCTCTGCCACCTGGATGACACGTGGCACGCAGCTGATTGGATATGTAATTCTCTCTCCTCTCTGTCCCATGGGTTTTCTTACTTCATTGGACACGTGTCCTCTTTTTATTGGCTCGGGTTAGTGCTTGAAACCTCGCCTTTGACTTTTGGACTTTCTCCCTTATGACACGTGTCACGATTTGATTGGTCCGCAAGTCTGCCGGCTTTTCGTGCCCTTCGCGTCTTTTTGTCTTGGATGTCCCAGTGCTATTTGGGATAGAATCCTCGATCCACCCGAAATGGGCTTCCTTGTCCCTTATCTGCCGATGACACGTGGCGCAATCTGATTGGCTCTCGGCTTTTTCGGCTATCCACGTCCCACGCGTCCCTTTGTCCCAACTGTCCCAATACGAAATTTCTCTGTTTTGGGTGAACTGGCCGGTTCGCGCCTTCTGCGCACTCACGGCCCAGATGTCCTAGTGTGAAAGTTCTTCCGTTCGGCCGAACTGGTTCACGTCCTTTGCGTACCTTTGTCCCACTTGCTCCCGGACTGTCTGGGACAAATTCTTCCGATTCACCCGGTTCGGCCGGTTCGCGTCCGCCACGTACTTCTGGCCCGACTATCCCGGTGCTAAAGTTCTCTGTTTCGGCCGATTCGGCGGTTTCGCGTCCTCACGACCGAATGTCCCAAATTGTTTTGCTCAGTAGTTAGTCAATTTTGCTTCCTCCTTCGGCCGGATCGGCTTCTCGTGCCCTGCGCGTCCTTCTGTCCCAGATGTCCCTTTGCTTCGCGGGCCGCCTGGAGGCTTTTCGGCCTGATCCGCGTCTCGATGTCCCTCACGTCCCTACTATTGCGAGGACTAGGACTTAGCCAATTTTCACGATTTTTCCTGTCCCAAGCTTGTTTTTTCCACTTTTTTCACCTTTCCTCAGAACTTGCTCTTTTCCTCCTGGACAAGAAAGTTAGAAAAAATCGAGGGGACCCTGGAAACATGATTTTTTTGCCCTGGATCAATCAATTTGCCTGGGACTTGAGAATTCTGATGTATGTTATCGAATTAACCCTGGGGGGTGAATTTGGATAACAATTTGGTGACTCAGCGGGGTCATCTGCCTGCTAGATGAAAAGACCAGTTGCCTGAAGTAGTCCATTGGGCATGGAGTCATCAAATATTCTATTTAGAACCCTAACTGACTCAGAATGTGCAAGGAGGAAGATGGAATGTCACCTGATGAAAGCAAGGACTGCTAAACATCTCCATGGACAGCAAGTTGTGCCAAAGCACTTAGGGAAAACAAAACTAACCTACAGAAAAACAATGTGCACAAGCACTTGGAGGAAAGAAAATCTAATCTAATATTTACAGAGGTAGTGAACTTCCTCTAGAAGCAACGCTTGAGATAGATTCCATTGACTGGAATCTGCAGTTCTTCACCATCCAATGAGGCCAATTGGAAAGCATTGTTGTTCTTGCACTTTGTGACCATGTATGGGCCACTCCAAATGGCATCAAATTTTGAATGCCTTCCGGTTTTGCTCTATCCACATCCCATTTCAACACTAGATCTCCAACTTGAAAAGATCTATCCTTGGCCTTTCTATCAAAGGTCTTCTTGATCAAAGCTTGATCCTTTTCCATTGCTTGGGATGCCTGATTTCTGATCTCTTGCAGCTCCATCAACTCTGCATACCTCACCTCCATGGGCTCAAATTCAAGAAACTCCAGCTGCTTCATGAGTTCCAACGTTGGCAACTCAAGTGACATGGGCAAGATTGCCTCTCTTCCATAGACAAGCCTAAATGGAGAGTTACCTGTGGATCTTTTGGGAGTGATCCTATCAGCCCATAAGGCTGATTTCATCTTGGTATGCCAAGACCTCTGATTCTCATCAAGAGTCCTCCTAATGATCCTCAACAAGTTCTTGTTTGTAGACTCGGCCTGGCCATTACCCTGAGGGTAATAGTTTGATGAAGTGCTTAGGTAAATACCGTTCTTGACAGCCCACTCAGTCACCTGGATCCAATGAATGCCAATGCATTATCAGAGATTATTGTAGCAGGTACACCGAATCTGGTCGTTATCCCTCATAAAAGTCTAAGATGCTAGACTCATTTGCCTCTTTGAGTGCTACTGCTTCTGTCCATTTGGTGAAGTAGTCTGTGGCTATCAAAATCCATTTGTGCCCTTGGCTTGAATTGGGATTAATGACTCCAATGAAGTCCAAACCCCATTGCATGAATGGCTGGTCAACTAAGATTGGATGCAATGGAAGGGCAGAAAGTCTCTCTTTTCCTGTGAAGAATGCACAATTCTTACACCTCTTGATCCATGCATAGCAATCACTGAAGATTTTAGGCCAATAATAACCAGCCTTCATGATTTTTAGAGCTGTCACTCTTGGTGCAAAATGGCCACCAGCTGGTCCACCATGAAACTCTTCCAACACCCTTTGAATCTGACCTGTGCTAATGCATCTCAACAACACTCCATTTACATCTTTCTTGAACAAAACTCCATCAACAATGGCATACGGGACAGCCTGCAATCTGAAGTGTCTCCTTTGGGTCTTGTTCATCTCTGGAGGGCATAGGCCTGTGCCTAGGAAGTGCATAATACCTTGGGTCCAGCAAGGAGTGGGGGAAGCATTGTCTTCTTCTTGTTTGCCACTTGGCTCATGGCTGTCTTGGACTGTCAAAACAGCCTCTTCTTCATTGCATACTTCTTTTTGTTTCCCCAAAACCAGCTGCTCACACAATCCTTTCCCTCTTACCAGCTTGGTGATCTTGATCTCAATGTCATACTCCATGACATGGGTGATCCAACCTGCCCTTTTCTCATTCAAATCCTTGTTGAGGAGGAAGTCCTTAACCCAAAGCATGTGAGACCAACAATTGAATCTTATTGTTTGAGACCAAATGTTTGAACTTCTTCAAGCTCCCGATGACATGCAAGACATGCTTTTCAATAAAAGAATACTTTATTTCATAATCTTCCAAGGTTTGGTGAAGAATGCTATGGGCTGCTCATCATTATCTTTCCATTCTCATTGTACTAGTTAAGATGGCGAGATTGTGTCATCGATCCTCCAAATGCATACAACATGAAGTCCTTTGAGAAGTCTGGGTTAATAAGAGTTGGAGCTTGTGATATGCATGCTTGATGCTTTCAAAACTCTCTTTGCCTTCCACTTGTCCATTTGAATGCCATGCTCTTCTTTAACATTTGTTAGAGGCTTGATAAGAGGGGCAAAATTAGGACAAATCTGCAGACAAAGTTTATCCTTCCTAAGAAGCTTTGAAGAGATTTCTTGTGACTGTGGCAATGAGAGCGTTCGGATGGCTTCAACCCTTTCGAGGATCAATTGTTAGCCCTTCCTAGAGACAATATGGCCCAAAAATTTGCCCTCATGTGCCAAGAATATACACTTTTTGGGATTCAATGACACTCCAAACTTCTACACCTCTCAAACACTTGCTCGAGGTGAAAGAGATGGTTTGCTACATTCTTTGAGAAGAGACAGGTGATATCATCGAGGTATATCAAAACTATTTTATTGATCAACCCCTTGAATGCCATATCCATTGCCCTTTAGAAAGTGGCCCCAGCATTTGATAGCCCAAATGGCATCTTCTTGTAGGCATAGGTCCCCCATTTGGTGGTGAAATCCGTCTTGAACTGGTCATCTTCTTTCACCATCACCTGATTATACCCTGAGTAGCCATCTAGGAGAGAGAATCTCTCTGAACCGGATACTACTTGCAATATTTGTTCCATTGAAGGAAGCGGGTAATGATCTTTGAGAGATGCCCTATTGAGGTCTCAGAAGTCCACACACAACCTGATTTCTCCGCTCTTCTTCCTAACCGGAACCAAGTTAGCAACCCAACTTGAGTGCTTGATCGGGAATATAATGCTTGCCTCTATTAGCTTATTTAGCTCTTTCTTCATTAGAGGCTCAATGTGAGGGTTAACAGGTCTCTGCTTCTGCCTGATGGGCTTAGCATCTGGATCCAATTCTATGGTATGTTGTGCCAAATTCGGATTGAATCCTCTCAAGTCTTCATAGCTCCAAGCGAAGACATCTGGAAATTCTTGGCAAAGCTATATGAAATCTGATTTCTCCTGCTCAATGGCCACTTTACCAATTTGAAGTGTTTTGCCTTCCCAACCGGAATTGGCTCGAATCTTCTCTCTTGACTGTATGTTAGCCTTTTCCTTACGGAATCGGTCGTTAGGGTTGAAGATAGACTCCAACGTTACTAAACCCTTGGGAAGCTTGTTTGTCCGCAATGCACTACTTGATCCCCATACCTTGCGCTCTAGTCTTTCCCGATTCCTAGCTGAGAATTTAGCCTCTTCTTGTAAAAATTGACGATCTCGTTGATCGTTCTCAAACACCTGCCACCTTATATTATTATCTGGAATCGCTGGCCTCACAATCACATGGACATGTGGTTGTGTTTTTTCCTTTTGATGTTTTCAACAACATCAAATGCAGCTCCAATCGCTTCGAGCCTATCCGCGGCTTCATTTTTTCTTGGGATGGAATTGATGCTAAAATCTTCGAAATCCTCAATGAGGTCCCATACCCTATTCTCGTAGTTCTTCAGCAGGTCATTCTTTGTAGCATGTTGTCCCCTGACTTGATTGACGATCAGCTCACTATCCCCGAACACCTGCAAGTTATTTATGCCCTTTTTCCTAGCCCAATGAAGTCCATGAATCAAGGCCTCATATTCAGTTGTGTTGTTTGAACAAGAAAACTGGAAGCGAAAAGCTGAATAATATTTGATGCCTTGAGGTGAAACAAGCATAGCTCCTCCCCCTGCACCTTGCCTACTCCTTGATCCATCGAAAAATAATTTCCATACCTCATTGTCATCCTTATGGTTTGGTTTGGTGATGCTAGGAATAGGCTGGTTTTCTTCATGTATGCAATAGACTCCTAGTTCAGATTCTTCTACTTCTTGGTAGGGATCAAAAGCATGTACCTTGCTTTCCCATTCATCAAGAGTCAAATCTAGAATGCTTCCAACTTTGGTGTCAGCTTCATCTATGTTTGGATAATCTTCTTGATCAAATGCTAAATAGTTGGCATTGATTTGGCTTGGAGTATGAGGCTCAATATGAAAGTTTGCAATTGGTTCAGATCTGATTGTGACCTTAGTACCATATCTCTTTCTGAACAACATGTGTGACCAATCAGCAGATAAGTAGCCTCCAATTTTGGCTGTGAAATCCCTTGATAAACATAGGGCAAAGAGTGGTGGCAAATCTATCACTGACACATCTTGTAAAACGGTAACGTTGGGGCATGTATGCAAGGTAAGATTCAAACCTTTAATTACTCCCATGGTTTCTACTACTGTCCCATCCAATTGCACTACCCCTTTAGATATTACTTCATATTGGAGACCTAGCTGATCAGCTATTTGCTTGGGCATCACTGAGCTACTTGCCCCGGAATCAATCATGCAATTGTGTACAACTTATCCCCAATGATTAATGAAACATAAAAGGAGGGGGCTTCAACATTTTACCTTGTTTTCCTCCATGAATTCCTTCAGTCAAGAGCAGCATTTATAAGCACTTTGTTTTGCATCCGAACTCGTTGATTGAAGTTGGCCAATTCTTCATGGCAGCTTCAGCAGATCTCTTTGGCCCGGGATAGATAGGGATTCCCACATTGATATGTTGACGTTAATCTTCTTCATCCGATCAATGATGTTGAATGGTGATGAAGGATCCTCTCTGTTGTCCCTTGATTTACACATTTACTCCTTGCACATGGGAAGCAACAACTGGCATCTGAGTTGGTTTAGGAGCTGGTTTGGGTGCTCCTTGCATGTTTGGAACTACATTTTGTTTGCCAACACCTTGTGGAGTGACAGAAGGCCGTGAACTACTTGGGGCCAATGGCTGTTCTTCACCCAAATTTCTCCTTTTGACCTTGTGTTGGCTGCAACACTTTGAGAGGGTATTTGATTCATACCACAGAAATCTTCAGCCTGCCAATTGACAAGAGTAGTTTCATTCGGAGATGTTCCTTGCTGAGGTGCTTCTTGCTGCTGATCTCCTTCGTGGCTAGACTCTTGCGACCCACTGATGGTTTGCACCATCAGGGCTTGATTTAATGCACCGTTAAAGCACATTGATTGGTTGTGTGGCTGACTACACGGGAAACACCAATCATATTCTTGGGCCATGTTATTTTGGACTGGCACTAATGCTTTAGAAGCAGATACAACATTGGGGTTATAGGGCTGAAATGGTCTATTAGCGGGAGGCCTTACTTGGCTTTGATTTTGATTTGTAGCCTGATTTGGTGACCTATTTTGTTGGTATGGGGGCCTAGCCTGGTACTGTGCTTGAGGCTGATACGGTCTAGCACTTTGAGCTTGCTATCTTTTGATAGTAACCAGCTCATTTCCCAAATTTTGCAATTGTTTCATGACCTCTTGGAGTTCATTTGAAGCACTAGAGGATGAAGTAGAAGTTTCACTTGAACTTTGATTTCTAGGGGTGGGAACAGGAGCCAAAGTGGGTGCTTGACTAGTGCTTGGATTTTCTAAGTTTGGATACAAGGGCATGGGAGGCCTAGGAGCCAGTTTACCAGCTTGAATAAGATAGTTTTTGGCTCTAATGGCAATGCTATAAGCAGCAGGTAAGGTTGTGCCTCCCATAGATTGAATTAACATAGAAATATCAGAATTCAAAGCTTTAAGGTAATATAGAAAAGCACCTTCTGTTGTTGGCCTGACTGCCACTAGAATCCTATCCCAAGACCTTTGAAATCTAAAGTTGAAGTCAGTCAGCTGCTCATTGGGAGCTCTCTTGATAGTTGTCATCTGCTCCAAAAGAGACAAGTTGTCTCCCTTCTCTCCAAATCGCTCGTGAAGTGTAATACACAGCTGATTCCAGTTTGTGATAGAACCAGCTCCAAGGCTCCTAAACCATTGTAATGCTTTACCCTTGAATGAAGATGCCAGTAACTTGACTGCCACTTGCATTTCATTGATTTCATGGATTGCACAAAGGTTAGCAATATCTTTAACATGATCACCGGAGTAGTCTGATTTTCTCCGGTGAAGTAGGGAATGTTTTCAAGGCTGCAATAGAACTGGATGTTGTGCATTGAGAGCAAGTGGGCTGCTGCCTGTGAAGTTGATGTAGGGGTTGTTCTGAGCCATTCTAATCGGTCTTAAAACCCTTGTATACTGAATGAAAGGCCTGTTAGGTGGAGGAGTTGAGAGAGTTCTGTTTGGTGGAGATGGAGACCTTTGAATCCTTCTTCCTCTTTGCCTCTTCTTGGAGATAATTACAGGTATTCAAACAGCACTTCTTCTTCTCCAACTCTTGACCTTGTGGTGATTCTTCTCATGAGTTTTCAGGCCTGAGCTTGGAACCAGTTGATTCTTCCCCTTGGAGTCGCCAGATATGCAAATAATAGCTCTTTTTAAGAAAGAAAAATGCAGCAGATGCACATCAACCCTGCTGCAATAAAAATGAGACCTCTTGTCCCACCGGCGTGCCAAAACTAGTTGTTGCAGACTCACAGCACCCCTGGATGCAGATCAGGCTTCTAGGTTGATCACTCTAGCATCCAGTGTGATTGCACAACATGGAAACCTCTCTCCAAGTGTGGGGACTTGTGAAACTGAGAGAGGAATCTCCAAATTAGAGGTTGGTTCCTCAAACTCCTCTGATTTAGATCTATATTTTGCAAAACTACAGAGGTTTAGATCCTAATCCTACTCTAAACTACAAGGAGACAGGGATAGAAATGAAAAAAATATGAAACTAACTAAAGATGGTGATGCACCAAAAGGAGTGGTGAAACATATTTGTCATGCAAATAAACACAGACCAAAGTTCACAACATAAAACATACACAGACTGATAAGGTATAATTTAGGATCTGAAATGAAGCAAATAATACAAACAGAGGACTGAAACCCATTCACAGAGCTTGCATTATCTTTTCAGTGTCAAAAACAAGCATTACATCCTCAGAGAGGTAAAAGAAAAATTGTTACAATCTTTGGAGAGGTCTCGATCCTTGCTTTAGTCACTTGCTTTGGAGGTGAAAGAAGAAGAAGTTGCTATGTCAAAAATTGTTCCCCCTTTCGAAATGAGCCAAATTTGGCTTTTACATTACATGGGTCGAGTCCAGGGGATAGAAAACGTATAAAAACATGAGAGCCCATCCCTTCTTGACTGTAGGTGCATTAAAATGGCATGGGGGACCTTACAAACCCATACCCTATCATTTTGACTAGAATACAGGAGAATGCGACCCATTCTGCATTAAATCTAGTTGCTGAAATGTCACTTCTGGCCATGAACACGCATCAGAGCCGTTTCTCAATTTTCTCTCTCCAAACTACACCAAAACTCAAGATTAACCCCGCAATCATGTGGAGAATTTCACAAGCTTTCGTTGATATAAAGAACTTGCAAATCCAAGCTCGGATCGAAAGATATGTTGATCTCGAAGATTTACGGCACAAAACAGTGAAAATGCGTTTTGAAAATTTTCCCGCGCTCTGCCACCTGGATGACACGTGGCACGCGCTGATTGGATATGTAATTCTCTCTCCTCTCTGTCCCATGGGTTTTCCTACTTCATTGGACACGTGTCCTCTTTTGATTGGCTCGGGTCAGTGCTTGAAACCTCGCCCTTTGACTTTTGGACTTTCTCCCTTGTGACACGTGTCACGATTTGATTGGTCCGCGGGTCTGCCGGCTTTTCGCGCCCTTCGCATATTTTTGTCCCGGATGTCCCAGTGCTGTTTGGGATAGAATCCTCCGATCCACCCAAAATGGGCTTCCTTGTCCCTTATCTATCGATGACATGTGGCACAATCTGATTGGCTCTCAGCTTTTTTGGCTATCCGCGTCCCACACGTCCCTTTGTCCCAACTGTCCCAATACAAAATTTCTCTGTTTCAGGTGAATCGGCTGGTTCGCACCTTCCGTGCACTCATGGCTCAGATGTCCCAGTGTGAAAGTTCCCCGTTCCGGCCAAACCGGCTGGTTCGCGTCCTTCGCGTACCGTTGTCCCACTTGCTCCCGGACTGTCTAGGACAAATTCTTCCGATTCGCCGGTTCAGCCCGGTTCGCGGTCCACCGCGTACTCCCGCCCAACTATCCTGGTGCTAAATTTCTCTGTTTCGGCTGATCCAGGTGGTTTGCGTCCTCACAGCCTGAATGTCCCAAACTATTTTGCTCAGAAGTTGGTCAATTTTGCTTCCTCCTTCTGGCCGGATCAACTTCTCGCGCCTTCCCATCGTCGTCCTTCTCGTCCGAGATGTCCCTTTGCTTTGCGAGCCGTCCCGGAGGCTTTTTTCGGCCGATCCACGTCTCGATGTCCCTCACGTCCCTACTGTTGTGAGGACTAGGACTTAGCCAATTTTCACGATTTTTCCTGTCCCAAGCTTGTTTTTGCCACTTTTTTCACCTTTCCTCAGAACTTGCTCTTTTCCTCCTAGACAGGAAAGTTAGAAAAAATCTGAGGGGACCCTGGAAACATGATTTTTTGCCCTGGATCAATCAATTTGCCTGGGACTTGAGAATTCTGATGTATGTTATCGAATTAACCCTGGGGGGTGAATTTGGATAACGAGCACTAGGTACCCTCTGGCTGTCTCAATGCATTGACTATTCAACCCGACCATGTCCCTTTATGGCTGGACTGTAGAGGATCCACATTCACTTAAAATCCCACTCATGATTTTTCCTTTGAAGGAGTATCGGGTTGACACGTGGCAGCCCTCCACGAGGTTCTTAGAATTTTCAATGGCATCCCTTACCTTTTAGACCCTAGATAATGTGGCGAGCCCACGTTCATTTGGGTCTCCACTTTTGCATTAAATTTTGGAGATGCGCAAGTCGACGCATGGCGACCTCCGCTAGCACTTCTATACTTAGCCTTTTTGAGGCCCGCCCTATCCATATTTTGACTTTTAACTTTGACTCTGCCTCTATTTTGGGCTTGGGACATGTGTGGGCTTGGAACTTGTTCGAACCTCCCTTTTGGATTCAGATTTGGATATGTGTCGTTTGGACACTTGGTAGCATTCGTTGTCTCCTCCATAGTCAATTTTTGGGCTCGTTATGAATCTGTTTTGAACTTGAAGACTTCAAACCTCTGTTGTCTCTTTTATTCGAGCCTTTGGCCTCTTTCAACATTGTTTCCTCCTTCCCTAACCCTGCTATTCCATTTCCAATCCTACCTATAATATATTTAATGGATTTAAGGCACAAATTCTCTTGACAGATACGTTTTTGAATTTCTCCTGCATAGGGTCATTTGATCTTTTGCAGGTCCCGCCACTCCATTATAGAGTCCCTCTATAACTTGTTTGTAGGATTTGAATGTGATTTCTTTGGTTCTTTCTATGTGTGGTCATGGCTGATCCAATATTTTTCTGGGGAAAAATATGGATAACAATTTGGTGACTCGTAGGGGTATTTGCCGGATAGATGAGAGGACCCGATTGCCTTGTTATGTCCATTAGGTATGAAGTTGAGAATGATGGCTTGCAATGCGATCCTACATCCGATCCATGAGCGACCATATGTAGTCTCAATTTTCATAATAAATCTTGAGATAATGGTTTCTGAGAGTAGAAAAATGATTTGACCTAGGGATTTTATCTCGTCCTGAATGGACAAGTTTGAAGACAACTTTTAGTTGCTCTACATTTGTTTTCTATTAATGATGGCAACTATAATAGGTAACTATGAGTTTCCCTACTGTGAATAATGAAAGGGATATCACATCCACTTGGAGGCATGTTGGACTATGTAATGATGTAACCTGGAGCAATAAAGAACATGTGCCACAACACTTAGGGAAACAAAAACTACACTACAACAAAACAACGTGCATACACACTTAGGGAAATAAAAATCCTATGCTAATATTTACAAAGTGGTGGGAAACTTCCCATTCGAGTAGTAATGTTTGATATGGATCCCGTTTACATGAGATCTATAATTTTTGCCATCCAATTTAGCTAATCGAAAGGCATTGCTACTCTTGCATTCTATGATCATGTAAGGGATACTCTAGATGGCATCAAATTTGGAGTGCTTTCCTGGCTTTTCCCAATCTGCATCCCATTTCAAAACTAGGTATCCTTCTTGAAAAGTTCTTGTTTTTTCTTTCTTATCAAATCATCTCTTGATTGAGACTCGATCCTTCTCCATTTTTGAAGTGCATGCTCTCTAGTTTCTTCCAATTCCATCACCTATTCATACCGGCCTCCATTGGTTCAAACTCAAACATCTCTCCAAATTACTTCACGAGTTGCAATGCTTGCAATTCAAGTGATATAGGAAATAATGCCTCTTTCCCATAGATAAGATTTAATGGAGAGCTTCTTGTAGACCTCTTGGGTGTTTTCCTATCAGCTCATAAGGCTAATTTGAGTTTTGTTTACCAAGTTCTCTAATTTTCATCAAGAGTTATTCTGACAATCTTTAGCAGGTTCTTGTTTGTGGACTCAACTTGGCCATTACCTTGAGGGTAATAGTTTGATGAAGTGCTCAAGTAAATCCCATTCCTAACAGCCCATTATGTGATTTTGGAACCTATGAATGCCAATGCATTATCTGATATAATGGTGGCTGACACTCCAAATCTGGTCACTATCCCTTCATAGAAATCTAGTATGCTAGACTCATTAGCTTCTTTGAGTGCCACTGCCTCGGTCCACTTGGTGAAATAATCTATTGCTGTCATAATCCATTTGTGGCCTTGGCATGAATTTAGATTGATGACCCCAATGAAGTCCAATCCCCATTGTATGAATGGCTGGTCAACTGAAATTGGGTGTAATGGAAGTGTTGCTAGCCTTTCTTTGCCTCGAAGAACACATAGTTCTTGCACTTTTTATCCATGCATAATAGTCACTTGAGAGAGGTTTTAAAACCCACAAGCGAGAATCATGAGGGATGATGTGCACATCAACGAATGTGTGAATGACAACGTGAAGAGATATCGGGAGTGAGAATCAACCGAATGTGCATGCAAAGATTTGAAACACGGGTAGAACCTGGTTAAGCCATAAAACTCTCCTCTATCTCATAGATCAAATGGGTGTACATATAGGAGGTGCTGAGTAACCCCTAGTACTGTAATCATGATAACTCGAGTAGAGAGGGGGAGTTACATTCCCAGAATAGAAGTGTAACTCCCAATGATGCATATGATGCACTGATGCACTGACGCATAAGAGAATCTCATAATGACCCCTAAATGACACATGGACCTATGATCTCACCTAAGTGATATGACTCACCTAATGATGTGGAAAATAATACACACCAACACCCCCTTCATCATAACTTAGGATGAGGTAGAAAGTCAGAAATGAGAAATGGGTCCTAACACAAAGCCTAATGAGGTGCCCATGTACAAGAAAGAAGTCCCAAGCAGTGAAGGAAAACCCAGTGGGAAAAGCATCCACCACAAGAGAACAACACACTCTCTAATCTAAGAAAGATGCCAAATATCGGTCCCGGCCATAGACAAGCTCCGAAAGGGTACATATGTACAAGGAGGCAATCTCTCAAAAATAATAAGAAGAGAGAAGAAGAGGGAGATGAGAGGAATGAAGAAGATGCCATGGATGGATCTAAACTCTGTAGCTCTATGAGGTCTCCTAGAAGAATGTCGATCACGAGATCCTCTGCCTCTGGACTAAAGAAGAGCCACCTACAACGAACTATGTGCCTACCCTTAGGAAGGACATAAATGATGTGCTAGAAGTCCACCCACTCCACAAAGGAAACTGAAGGCAGCAACATGAAGAACTCTGAGTCTGGTGCATGGAAGTGTGACATAGGTCTAGCGAGTGAGTGCCAAGGAACTGAATTTAATCCCATGTGCGTAGAATTGTCAGAGTGAAGAGGAACACCCATAGAAAGGATGCCCAAGTGATGTGAAGGGAAAAAAACATCCTCACAACAGTAAAAGGGATTCACAATTGTGGGTGGATCTATGAAGGTCTCTGGAAATGTGGAATTGGCATGATTCCCAAAAGGGGCACTCCTAACAACATAGATGATGAAATCCCTAAAAAACCTATAGATGGATGAGGGACTTGTAGAGAATCACATGTAGACTCTAAGAAAATATGACTAAGGTCAGGAAGATACTCATCAAAATGAGGGGGCTCAACAAACTAAAGAGCGATGTATGATAGGTATGAGTCATCCTGTGTGCAAGTGTTGTTTTTAAACTTATGCTAATGTAAACAAAGACTAACACCTAAATTGTCTTAATTAGCAAGAATTAAACAACATTATAAACACCATCATGATAAGAATTAATCAAGGGTTAGATGCTAACATGTATCAATACAAAACTATGAAATAAACTATGTTAAGCACATAAATATCCTCTATTCTCTAACAACATATAAATGAAGGAACCTAGGTAGGTTCCATGGCTATCAAAAATAATTGTCCTTAATGTTCCAAGAACCTAGGAATGGGGGCTAGTCAAAGTTGGGCTACAAGACCCTTTTGACACCTCCCATATGACCTAAGCACTTTAAGAAAGAGGCTTAACTCTTCAAGATGATGAACTCTCAAGAGGACAAAGTGCAAGCTCTTAGTCTCTTTGCTATATGCTTTGCATTTGCTCTCTTAAGGAGTTTAGGTGTAAGTAAAAAGGTAGGTGGAGGGCTCTTTATATAGCCCAAAGGATAAAGGATTCAACACATCCTCATGAATGTGGTATAAAGCTAAAACATGATTAGGAATGGATAAGGTTGCTTTATTAAAGGTAAACTTACTTTAGAAGGGTTTAATTTATGCTTAGCAAGTCATGGGAGTTGGGGGTGTTTTAATTAATCAAAGGTGATTCACTAATAGGTAGATGTAAGCTTATAGAAGCCAATTAGAGGAATATTAGTACGATTTAGGCCATTAGAAAGGGATTAAATCAATTAAATATTGATTTAATAGTTAAATGAAGAGGAAGACTAATTAATTAATAATAATTAATTAATCTAGATAGAAGAGGTAAATAATTAACGAAAGGTCATTAATTAGGTTATTAGCTGGATAAGTGACTTAATCAATCGAGTGTATTGTAATTAATTAATGACAACAACAAGGAATATGAGCGCTTTTGATGATATGTCATTGATTTGCGAGAAAGGGGATAATTAGCGCAATTTAAGTATTTAAAGTGCTTGGGCGTAACTATAGGTGTCTACATTTTCCCCTCTTTGGGTGGCATAAGTGATGCCACTTCAAATATAGTAGATGGAAGAAAATTTTGAAGGGATGGAAGGAAAATTAGTAGGAGGGAGAGATGCCCCTCGAGTGTCGATGGGGTGATGGAAGAAGTCAATCAACGATCGAAAATGATGAGATATAGATAGAAGAATAGGGAAGATGCAGGATGCCCCAATGAGAGAGAAAAATAGGGGTGAAAAGGGAAGTGGTGTAGAAGAAATAAGGAAGAGGGGAGAGAAGAGCTTAGCCTCAAGCCGCTGTTTATTTGGAACAAATTTGATGTCATCATATTTCCATAGGAACTACATCATCGGTCCTTATGAAAAATATAAGCATATGAAAAAGGTAGAATGACATGAAAAGCCATACTACGAACAATTTTCCATTGCTGAAAGTACTAACTCCACATAACATATAATAATGCAATGCAATATGAGAAGGAAACAAGCTCATATAACATGGAAAACAAGTATGGATGCACATATCCAACCTAACAACGGTCAAGATAGTTGTACAAATGTTTTGTTATCAGTGCTGAAGAGATCCACAAGTTTGTGATTGACAACAAGGGTTAAAAATGATGCCCCGAGAAAGGATACATGCAAGGGGAAATGAAAATGGACATGGGGTCCATGAAAAGTGTTTATGCGCAATGAAACAACACCAAGAAATGAAAGTGCCCCAGAGTACACACGAAGTAGGCAACTAGCTTTGTGAATGGTTAGGAATCCGGTGATCGTGAGTCATATTAATCAGGGAAGATGTGAGACAAACCAACAAGATATGGAGAAAATACCATGTGCAAGACACAAGTTTCAGCCATAATAAGCAAGTTACCATTTTTGTAGGGTTTTTTACTTTTTAGGATTTTTTTGAAAAAAATTGCCCTGTTTTTGGATTTTTTTGATATATATATATTGTTTTTATTATTTTTGCTTTCCAAACCATGGTGAACAGTAGAAGAAAGTAGAAGAAGAAAGTGAAGGGCCTAGGGGTGATAGAAAGTTCCCTAGGAGGAAGAAAGGAGAAACAAAGGACAAATAATGTCCTTGTTAAGTGGAAAAATAAGAAAAAATAATTATATGAAAAATAATTATTTACAAGAGTGTGAAGAAGAAGAAAAATCACTAGGGAGCAATAAAATTGTCCTAGGGAGAAGAAAGGGGTATCGGACAAAAAAATTCCCAATACGGTGAAAAGAAGAGAAAAATAATTATTTAATAAAAATAATTATTCCACAGTGAACAAAGGAGAAAACGGTGATTGAAACGGGTTTCCGGCCTTCCGAACGGTGAAAAACAAGTTAATATACCCCCCAAGGGGGGGTAAAAACATTGCAATCAGTTCATTTTAACCGCTTAGTTTAGAAAACTTACTGTGAGGCTCTAACACTCAGGAGAGATGGTGATCACACGAGACCATTTGAGGTGTGCTGACGCAGTCTAGGGGTACCAGAGGCACGTGGACGAGGGCCCATTTGTGAGTATCGCAACCTTGCCTTTAAAATTTTGTCATTAATGCATTAATTAGGGCATTTAGGTGTAGAAAATGCGTAGGTGCACTGTGTGTAGGCACAAGCATGGGATAGGGTGTGTATGTGCCACTTTGGGGGTACAAGAATCCATTTGAAGGCACAGTGTCAGTCATGTGCGCACATGCATAGTCAAAAATTACATTCACACACACGCGAACATGCACACACGAGCACATGTGCGCACACATGTACACACCTGGGAAATGGGTGCACACGCCAAAAGTGTGGCGTAGGCATGGATAGTCAGCACACATAGGCAGAAGCACACATATGCATGTGTAAACACCAATTTGGTGGTGCATATGCCAAAAAGGGTGCGCATGCACCTGAAAGAGGGTGCACACACCAGAAAACACATGTGCCATAGCGCAGAGCCAGAAACATGGTGCACACACCCAAAAGGGTGTGCAAGCACCTTGGACATGTAGAAAAGACAGGAAAGTCTCCAAAAAAGCAACACTTAGAAGAATTTTTAGGATTTTTGGGTTAACCCTAAAAAAATAGATTTTTAGAGGAAATGTTAGAAACTAATGAGTGGAGTGCTATTTTGTAGAGACAACTACCAATATTACAGATGTAGGAGCTTCACTCCCAGATTGCCGAGTTAGTGGGCAGTATGCACCGGCGTGACCACCGAGAGATGGCCATATTATTGGAGGTAGTAGGGATGGGGCCCGTGTCATAGATGCCATCGATTGTATTGGATTACGACCTCCTGATTGCGCTGGCTTTGAGCAATGTCACAACGAGATTCAGTGCTTTAGACTTCCCACAGGCGAGATGACAGTGACTATAGAGGATGTGTGGCGGATTCTACACGTGCCCATGATGGGTACATTGATCGAGTACAATACGGATGCAGGTCTAATCAAAGCAGCGTGCAGTGCCTTATTTGGTGTGGATGACATCCCACATGATGGGATGACTTTGGCCCTACATGAGTGTATCTCTGACCCGAAATTGCATTGGGGACCTCTTTATATCATGGTGCTTATCAGTGGGTTCCTACTCACTGATAAGACAAGGACTTCGTTCCCAAGAGGATTGCTATCACTGGTGCATGGAATTTACAGTGGTGAGAGATATTGTTGGGGGCAGTGTATACTGGCCCATTTATATTGGGATTTGCATCTTATCACATACCACGGTCAGAAGACTGTGGGGCCGACATCATTACTACAGATATGGTCGTGGGATCATATAGCTATTGGATGCCCTATTGGCCCATTCCAAGTTCAAGATCCTGAGGAGCCATCATACATGGCATGGATAGTAGCTGGCGGAGACATCCGTGGTCACCTTGGCAACCTATTCAGATATAGGTGGGAGTTCGATGAGTTAGCAATGATAGACATCATTTGGCATCCATATAGACACTTCCAGTGGCCAGAGGATGCCATAGAGCTTAGCATGTGCTTGGTGGAGCACTTTCTTATTGGCAGCCGTAGATACGTCATAGAGTTGTATCGGGTTGACAGTGCAAGGGTAGCTAGGCCAAATACAGGTGTCCCTCAGCCAAATATCTAGCATTATCATAGGGACTCTGAGAGGCGACTATGGGGCCTCGATTGTTGCAGCCCAAGCTAGGGCTAGTTTCTTACAGGTGGTCCCCCAGGCATGGGACCCATTAGAAGGTTAGAGATCCAGGGGACCATAGCTAATTATGTAGTGTGGTATGCTACAATATTACCCTAGTGACTTACTATTCTAGAGGTAGCTTGGGTAGTAGGCATTCACCCGCCTGTAGAGGTATGGCACGGGTCAGAGCACAGGGCCAGAATAGTGGTGTTGGGGCCAGACCCCGAGGATCCTTTTGATGGGATCCCTCATGATGGACAGGGTGCCACACAGGCATAGGGACCGAGGCAGAGGGCCCCATATAGGTAGCCATGCCTGACACCCAGAGGTAGGGTATTTAAGTATGGGTAGTCTTCAGAGCACTACACGGACAGTTCCGAGGCACACATACCCTCACGGCCCAGTGGCACAAACAACCACAACACAGGTACAAGTGCAACAACTCATAGTCAAGAGAGATGTGGCTAGAGTAGAGAGAGACGAGGCTCGAGGCTAGTGTGTTACAACCATAACAGAGTGAGATGAGGCTCGAGCCCATATAGTTACATTACTTTTAGGGTAGGATCAAGCTCAAGCCTGAGGCCGAGGCCAGGAGATAACAGAGCAACATGGCGGAGCTAGATCTGAGAGACAGCTGCACAAGGGCACAAATACTGAGTCTCCTACATCAGTCCCAGTCACAACTGCACATGGTCATGGCATAGAGAGACCACGTGCATACTCGTTATCAGGAAGTAGTAGCACAGAGGGACCAGGCCCGCGTTGAGTTGCAGATGATGACCATGGAGAGGGATCAAGAGGCCTCTACCTCTAGACAGACAAGGCGAGACCTTGGCCAAAGGTTATAGTGAGTGAGACACCGCCCTTGAGCAAGTGATTGCCTCAGAGATGCAGATCTGATTCGTGATGCCACCAAGCTTGGTGGTGAGGCATTTTTTATAGGACAACATATTAGAGTGGTGCCACCAAAGTAGAGAGTGGCATTTCCATAGTTATCAAGATCAAGTGCATCAAGCTCTCGTTCACGAGAGGTCTAGTCATTCCACTAGATCAGTCAGATAGCCCCTTCCGAGAGTTTGGTGAGACCAGCGCCACCAGCCTTGAGTTCCGGTGTCCAGAGGACAGACCTGGGAGCCCCGGTGAGGGCAAGAGCTATGGTTGATAGCCACCTTTGTATTGTATAGATTATTTTGTATGTATGCCTCTTATGAAGGCTGATTTTGATGTACAATGATTGTAGACATGTATTTTTGATGATGCCTCATGATGAAGGCTTGATTCTTTCAGATACATGCCCCTTTTTTATGGCATTGTGTATCGCCGATGTATTTATATTGAGCACTGATCAAGACATTGTATGTATGTATACAAAAATTTTTTATGTATCCTTGTTGTACACCTCAGCTGAAGGCATTTTTGATATAGAGAATAGTGTTGTTATAGAGCACGGTGTGCAAGTGTTGTTTTTAAACTAATGCTAATGTAAACAAAGACTAACACCTAAATTGTCTTAATTAGCAAGAATTAAACAACATTATAAACACCATCATGATAAGAATTAATCAAGGGTTATATGATAACATTTATCAATACAAAACTCTGAAATTAACTATGTTAAGAACCTAAATATCCTCTATTCTCTAACAACATATAAATGAAGGAACCTAGGTAGGTTCCATGGCTATCAAAAATAGTTGTCCTTAATGTTCCAAGAACTTATGAATGAGGGCTAGTAAAATTTGGGCTACAAGACCCTTTTGACACCTCCCATATGACCTAAGCACTTTAAGAAAGAGGCTTAACTCTTCAAGATGATGAAATCTCAAGAGGACAAGGTGCAAGCTCTTAGTCTCTTTGCTATATGCTTTGCATTTTCTCTCTTAAGGATTTTAGGTGTAAGTAAAAAGGTAGGTGGATGGATCTTTATATAGCCCAAAGGATAAAGGATTCAACACATCCTCATGAATGTGGGATAAAGGTAAAACATGATTAGGAATGGATAAGGTTGCTTTATTAAAGGTAACCTTACTTTAGAATGGTTTAATTTATGTTTAGCAAGTCATGGGAGTTGGGGGGTGTTTTAATTAATCAAAGGTGATTAACTAATAGGTAGATGTAAGCTTATAGAAGCCAATTAGAGGAATATTAGTACGATTTAGGCTATTAGAAAGGGATTAAATCAATTAAATATTGATTTACTAGTTAAATGAAGGGGAAGACTAATTAATTAATAATAATTAATTAATCTAGATAGAAGAGGTAAATAATTAACGAAAGGTCGTTAATTAGGATATTAGCTGGATAGGCAACTTAATTAATTAGTGTATTGTAATTAATTGATGAAAATAAGAGGGATATGAGTGCTTTTGATGATATGTCATATATTTGTGAGAAAGGGGATAATTAGTGCAATTTAAGTATTTAAATTGCTTACGCGTAATTATAGGTGTCTACATTTCCCCTCTTTGGGGTGGCATAAGTGATGCCACTTCAAAGATAGTAGATGAAAGAAATTTTTCAAAAAGGGATAGAAGAAAAATTAGTAGGAGGGATAGATGCCCCCTCGAGTGTCGATGGGGTGATGGAAGAAGTCGATCGATGATCGAAAAGGTGAGAGATAGGTAGAAGAATGGGAAGAGGCAAGATGCCTCGGGGAGGTGGAAGAATAGGGGTAAGAGGAAAGCAATATGGAAGGAATATGGAGGAACAATTTGGATGTCATCATATTTCCATAAGATCTACATCATCAGTCCTTATAAAAAAATATACGCATATGAAAAAGGTAGAACGACATGAAAACCATACTACGAATGATTGTCCATTGCTAAAAACACCAACTCCATGCAACATACAAAATGCAATGCAATATGAGAAAGTGAAAGATGCCTAACTCCATGCAACATACAAAATGTAATGCAATACGAGAAGGAAACAAACTCATATAACAAGGAAACAAGTACGAACGCACATATCCAACCCAACAACGGTTAAGATAGTTGTATAAATGTTTTGCTATTTGTGCTAAAGAGATCTACAATTTTGGGATTGACGATAAGGGTTAAAAATGATTCCTCAAGAAAGGATACATGTAAGGGGAAATGACAATGGATACAGGGTCCATGAAATGCATTTGTGTGCAATGAAACAACACCAAGCAACGAAAGTGCCCTAGAGTACAGATGAAGTAAGCAACCTAGCTTTTATTGATGGAGGTAGATCAAGATGATCTGCAAGTTTCACACATGAACAAGTGAGAACCAAAGAGTGACATTTTGTAGGATGATTTTCAATTTTTTAAAAGTTTTTTTAAACATATTTGATGATGATTTTTTTTTAACATATTTGAATGTTTTTTATTTTTTGATAATTTTCTGAAACTATGTACAGGAAGACAAGGAAGTGTGGATGCCCCCAACGATAAATGGGATGTACAAGGGCATAAGGCCACATGCATGTGAGAAAGGTGAAGATGTAAAAATGCCCCAGCCATTAGGTGAGAGTATTCATGAAAACTCTTCATAGGTAGAAGTGGGACCCAAGACCATTATGGATAGGTTCAACATGATGGTGAACATAAACCAATGAAATGCTGGGAAGAAGCAAGGATGCCCCCAGCATAATTTGGCCTAAAAGCACATGATAGAAAGGAAGGAGAAGATTGTTTTAGTGGAAGGGGACAAAGGTACCCAAAAACATGGAAAAAAAGTAATCTTATACACATGGATGTTTTGAAAAAGTATAAGAACGATGTGAATGATATGAATGTAGCTTAAAAGCCTCACGATGAAGAACCGATTAGCCAAAGGCATAAATCATGAGACAAGATATGGACTAGAGTAAGAGTCTGAACAAGGTCCAAAATGAGACACTTGGTAACATACTAATCTTGCCTACTCATAGATATCCAGTGTGTGCACGTGGAGTTCATTACCTCTTGAAGTGAATATTTAATAGACAACAAGTGAAAAGACCCTAGCCAATGTGTAGGAATGATTTATTGTGAAAGGTAATTTTTGAATGGATGGTGAAAGGATAGCCGTATATTACTCTGCTACTAGCCAGGTGTCCATAGCCCCGACTTTGACGGAGATGTATTTGATGATAATCACAACATTTATCTACTACCAGTCAGGCATCCATAGCCCCAATAGATATTATTGGAAATACCCCAAGAGAGAGTAATATATCAATTTGCTTTTTCCCTATAGCTTTTAGATTTTGATTTTTGATTGATTTTGATTCTTTTACTTTCTAAAAACTTATTTCAGCTCTCTTGTTTTCCAAGGGGTTAAGAACCACTGATGGCTTGATGGAAGGAGGTGGAAGTGCTTACGATGACGACATTGGCTAGTGTCAACAAATATGTCCAAAAGTTCTTCGCAACAAGTTTATTAGATGTTGAATGTGATAGGATCTCTAAGAGGTTAGTCGTTCTTTAATTTACCAAGGTGATAAAAGACTAGGGTCAAACAGATACCATAGAGATAAATGTCACAAAATGCATGTGAATAAGCTAACCAAAATATCACCGAAGGGATGAAAATGGTAGGAATACTTGCAGAAAAATAGCAAAGAAGGGAAGAAAGAAACATCCATTTGCACTCAATACCTGATTGCAATGTTCGATCTTTATACCTTTGATTTTTGTTTTGTTTTCTCATGTTTTTGTATTTTTGAATTTATTTTTTATTTTTAGATTTTTGATAGTTTTAAGAGGTTGGGACCAAAAAATTCACTCTGTGTGGTAAGATCCAACAACAATGTTTGTGACTTCCTTAATAAGGGAGACTAGGCACATTTGTTTACCGAGAGTGATATTATCCTCGATCTCGATGATTCAGGTGATTTCACACTCAATAAATTACTGTGATTTGTTCTGAAACATGGATTTTATATGCAAGAGCTTGAGTTCTCTATCCAGAGGTTTATGCACTTTGCGCCATACTTGATGGTTACATTAATGTGCGTTCTTGAATCACGATTGATTTAGAATTTGACATTGTTTGATTTGTTGGGAGCTATAGAGCTCTTTATAGTTTTGATTTGAGCTTGATTAAGAAATTATTTGGGTTTCTTATTAGCTAATGTGTGACTTCTCTAATCCCAAGAAGGAGAATAAAGTGAACATGGACATTTATAACTGGCGTGATAAAGGACCATGGGCTTGCCACAACCATTGATAGAAGAAATATGTGATGAATGAAATGGATATGGTCTAAGAATTGAAGAGGAGGGGCTACTAGGAGGTTAGCTACTAATAGAAGATGATGAAGGGCTTCCAAGATGTGGTCCAAGAATAGAATAAGAAGGGATACTAGGGACGTGACTCATAGATGTAAGATCATGGGCTACTACGATGTGGCCCAAGAATAGAAGATGATGGACAACCAGGGGTGATCCATACATAGAAGATAAGGGGATAGTTAGACGTGCCCCAAGAATAGAAGATAGTGGACTACTCAAAAATGTCCCACAAATAGTAGAGGGAGGGCTACTAGAAGGTGACCCACACCTAGACGAAGATGAAGGGCTACTTGGCGTTGACCCCATAAGAGATTGTGATTGAGGAATTATGATAGACAAAGAGTGATTAGGTGATGAGAAGATAGGCCATGGATCAATGTAAGACCTAGGAGTTTCCTCACTTAATGAAGAATGTGAAGATGGAAGAATAAGAGGAGGATCAAGTTGCATGATTTGAGGCTTTTCCTTTGTTTCTTGATAAAAAGAATCAACATTTTTCTCAAAATATAAAGTGCATTGAAGTCTAAAGAGAATCCTTTCTCGTAATCTTCTAAAGGAATATCTTCATGTGCCCCTATAAATTCCCTGATTGTTTCATCATTCTGAAAGAGGTCAATCAATATGATTTATTGATCGACCACCAGGGGTTGATTAGAAGAAATAAGTTCACTTGGTGTGGAAGACTTAGAAGATGTTTGATGATGATTGATAGAAGAAGATGACATGAGAGACGAAGAATATGTGTAGCTAGATGTATCATGAGTAGAAGAAGGTGGTGTGCACCTACCTATACAATGGTATGTCATATGTAAAATAGTTGGATTAATTCCAAAGTCTATAGATTGCGACACATGGGTTGATTCAGATGTTTTTCTTGAAGGACTTTGAGTCACACGAATCTTCAAAGGAGGAAGACTTATTGGGGGTGATTGATGAAGAAGTTCCTACGAAGAAGGGGAGGACCATGATTCAAGAATCACATTGGATGAATAATAACAAGGGTCCTGCAAAGAAAGAGAGGACTACGATTCAAGAATTGTATTAGATGTTTGATTGGATGGATTTGGAGTCATGTGTATCTTCAAAGGAAGAAGATGTTGTTGAGGTGACTGATAAAAGGGGTCCTACGAAGAGAGGGAGGACCGTGACATAGGAGTTGCATTAGATGAAGGATGAAGATGATTTTTGGTGACACAAATCTTTAGAGGAGGAGAACATTGTTTAGATGACTAATAATAGAGGTCCTACGAAGAAGGGGAGGACCGTGACTTAGGAGTAAAATTGGATGAATCTGAATAGTAGTTTGGATCCAAATGATCAGAAGAATCAGAAGAAATGTTTGGATTGGAATCAAAATAAATGTTTGGATTGGAATCCTTAGAAGAAGAGGAAATGTTTGGATTAGAATCGGAAGAAGAATGAATGTTTGGATTAGAATTAGAATAAGAATGGGGAAATCGAATAATAATTTGGATCAGATGTGTCCAAATAATACCACCATCTATGAGATGAAGGTGGGGACTGAGTTAGCTATATGGGCTCTCTAACACGAAGAACCAAATGAGGTTTAGTTGTAATGGGAATCTTTTGATTTGAATTTCTAAACCTAGGTTCCATATTTTTGTAAGTATGGGGAACCATGTGATAGTCAGTCATTTTTGGCACTATTTTAAGCACAAATATCTATATCTAGATAGTGTGATGGAACTCCTTCAAAGGGAAGGAAGTGACATGTCGATTTTGGTAGCATAAGGACAACCAACTAGACATTTTTAAGTGCGAAGATGCGTGTATGGTTTTCAGAAGAATCTCTAAGGAAAATAGTCATCATGATGATGTAATCTCGATGAGATCGAAAGGGATTGTCCTAGAAAATAAGTTTTCTAAATGAATAATCACAAGGAACAATCATACAAGTGTGAAACACAAAGCCAATCAACAAGGAAATACACCATACGAAAGTGTGATGCAAAGATGATCAACACAACGTCCATATTTACGTCAAGCTCAAAATGAACAAGGCATAAATATTAACAAAGGGTAGATGTGAATCCCAATAAAAGGATACCACAACAAGTTTAACAACCAAAAAGGCCTAAATGTTAAAGGGTGAGGTTTACAAATGTAAGCCACACAACCACACCAATTGGACACATCTATCAAGCTTCACGAAGAAGTGAGATATTAGTGTCAAAGTGGTATCGAAATGACGCAAAAAAAGTAAGAGACACCTTTCAAGATTTGGGACAATGTTTGAAATCAAACGAAGTCAAAGTATACTAATGTTGTGTTAAAATGTGCGCAGCGTAATGCCACCATGCAGATACTTAGATCATATTTACGAAAAACATGACATAAGTATCTTAATTGTGTCGAGACAATGCAAACAAGGTAACACGTCAAAGGGATATCAAATGATGAATTAATCCAAACTATGATGATGATCTGGAGGTGGGTATCAAGATCAAAAAGGCTACCAATGATATAAATACACATCGCACACTTTAGACATTTAACTTACCCAACTGTAAACATGGATGGGTGTAAACGGACAAAAAAGTGGCGAAGCAACCGATTGGTAACACAAAGGTAGTCACTCTCCTTCTTTTCAACAAAGTGTTAAAAGAATGTCAAGGAATTAAATCAAAAAAGGGATGAAAAATGTTGGCTTCACTTGAGAGAGTTTCACCTCGCTCTAAGGCAAGTAAAAACTAAGCGAAAGTAGCGCATCACATGTTTCACAATAAAAAGATGGTTCACATCTCGACACTATTTTATAATGGTCAAAGTGAGCTCCTAGCCAAAGTATGTTCTCCTAGGTGGTTCTCTCATCCTAGGTGTTACAAAGTTATCTTAATCGAAGCGTGATTTACCCAAAAGTCACACCGACTAGTTTGGGAGTATCTCGGATTTACTTTACCCCCTTCAAGAATAGTAGGCAACTAGTGTGTCTACATGTACTATCACCTTTGGGATCACCACACGGACAACTGGTAATGCTATCTCACAAAGGAATCACTAGTCAAGTAGGTAGTGCGGAGAACTTCTTGTTTCATCCACAAGGTTCCCTCTTGCGTGAACTACTTTGGGGTTCTTGGAACCACCCCCATTGTTGTAGCTTAAGGCATTATGTGATGCCGTGAAAAATGACGACGCTCTAGGAACTTGCTTCCACTAAACACATAACTGAAAACTACAATTCCTTTTATATATATATATATATATATATATATATATATATATATATATATATATGTTAAGATTATCAAAGAGTTTCCATGCCTCCAGTATCTTTATTGCGTAATTTAAAAAAATTATTTTACTTCATTTCCATGATTCATGTCATGCATTCATTAGAGAAAAGTTTGTTAAACATCTTTATAGTGTCATATCTTATGATTCATCATATTACAATTGTTCTATATTCTTATATGATGGCCCGTTTGCAAATAAATTCTTTCAAGATAATGTATTTGTACCTGCACTTGACAGACATCAATAGTTTTATATTTTACATTTGAGGTATTATATTTAATCTTTATTTTGAATACATAAATACTATATATATATTTATAATCTCAAAATGAGATATATATACCACTCATTATATGCACAAGCATAGAGTTTAATATTTTATCGTATAAATCATGTTAAGTGTATTAAAAATGTGAAAATATTTTTAATATTGTAAACATTCAAGTTTACTTTCTTTAATGTGGATTATTCATATTTGGAATTTGAACAAATGACAGGAGTTCTTTAACAGTGGGAAATACATTCAAAATTAGGTTTGAATTCATGGTTGGGGTGGGTGGCTTTAATAGCCACCTACCATAATATTAAAACTCCATCCCTTGCATGTTGACCAACTCCTGCTGGGCAGCATACCTATCTTCATTTATTGCAATAAGGATCCGCAGATCTTATGCCCCCTATTTGGTCTGCCCACTATTTTTATTCGGCCTAGCCGCGCAGGTTAGAAAATGGTGGTTAGAGATGAAGCTACAGGCTAGTGAGCAGGCGTGTTACCTCCACTTTCATTGGGTGCTATGAGGTGCGTTCTAGTCGGGAATCCACAATGAACAGTGCAGCAGCAGTGATAAGCCAAAGCAAGCATGTTCTGATATGGCGAAGCCTTTTTGAGCGCTTCCAACAAGCAGGTTGTCCAACTATGTTGTTATCTGTTCAGTATCGAATGCATCCTCAAATTCAGGATTCTCCTTCAAGATATTTTTATCAAAATCGATTAAGGGACAGTGAGAGTGTTACGAGGAGAACTGATGAAATTTATTACAACGATTCTCTAATGAGACCTTACCTGTGTTACTATGCAGCTCGTGGAAGAAAATCTCAAGAGGTGGATCTATTTCCTAATAGAATATTCATGAAACACAGTTCGTTTTGCATAATATGAGCTCGCAAAGCTCTTTGGTTCACCGATTCAAACATGTCCCTGGTCTTGGGAGGCTTATTAAAATACATAAAGATACGTAGGTTTATTTATATATATAACTATTATCATTTCCTTGGCTATAGTTGTATTAGTATACTTTTGTTAATATATATAAAAAAAAGTATTAATAGTACATTAATATTAATATAATTTAATAATAATAAATCCATTAGTTTTAATATTACTTAAATATGAATAATATTTAAAATATTAGTTTCCTTATTAAGCATTAAGGAAATATGGGTAATGAACTTAATAAGCTTAGAACTTTTGCATTAAAATCTCTTTCTACACAATTTAATAGGCATTGTACGGGACTTTAAATAGATTTGATTTCATTTCCCTTAATAATTTGTAAATAGATTTACAATAAATTCTTAAATGAGGAAAAACATAATAGAGCTAGGACTTAAATTACTTCATTGGCATATTGAAAACTATTTAAAACTTAAGTCTTTCCATCAACAATACAAGAAGAGAGAATGCACTAATATTCCCACTTTTCAATACATCTCTTTTAAGTAACAAAATGAAATTTAATATATATATATATATTTTTAAGTAAATTTCCCAACATTCCTCAAGAGGGTTTCAACAATATTTCCATTAAGTTTTAGAGTAAGAACTACTAACATTTCAACAAGATCAACACACTCATATGAGGTTCCAAGCCAAGTTAAAGGAGAATAAATAAATTGTCTTTCCTTCAACTTTCAATTCCATCCACATTACAACCTTACTAATGAAGATCAATACAACTTTCCTTCAAAATCTTGTTACAACATTTTCCACTTAATGTGGGAACATTTTACAATAATGGAAGCTAAAATACAAAGCAATATTACACTTTCTTCCACTCTAGGTGGGTAAAAATACAAGGTAGTTTCACATTGTCATCAACAAGGCTCCAATGCTACAAACATCAACAAGGTAGCTCCTCCAATAGTTTTCTTGATTCACAACAAAATAAGGGGAGAGGAAACGCTCTCCTCCCAACCAAGATACCCAATGGAGAAGAGAAGCCATCCTCTCCATTGGCCCCCGAGCCCTAACCACATTACAATGGGAGAAAATCCAACTCATGGCAACTACTAGCTTCCACATAACTCAACATGAAATTTCACATTCATTCCATTATCCTTCAAAAAAAAAAAACAACTCAACAAGAGGGAAACCATCAAAACAACAAAGTCACAAGGCTTATCAAGAAAGCCATAAGAGTGAGACCTATGGGGAGGCCACTTATGTCTCCCAATGGGAATGGGTGCCACCTAAAAGCCTCCAATGCAAAACACAATGCCCCTAACAACTCTTATGCCTCCCTCAAGTACCCCTTATCCCTCCATCTACTCTTATGCCTCCCTCAACTCTTATGGCTCCCCCAAAGTAAGAACAAGAAGAAAATGCAAGCATTTCTCATACTAGGTGGGCACCCAACCCAAACTCCCTCCTCAAGAAAATGATCTCTTATGCCTCCCTCAAATAAACTCCCCATAGTCTCCTCCCACTCCCAACTTAGGCATTCTACCCATTCCCAACAAGCATTTCTAAAAAGAAAGAACAACAACATTCAACACAACATATATACACATACATATAACAAAAAAAAACATAATACAAACAAAGGTGAAGCTCCTACCTTTCCATGGTAGAGCTTGTTCCAAGTATGAAGTCTCAAATCCCTCCAAAGATCAAGCAAGCATCCACAAGCTCCAACAAAATTCCCACAAGTATCAACAAGCTCCAAAAGTCCACACACTCCTTCAAAATCCTCTCCTCTCCAAAATACAAGAGACTCAAAATGAAACCTCCAACCCCCAAAACAAACAAGAGGATCAAATAAATAGAGAAAAGAGAGGGAGGGATGATGTGGCTCCAAGTAGGATGCCACCTCCTTTTCCCTCCACTCCACATCACTTGGTCAACCTCATATTCCAATGCACCATTAATAAGTGGTTGAAAGAAAGGCAAGCACCTTACACACTCCACCTAAGCCCACTTCCCCAAAGGACAAAATTAAATTTTTGAAAGAAAGTGCAATTAATATTTTACCCTTTTATCCCCCCAAAACACCTAAAAGACCCTAAATTTGGCCTTCCAACCCATAGGTAGGGTTGGCATGAGGTTTTAAGAGGTGTGGGACAAGTTTGACTTGTCCCACAAGATTTCAAATTTGGCCTCTAAGGCCAAATTCGAGTTTCCCATGTGGGGTAGAGTGTGCTACACTCAAAACTCAAACACACATCAATCCACACAAAATCCAAAGTAAATCAAGCCTAATAAATGAACTCTCTTTTGGTCATATCCTTTAATTAGTTTAGGACAAATTCAAATTAGCTTAATTAAGACACTACAACCCATGACTAATAAAGGGGTAAACACCAATCCAAAGAATATGAATAATAACACAAGTAAAATTTCACTTACTAAGAGAAACACATACTAACATAATAGAAAGGAAAAATTAAAACAAAACAACACATGACCCCTAGGTCACAATTTTCCCCTAACCAAATAATTCTAACACACACACAATTACTTGTTGCCATGGTGACCTTAGTTGGATTCTTCTCGAATTCCGATGTGGTTGGTCTCCACTCCCCAATATTGTTGTGAATATAATATACCTGCAGAACAGAGAATACCTCCTTCGGCTGTTGGCTGCATTAAAACATTCATGCCACATATACAATATAATCTAAAATAAACGACACATGATTTCATGTCATCTATGCAAGTACGATATCACTTACACTTTCTAGCACATTTCTATTCCACATTTCATTATTATGTCAAAATGATCATCACATTAATCCAATTATCAAGTTCTACTCAATATGATTAAATATATCACATGTCATAATTAAAGATAAATAACCATGTCAAAAATATACAAATATCATCATCAAATGTCCACCAAGAGACCATATGCATCATATAAAGATCAAATCAATAACAGTCCAGATTGTACATGATATCTACTAGCATGCTAAATCAAGAAGCCATAATAAATCCATAAGTGAAGTAATCAGTCTCGAAAACAACAAAACAAAAATAGTGTCGAAGGGAAGTGGGCACTACACATTATGCCAAAGGGGTTATGTTCCGTTGAGCGAGAGGGACGTACCCTTTTCGAAACCTATAATACAATGTTTTGAATGTGGTGTGTTTTTTATCTTTTTAATTTAGACATGGTTTGCTTGAACACCTTTTGACAACCTGCATAACAACTGTATTAGTAGTTTTCTAACTTTTGTTTCATTTCCTTCATTCTTTGACAAGTGTTTTGGTCCTGTATGATGATGATTAGTAGTTTTCCATCAAAAGAGAAGGCACCATTTTTGATTCTCTAGATCGTCCAAGGATGAAAGAGAAGAGAATACGTGATGTCCCCAAAAATCCAAAAAGATACCAAATGGAAAAACACTTTAATTCAAATACACCAAGTTAACCAATTCAAACTCAAATATTCCCAACAACCTCAAAGCATCAAAAAGGACTTAAGAATCATTTCTGATTCCCAAGATCGCCCAAGGGATGCGAGGGAAGAGCATACATGATCTTATTCCTATAAGTAAACATGCAAAGTTTATTTAATCAAGTAAAAACATGTAAAAACATCCTACAAAAATGAGTATGTGATTAGATAAAACCTGCAAGAATTAGAAAACCAAGAAAATTGAAAATTTTCTAGAAATCCAAATTTTTGCACTTTTTTAGCAGTTTTTAGTAATTTACATTTTTAGAGGTCTCCGGGCCATTTTGGGAGTTTTTTGATAGATGTTAGTATACCAAAGATATCTAAATTTTGGAAGTTCCCTCATAAAGTACACTCCGTTATCTTACCAATGCTTATTCAAACTTGAAAACAGGTTAACGAGTCAAAAGTTATGATCAAAATAAGGAGCACTAAAAATTTGTAACAAAAAAATGGATTAAATAGATATACCTGCGCCCCTTTTTATGTGTGTGCACCACCAAAAAGATGTGTGTGCCACTCTGTATGTTTCTGATTTATATTCCACCTGCGCCACCCGAGAGATGTATGCGCCACCAAAAAGATGTGTGCACCACTTTGTGTATTTTTGTCTTAGCAATGCACCTATGCCACCCGAGAGGTATGTGCACCACGAAAATAGTATATGCGCCACTAAAATAGTGCATGCGCCACTCTACTAATTTTTTTACTTACCAAGAACCTGTACCACCAGAGAGGTGCATGTGCCATAAAAACAACGTATGCGCTACTCTAAGAAAAATAGATAGAATAACCATATTACCAGAAAAATATACCTGTGCCACTAAAACCGCATGTGCGCCCTAGTTAGGGTATGTGCACCGATCTGACAGGTTTTAGTATGTAGTGAAGGTATAGTATGAAACAATGTGTGCACCTAGGTTAGTGCACCTGCACACGGGTTAGGGTATGTGCGTCAGGGTTAGTGTGCATGCACCAGGGGTCGTCGAAAGCAGAATGACAGATTTGAACAACATGCTGCGCCACCAAAGAGATGTGTGCACCCCTAAAATCATGCATGTACCCTGAAAATCATGTACGTGTTCCAAAAATCGTTCTGCACTGGACCTATAACCTGAGTACGAAAAAAAAACTTCACAATATCTCTAAATTTTGACAAGTTAGTTTAAAAATGGCAATAACCCATTAAAATTATGGCTATGAACATGAAGTTACACATATCAAATGAGCAAATTTTCCAAAAATGGACATTAATTACTACATGTGCATATCAAAAGTTAGCCAAAATAATGAAACTTAAACTAAAATGCCATGGGACTAAGGGTCCCACCAGGCATGCCAAATGTGTGCAAGTGTTGTTTTTAAACTAATGCTAATGTAAACAAAGACTAACACCTAAATAGTCTTAATTAGCAAGAATTAAACAACATTATAAACACCATCATGATAAGAATTAATCAAGGGTTAGATGCTAACATTTATCAATACAAAACTATGAAATTAACTATGTTAAGCACCTAAATATCCTCTATTCTCTAACAACATATAAATGAAGGAACCTAGGTAGGTTCCATGGCTATCAAAAATAGTTGTCCTTAATGTTCCAAGAACCTAGGAATGGGGGCTAGTCAAAGTTGGGCTACAAGACCCTTTTGACACCTCCCATATGACCTAAGAACTTTAGGAAAGAGGCTTGAGTCTTCAAGATGATGAACTCTCAAGAGGACAAGGTGCAAGCTCTTAGTCTCTTTGTTATATGCTTTGCATTAGCTCTCTTAAAGAGTTTAGGTGTAAGTAAAAGGTAGGAGGAGGGATCTTTATAGCCCAAAGGATAAAAGATTCAACACATCCTCATGAATGTGGGATAAAGGTAAAACATGATTATGAATGGATAATGTTGCTTTTATTAAAGGTAACCTTACTTTAGAAGGGTTTAATTTATGCTTAGCAAGTCATGGGAGCTTGGGGGTGTTTTAATTAATTAAATGTGATTAACTAATAGGTAGATGTAAGCTTATAGAAGCCAATTAGAGGAATATTAGTATGATTTAGGCTATTAGAAAGGGATTAAATCAATTAAATATTGATTTACTAGTTAAATGAAGGGGAAGACTAATTAATTAATAATAATTAATTAATCTAGATAGAAGAGGTAAATAATTAACGGATGGTCGTTAATTAGGCTATTATTTGGTATGCAACTTAATCAATTAGCGTATTATAATTAATTAACACCAATAAGAGGGAATATGAACACTTTTGACGGTATGTCATCAATTTGAGAGAAAGGGGATAATTAGCACAATTTAAGTATTTAAATTGCTTGGGCATAATTATAGGTGTCTACACATCCAATGAAGGCGAGAGGAGTGGAAGGGGCCTCGCACTTTGGAAGTGGAAAGGAGGCGGGTGTGATGGCGGTATGAGGCTGAGTAGAAGACTTCCGATATCTGATGAGATGTGGGGGGTGACAACAATGTCTAGAATAGTGAGAGAAAGAGGAGAAGAGTCCTTTGTAGTACTCTCGACATTAGAATAGGGTGCACAATCCTCATCATCAGAAGTAGAATCAAGCGAGTCTATGTTAGTGGAACTATCATCACATGAAGAAATGGAGGAGACAACTGAATCAGTAGTAGCAACAATGGTGGTAGTAGGGTCTCCATAGAGGGATTGAAGAATGCTCTAGACACGGTGAGGTGGATCTGAGTCTGCCACGTGAAACCAAAGAGATCTAGAGACATGCATCATCATGTGACCAAAGACATGGTCGCAAGTGTCAAGAAATTCCTCTAGATGATGATGATCATCGGGTGTAGGAACTGGCCCAAGAAAGAAGGGTAAAAGACCCTCGTGGGTGAAGTAACATTCCATGGAAGCATGCCAAGCTGAATAGTTCCCTCTCCCGGTGAGAAGTGGTGGAGGCTATAAAGTGATCCTATGATGCTCAAGTTTGGAAAGAGCACTCTCCATGATGAAAAATGCAAGATGCACAAAAGTAAGATGTTGGACTCGGCCGATAATGTGTCTACGTGTGAAAGCCCAAGAGTATAATCAACCCCCAGAATGCGACACTTTATAAAGTAGTGCATTTACAAAACTAATAATCCCATCATGTAGAGTGATAAAAAAACATGTAACTTTGACTAAATAAGTTCTTAGATCCAGAAACAAGTCAAAAGTTATAGAAAAAATACAATTCCCATAATCGATGAAAAATGCCACTAGACACTGCAAACACATTAAAAAGGTGCACGAGATGGGTGTAAAGGGTATCGTGTGGGTACCCATTAGAAATAGCATGGAATTCTATGCATAGCTTGTTTTGACTGTAAGGGGGATTAGTATCATGCCAACCATAGACCTCACCCTCCATCTTCGACGCTCATAGGAGGGAGAACAATACAAGCCAAAAACCCAAATTACAATGCCAATAATTGAATGTATTTTTTAACCACCTTAAAACATTAAAAAAGGAGGTGGAAGGAGGGGGCCACATTTGGGAGTGGTCAATGCCACATGTCAGTGAGAGGTGGGCTGTGTGACCATTGAAATGTGGTGGCAGCGAGTTGGTTGGAGTGCTGCAAGTCGTACGAGGAGATGGAGGTGCTGCAGGCATGTGGAAGGTTCTTTGGAGAGGGAGGCATGAGCTGAATGTGAAGAATGTAACGATGTCAACAAGAGCAGGTCGAGCCATGTGTTTCCAATGCAAAACAAAATGTTTTTCCATGCAAAACAAAATGCAAGTTGATGTTTGTGAAATGGTTACACATAATAACAGATCTGCAGGTGTTAGAGCTAAGGCCACATGGGTGCAGGGACAAAGGATATTGCAAGGCTTGTAAAAGGAGCATGGAAGAATAATACACGAATGTTTTCCAATATACAGGATAAGAACCCATGCAAAAAAAAACACATAGAACAAGAACCCACGCCAAAAACATTCCAATCCCATGCAAAAACGTTAAGGACAGGGAAGAAATGGTGGGTACTGCATGAACAACACCGGTGTGGTCATTTGGGAGAGAGAGGTCAATGGGAGGCTACAAGGATTCCATGTCAAGCTTAGGAGTTGTAGGTTGCTGGTGGATTCTATGAGCCAGAGATAGAGGGAGCAAGAGGCAGCAAGGAACCACAAAGACCATGCAAGGGTCACAAGCAATATGAATAGTGAGCAAAAAACACCGAAGAAGCAAAATGCCAAGTGATTGAAGACTAGCCAAAACCCAAACAAAACACGAAGCTATGGAGTCCAAGCCCAACACCACTATAAACCCAGTAAAACTAGTACTTCTAGAGCTCATATCGAACACACTCGTAAACACTCCAAAACCGCATACAAGGATGTAAAAACAATTAAACCCCAAAAATGAAGCCACGAACACCCCAAAACTAGACCAAGGTATGAAGCTTTGAATCGGTGCAAGTAGAGCACAGTTGGAATCATGATTATGACACACATAATGAAATCGTATATCACGCGAGAAGCTAGAATACATGCACGAAACATTGATGAGTGCATGGATCCATAAGATCCGCTCTGATACCATGAAATAGGGTTTAAAACCTGTAAGAAAGGATCACGAGGGATGATGTGCACATCAACAGATGTGTGAACGATAGCGTGAAGAGATCTTGGGAGGAGTGAGCATCAACCGAATGTGCATGCAAAGATTTGAAACATGGGCAAAACCTAGTTAATCCATAAAACTCTCCTCTATCTCATAGATAAAATGGGGTGTATATATAGGAGGTGTTGAGTAAACCCAAAGTCTGCAATCATGACAACTCAAGTAGAGAGTGGGAGTTACATTCCCAGAATAGAAGTGTAACTCGTAATGATACATATGATGCATTGGCACACTTACACGTAAGAGAATCTCATAATGACCCCTAAATGACACATGGACCTATGATCTCACCTATGTGAAATGACTCACCTAATGATGTGGAAAATAATACACACCAACATCACTAAACACTCGGGCCAATAATAACCCACCTTCATGATCTTGATTCTATCAGCCATGGAGAAAAATGGCCTCCAGCTTCAACATGACATGGGCTGTTGTAACACTCTCTCAATCTGATTTGTCCCAATGAATCCTAACAACGCCGATTATGTTCCTTTTGAACAAAACACCATCAATAAGCACGTACGGGATGGCATGTAGTCTAAAGTGTCTCCTTTTTGTTTTACTCATTTTTGGAGGGCATAGGCTGTTTATAGGAAGTGCATAATGTTACGAGTCCGATAAGGAGTGGGCACATCATCATTTTCTTCCTCTTGACTATTCTGCAGGACAAAAACAACTTCTTTTTCACTGCTTGCTTCATCTTGTTAACTCAAGGCCAGTTGTTCACACAATCCCTTCCCATGGACCAGATTAGTAACCTTGATCTCAATTTCATACTCCATGACACGAGTGATCCATCTGTACATTTTTCATTCGGATCTTTGAGAAGGAAGTCTTTAACTCCTGCATGGAAGACTAATAGTTGGATTTTATTGTTTGAAACCAGATGTTTAAACTTCTTTAAGCCTCTGATCACTACAAGGACATGCTTTTAGATGGATTATCTCACTTTATAATCTTCTAGACCTTGGCTGAAGAAGGCAATTGGCTACTTTTTACCCTCTTTATTCTGTTGTACTAAGATTGCGGAAATTGTGTTGCACGCCACCAAAGGCATATAGTATGAATTCCTTAGAGAAGTATGGATTCACGAGAGTTGGGGCTTGTGATATAGCTTCTTTGATGGCCTTAAGGATTTCTTTTCCTTCAATTTGTCCACCTAAATTCCAACCTCTTCTTCAACATCAATGATATTGGCTTGATAAGGGTAGTAAAGTTTGGTACAAACTTTGAGACAAAATTGATCTTTCCTAAGAAGCTTTGAAGAGCTTTCTTATGTCTTGTTAATGGAAATGATTTTATTGCTTCAAATTTCTCTAATTCAATTGCCAAACCCTCCTTTAACATAATATGGCCTAGAATCCTGCCCTCATGGGCCAAAAATATGCATTTTTAGGGTTCAATGATACCCTGAATCTCCTACATCTCTAAAATACTGTCTTAGGTGAAAAAGGTGATCCGCTACATTTTTGGAGAACACGGTGATGTCACCCAAATATATCAGTACTATTTTTTTGATCAAATTTTTGAATGTTATATCCATTTCCCTTTGGAAATTAGCTCCGACATTAGACGGTCCAAATGCCATTTTTCTATAGGCATAGGTGCTCCATTTGGTGGTGAAATACATTTTGAATTGATCTTCTTCTTTCACCATTATCTAGTTATACTTTGAGTAGCTATCTAGGAGGGAGAATCTCTCTAATCTAGACACCACTTGCAAAATCTGCTCCATTGAGGGAGTGGGTAGTGGTCTTTGAGAGATGATTTGTTTAAGTCTCGAAAGTCTACACACAACCTAATCTCTCCATTTTTCTTCCTAATTGGGACCAAGTTTGCAACCCATCTTGAGTGTTTGATTGGAAATATGATACTTTCCTCTATCATCTTGTTTAGCTCTTTCTTCATCAGAGGTTCAATGTGTGGATTGATTTGGTCTCTATTTTTACTTGATGGGATTAGCATCTAGATCTAGTTTAATTGTGTGTTGTGCTAGCTTCATATTGAACCCTATTAGGTCTTCATAGCTCCTAGCAAATACATCTATAAACTCTTGGAAAATTTGTATGAATTCATACCTTTCTTTCTCGGTGGCCACTTTTCCAATTTGAAGTGCTTTTCCTTCTCCAACTAGAATTGACTTTGAATCTTCTCCTTTGATCGTATGTTAGCCTTCTCTTTTGAATTTGATCATTATGATTGAATATAGATTCTAATGTCACAAAAACTTTGGGAAGCTTGTTTATATGCAGCTGCACTACTTGATCTCCATATTGTTTCTCTATTGTGTCTTGATTCCTAGTGAGAATTCAGCTTCCTCTTCTAAGAAATTGATGATCTGCTTTGATCATTTTCAAACACCTACAAGGATGTCTTGTTATTTGGCACTATTGACCTTACAATTACATGGATATGTGGTTGTCCTTTTTCTCTCCTGATGCTATCAACCACATCAAATTTTTCTCCAACTGCTGCAAGCCTATCATCAACTTCATTCTCCTTCTTGGGTATGGACACAATGTTGAAGGCTTTGAAATCTTTTATGAGATCCCATACCCTATTCTTGTAGCTCTTGAATGGGTCATTCTTGATAGAATTTTATCATTTGACTTGATTAGAAACTAGTTCACTGTCACCAAACACTTACAAGTTTTTGATTCCTCATTTTCTTGCCCAATGCAATCCATGAACCGAGCCTCATATACATTGTATTGTTTGAACAAGCAAATTGGAAATGGAAAGATGAGTAGTATTTCATACCTTGGGATGAAACAATCATAGCTCCTCCTCCGGATCCTTTCCTACTCTCAAGCCATAAAAAACAATTGTCATACTTCATTGTCATCTTTGTGTTATGGCTTAATGATGTCGGAATAGGATGATTCTCCTCATGCATGAAGTAGAATCCTAACTCATATTCTTCCATCTCTTTATAGGGGTAAAAAGCATGCTTTTTTTTTCCATTCATCGAGAGTTAAGTCCGGGATACACCCCACCTTGGTATCTTCTTCACAAGTGTTTAGGAGTTCCTCCCGATCAAAAGTTGAACAATTTACGGTGATTGGGCTAGGCACATAAGACTCAATGTGGTAATCCACTATGGGCTCGAGATATGATTGTGGCCTTAGCTCCATACCTTGTTCTAAAAATCATATCACGACTAGTCAATAGAGAAATAGCCTCCTATTTTGGCGGTGAAGTCTCTAGACAAACACAATGCAAAATGTGGTGATAAATCTATGACCGATATGTTCTGCAATACTGTCACATTGGGGTAGGCATGCGGTGTGAGGCTCGAGATCCTTGATGACTCCAATAATTTTCACTATTGTCCATCCAATTGCGCTACCCCTCTAGATTTGACTTCATACTAGAGACCCAGTTGATCATCTATTTGTTTTGGCATTACAGAAGTACTTGCCCCCGAATCAATCATTCAATTATGCACCAATTTTTCCCCAATGATTAATGAAACATATAATGGAGGAGGCCTCAAGTTCTTACCTTTTTGTTATCCATGGTTCCCCTAGGTTGAGCTACATTGGTAATCACTCTCTCTTATTGGTTAGGGGGTATATTTGAGCTTGACCAATTGGCCATAACGATCTGCAACATATCCCTCTATCCTAGAATGGCCAGTGAATCCCATAGTGAAATGTTTACACTTGTCTTCCTCATTTTTTGAATGATATTAAATGAGCTATCCTTCTACTTCCCCTTCACGACACATTTTCTCTTGCACATGGGGTTGTTACAACCGGTGCACGAGTGGATTTGGAAGGTGGCTTGGATTGGATCTACATGTTGGGAGTTGTATTTGGAGTGCCAAAACCTTGTGGAGTAATGGAGGATTGAGGGTTAATTGAGTTTGGTGGTTGTCCTTCTCCAATATTTCTCGTTTTGGACCGTGTATTGATGACTACACTTTGAGAAGGGACCGATTCATTACACATAAGTCTTCAGCTTGCCAATTAACAAGCATAGTTTCACTTGGAGATGTCTCTTGTTGAGATCCTTGCTATTGATTTTCTTCTTTGCTAGGTTATTATGGCACACCAATGGTTTGCACCATCAAATCCTGATTTAGTGCACCATTGAAACACATTGATTGGTTATGTTTTTGATTGCATAGGAAACACCAATCATATTATTGTGCCATGTTTTTCTATGCTCGAACCAATGCCCTTGATGTTGAATATGTATTTGGATCATATGACCTGAAAGGTCTACCACTTGAAGTTGTCCTTGGTTTTGACTCTAATTTACAACCTAAGTAGGTGGTCTATTTTATTGATACGGGGTCTCAGCCTGACATCTGAGCCTAAGGTTGATATGGCCTAGAGCTCGAGCCTATTGTCTTTTGATAGTTACTAACTCATTCCCAAGGTCTAAAGTTGTTTCATCACTTCTTGAATCTATTTTGAGGTGTTAGAGGATAAGATGGAGACTTCAGCTGAAATTTGATTCCTAATAGTAGGTATAGGAGATAATGTGGGTATATAGCTAGTGTTTTGGCCTCCTAATTCTAGGTATAGAGGCATAGGTGGCCTAGGAGAAAGTTTTCCATCCCTGAATTAAAAAAATTTCAGCTCCTATGGAAAGGCTATAAGATACAATTAAAGTTGTGCCTCCCATTGACTGAATCATTAAAGCAATATCAAAATTTAAAGCTCTAAGGAAGTATAAGAAAGCACCTACATCTGTGGGCCTTACAGCTAATGGAACTTTTTCCCAGATCCTTTGAAATCATAGGTTGAAATCTGTCAACTTCTCATTAGGATCTCTTTTGATTGTTAGTTTCTCCAACAAGGACAAAGTTATCTCCCTTTTCTCTAAACTGGTCATAAACTAAATGTTATGCAAATGGGAAAACTCTCGGGTTGGTTCCTATTCCTTTGTCTAGGTGCATACGTGAAATTTTCAAAGGATTGATTCTTGAACCTAATCTAATATTGCCAGAGGAGACAAGGATGAAAGGAATGCAAGAAATTAAAACTAAGCTAACCGGGTGATACACCAAAGGAATGATGAACATTTATTTTTCTCGATAGGCACAAACCAGAAAAATGCATACAATAATCAAGCATAGGTAACAGTTTTTTGCAATGAAAGACCAATGAGAGCAATGAAGACAAAAAGGGTTGAAAATCAAGAACAAACATGTATTATTTCTTTGTAGATTTGATACAATGCATTTACAAAATGGCCAAAAGGCATAAAACGTATTGTAATCTAATGGAAGGTCGAAAATCCATGAATTCATTTGACAAAGGAAAAGGGGAGCCTGCAAAATAGAAGAATGTGCAACCCTTTATAATGAGTCTCGACCTTTTTTTTATAGATTCAAAATAGAGGGAAGAAAGAGAGAGAAGCGAGAAAAACCGGTTCGAAGCTCAACCACTATCATCAATTCCTCCTGTAAAATATCCACCCCAAATCTGTCTTGACTACATCAATTACTATTTCGGCACTTGGAAGGAGGGGGAAACATCGGATCGAGATCGAATCTAAAGCTGGTTGTTGGGGGAAAATAGATTCTACATTAATGGCTTGAAGACATTTCTCCATTCTTCTCACACCTATATTTTCCAAAATTAAAGTTTCAGATCTTCATGGCATAGAGCGAGTCTAAGATCTTTTCAATGATGTGATATTTACTTGATTTTGAGCCCGGGTTGAAAGATATGCCCATTTAAAATTTTTATCGAGTCCATACGAAATAGCGGGAAAACCCCGTTCAAAAACAGGGCCCCTTTTGAAACTAGACACATGGAGGGTTGGTGCATGTCTGAGGGTGGCCTTTGAATTTTTCTATTGGAATGGTGCGGGGATGACACGTGGTTTCCTCTGCAACTTGCTTTATTTTTTATGTTTTTGGCTAAGTCCTTTGCTCGGTGGGGTCATATATCTGACCAAGGACACACGGTGGCCTAGCACTTACTTAGAAACATCCCCTTAATTCTACTCTTGAATTAGCACTGTTTGGACACTTGGCACCCTCCACTGGCCTATCTCAATGCATTGACTATTCAACCTGACCCTATCCCTTTATGAAACTGGATGCGTGGAGGCTCCGCGCTCACTTAAAAGCCCACTCAGGATTTTCCTTTGAAGGAGCGTCGAGGTTGACATGTGGAAGCCTCCATAGGTTCTTTGGACTTTTCAATGGCCTCCCTTACCTTTTCGGACCCTAGACAACATGGCAAGCCCATGCTCATTTGGGTCTCTACTTTTGGATTAAATTTTGGAGATGTGCCAAGCTAACACATGGCAACCTCTGCTAACACTTCTATACTTAGCCTTTTAGAGGCCCTCCATGTCAGCCTTTTGACTTTTAGCTTTAACTTTGCCTCTATTTTTGGCCCGGACATGTGTGGGCCTTGCACTTTTCGAACCTCCATTTTTGGATTCAACTTTGGAGATGCGTTTTTTGGAAACTTGGCAAAGCATCCACTGTCTCCTCCATACTTAGTCAATTTTTGGACTCGTTCGAACTATTCAGATCTCGAAGACTTTGAAAATTTGTCATCAATTTTTGGACTCGTTCGAACTATTCCAGATCCCGAAGACTTTGAAAATTTTTCATCTCTTATATTTGAGCCTCCGGCCTCTTTTCGACATTGTTTCATCCTTCGTGACCCTTTATTCTATTTTCGAGCCTACATGTAATCTGCTTAATAGATTTAAGGCATGTATTCACTTGTGAGCCATTTTTTAAATTTCTCCTACATAGGGTCATTTGATTTTTCATAGGTCCCAAAATCCATTGTAGAGTGCCTCTCGCTGACTTTTTTCGTGGATTCAAACATGATTTCTATGGTTCTTTCCGTGTGGGGTCGTGACTGATCCAATATTTTACTGGGGGAAAAATATGGATAACAGATTACTCCTTAATGTCACACAAGGTTTAATTCAATTTTTTTCTTATTTCTCCATAATGACCCTAACTTCCATATTCACACAACACACTTGTTAATCCCATAATGAGCACTAACAAGTACATGACATATAGGAAAACCACATTACTACTCAAATGAGAAAATAAACATGTACATCCCATCATATGATGGAAGGATAAAATAATAACTTATAAAAATGAGGAGAGAGAGAGTGAGGTCTTTGACCATCACTAAGCATATCACATGGCTTGCTTTGAATTCATTTAAATCCTTGAATTAAACATGGGTTTAAGGAAAATAATATTCAGTCAAACATACAACCAAGGAGATAAGATTACGCTAACCAACACCACATTTTCTCAACGAGCTTAACACCATACAAAAGGAGACCATAAGAGGAAAATTAAGAAAAATGGCCTTTCCAATACAATACAAGGATAAATTAATTTACATTTCCTTTTTGATAGTTCTAAACATTAGACATTATTGTTTAAATCACAATTAGGAGTATGAAGAATATGCTTATTCCTTAAGTGTTACAAGTTTCCCATTTAATAAAATAATTGATCACTAATGAGGCACTACTTTATTCTATTTTTATTTTTGTTATAAAAGTCATCTTAATCATTTTAGTCCTTTTGGTAACATACAAGGTGTATACGATAATAAACAACTGTCCCAAAATCTCATCTTATTTACTCATGTTATTATAACCTTTTCGTCATTACATTAACTTCATATTGACATCATTTTAGTATAACTAAGGTTCAATTAACACTAGCTCTCTCCATAGAGTCATGATTCCAAGGAGCATGTCCTAAAACAAAACATTACTTTTATTTTCCTTAGGAAATTTGAGTATTAAATAAATGTTATAAGAGAGAAATTCAAAATAACTTTATACATTCTATTTCCTTCTAAGGCACTATTCCTCTCATTGGAAAATCATACATTAAGGGTTATTTTATTAATATTACCCATAGAAGTGACAATAGTTTTTGATAATGTTCATGTTCCAAGGGGGGGTCTAAACTCTACCATGAGGAAAAAATTAAGGTAAAAAAATCCTTATCTCGTAAGCCTTCAAACAACTCAATACATTTCAATATTACTTGCCAAGAAACACTTTATTTATGAAGAAAATAAGGGCTTCACTCTCAATAGTTTCATACCTAGGTAAATTATGGAATAGGTCCAACTCGTATCATTTGAATCCCCTGTAATGAGATCATTTACAGGAAAAACACCCCAATATGATTCATAACGCTTTGACTACCCAAAGATTACCAAGGGAAATACACATATGAAGGAGAGTTTGTTCATGAAGAGACAAAAACTATGACATCTAGGGATGACATACCTACTCACACTAAAAGTGATGGGGTAAACATAGTGTAGCCCTTCCCTCATACAAACACACATAAACTATGGAAAGGTTTCACAAGGATAGTCCCAAGTACATACAAGGAAAAAAGGATAATAATTTTAAGTCAATCTTATTTAATAGGGGTTTTCAGACTTAACATGATATGACTAAGAGTGAAATAATAATAAGTTGGTTATTTACTCATACCATTAAGGTGACAAGGTCAAGGTAAGTTCCAAACCATCATTTTAAGTATTAGGAACGGAAACTACAATTAGTATGATAAATGATTGTTTTAATAATTCCATGTCACTGAACAACATTCAATTACAACTACATACAATTTTCAATGCACACATGGAATAACTAACTTTTATTTTGTTTTCATTTTCTCCTTTCAAAATGGTAAATAATTACAATTATTCAAAATACAATACATCGCATCATTTTATACATTTTACACTTATAAGGTAAAATTCCTTCATTTATCTTACTTGTTCTACTACATGCAACCTACATCAACCATTAGAGCATTGGTCGTGACAACCAATGACATGGAATTATACTACTATCAAGCATAATTGTAATTTCTAATTTTCCTTTTACAATTAATTACAACACTTTACACATACAAGAGAGGCAAGAAATAATTTTAATTTCATTTCATTTTCCAAGCAAGAGTGAGATAGAGGGAAGAGAGAGAAAAACATCATTTTCCTCACAATAAAATTTTATCGTAAAAAATAACCAAATTGAGATTCATGACATCATATGTTAGTGCCTACATTTTTTTCAACTAGTGATTTAACATAATATGGGTCCACAAAAATGTTTTTCGATTTTTCTTTTGTTAGTTTGCAAAAAAATCCAATTTACCCAAGTGGCTATTAAACCACATTAGAGAAATAATTTAAGATATTCAAAGCACCCTAATGCAAACCTTATTAATTCACCTATATGCAGGGAATTCACCGGAGTTAGTGGAACTCAAAATTAAGGAACAAGGTACGAATGGCAATTGTGTTTCCACATCCACTTTGGTCATAGTTGGACTAGTTTGACTCGGTTACTCAATGAATGAAGTTCTATAAAACCTCCTTAGAAAACTAGTTGGTGAGGTTTTTATCTTAAAACTGAGGGTTTCATCGGTTTTAATGTAAACAATAGTAAAGGTATACAAAGGTTGATATCCATTTTTTCACTCAAGGAAAAAATGACAAGCCAAAAAAACTATACTTTTAAGTTTCAATAGCTTCCCAAGACTTCAAAATGGTTAACCAAGCTCCTATAGGGGTTATAAAGGCACAAAAATGAACTGAAAGATCACCCCAAGGTTCAATATAGTAGTCCACATGAAAGGGTGCCTATTTAAATCTTAACCTTCCCATTTCGGGGTCCGAAAGGGTATTTTAGATGTTGAAATTGTGTTTATCAAATTTTGTAAGGAAAACACCAAGGTAGTTTTAAACTAGGAACCAATTTGTCTCTTCATTTAAAGATATTTACATGATCTAGTATAACTACCCAAGTTAGCCTAACATCTAAGGTGGAAAATTTAAAGATTGGGTTTGCACTAAAACATGTTCCTTCATTTGCGTGGAAGGGAGGATAAATAGTTTTTGTGAGATACTATTCATTACAATCACTCGGAAGTGAAAAATTAATATACTTTTATTTCTAACAACATTGCAGTAAGACAAAAGAAAGATATGAAGATAAGACCATGCATGTGATTGAATTGATAGGGGAGAAATCGAGGAGTTTAACATTGCACCCATCGGTTGCACTTGATTGCGGTTATTTGAGGCATATTCAAATCTCCAACTCGAGTGTGTCTTGCAACTATAGTAGTCCATGTGGCACACGTAGATTGAGAAACAGGGGTGGAATCCTGATTAGTTTTATTAATCTCAATCAACCAACCTTACAGAGAATGGGCTGTAATATTTATAGATATTGCACAGCCAAATACAAACATGAAACAAAGTTGCACAGGTGCAACCATTTTCCAAAATACACAAGCTTCCAATAACATTCGGGAAGCACAAATGAATAAATACAAATATATTGTTTAAAACAATATAACAACATCTATGAAAGATAAATATGGTTTATGAACCATATAAAAATACATAACAAAATATGGTTTATTTAATAACCATTATTATTTAATTAATAAAATTAATTAAATAATTATACTATGCATAATTAATTAGGATAATAATATTTTATCCTAACATTCCCCCCCTTAATTGTGCATTGTCTGAAGAGATGAGGAGAGGAACTCTCTGAACAACTCGAACTTGTCACGTGTAAGTGACTTTGTGAAAATATCTGCTCGTTGTTCAACAGTTGGACAAAATTGAAGTTGAATGTTGTGCTTCAACACATGTTCGCATATGAAATGAACTTGAACCTCAATGTGTTTTGTTCTCTCATGAAAAACTGGATTGCGAACAAGTTTGAGTACACCTTCATTGTCAACATACATGGTGGTCGGTTTGTCCTGAGGTATTCCAAGTCCTTCCAGTATGCGACGTAGCCAAATCGCTTCATGCATGCTTCTCCTCCGAGAATGATACTACCACGTGGAAGAGTGAGAAACAAAGTTTTGTTTCTTACTTCCCCATGATATTGGTCTAGATCCCATAAAGAATACAAATCCAGAAGTGAATTTTCTATCATCAATGTTCCCTGCATGATCTGAATCCGAATATCCAGTCAAGAAGAAGTTTTCGTTCTTCTTGTATTCTAGACCAAGATCCATTGATCCTTTGAGATATCTCAAAATGTGCTTTGTTGCTTTCCAATGATAAAATTTGGGTTCTTGCATGAACGAACTTGGATAGATAACTCATCGCAAAGCTGATATCCGGTCTAGTGTAGGTTAGGTAAATGAGACTCGATCGATCACCGCCAGAGAGAGGCACTTACCTCGGGAGATGGATCTCGAACGAGATAATGTAATCTGTTCTCCATGGGTGTAGCAATTGGAGTGCAATCCATCATCCTAAACTTCTCGAGCGTAGTCTTAACAAAAATATGATTCTCTTTTTTCCACACTTATAATCCAAGACAATAGTGCATCAGCCCGAGATTGGTCATGTCGAACGATCGATTAAGATATTTCTTCGTTGCATCGATCATCCTCACTGAACTACCAGTGATGACTAGATCGTCGACATAGACAAAAACAATCACCATCTCCCCCCCTTGCTTTTTGAGGTAGAGATTGGGATTGTATGGATTTCTAACAAATCCATGTTGTACGAGATGCTCATCAATCTTGATGTACCATGCCCGGGGTGCCTATTTGAGGCCATACAGAGATTTCCTGAGTCTGTATACCTTTGCTTCTTGACTAGGTACAACATATCCCTTAGGTTGAGTCATGTAGAATTATTCTTGTAAATCTCTGTTTAGGAAGGCATTTTTATGTCCATTTGGTGAACTTTCCATCCAAACGAGAAGGCTAGAGAAAATATCATCTTGATCATTTTGATCTTAGCTATGGGAGCAAATGTCTCCTCATAGTCAATGCCTTCTTTTTGTGCAAGCCCCTTTGCTACAAGTCTTGCTTTGTACTTGTCCACTATCCTAGATGCTTTGTACTTAGTTTTGAATATCCATCTGCATCCAATGGGTTTCTTCCCTGGTGGAATATCAACAAGTTTCCAAGTGTTATTCTTCATCACTGATTTATATTTAGAATCCATGGCCTCTTTCCAAGATTTTGACTGTAGGGCTTCTTAGACTGTAGAGGGCTCATATGATTCAATAACTCTACTCATCAAAGTAAAGTTAACTTCTTCTCTTTCTTTACTATGAGTCCGTGGTCCAGGGGTGGATGTATCTGGTGGAGCATCCAATCTTGCATCTCGTAATGTACTTGTACACCATTTAGGCATACGCTAAATTGTTCCCATGGGTCATGGTTCTATCTGATCAACACCATCATCCCTATCATCACTTTCATTTCTCGAGGGAACATAAGCTTCAATTTTTACACAGGTGAAAAATATCCATCTTCAAGCAAGTTCAGAGGAGGAGTCTCTGCTTCCTTCTTCTCGAAAAACTCAACATCTCTACTGGTGTATAGACTTTTTTATGGTCTTAGGATCCATCAATCTATACCCAAGAGTCTCTTCATTGTACCCAATGAAGATGAGTTTTTGTGACTTCATGTCCAATTTCTTTCTATTCTGTTTGGGTATGTGCATGCTTTCTTTGCACCCGAATACTCTGAGGTGTGCAATGGATGGTTTCCTTTTTTACCATGCTTCTTGTGGTGTTATTCCATCAAGAGCAGTTGTGGGCACTTTGTTCAACAAATACACTACTGTTTTTGCTACTTCTACCCAAAATGTCTTTGCAAGTCCGGAATCATCGATCATGCATCACACCATTTCCATGATAGTATGATTTCTTCTCTCAACAACACCATTTTTTGTGGTGTGTGTGGAGGAGGAATTTGTCGACAAATCCCGTGAGTTTGTAGGTAGTCTCTAAACTCATCACTGGTGAATTCCCCCCCTCAATCTGAGTGGAGAGTTCTGATGTGACAACAGTTTCTTTCTCAACTGCTACTTTGAACTTTTTGAATGTTTCAAATGCTTTGCTTTTCTTGCGAAGAGAAGAAATCCACATTTTCCTTGAATAGTCGTCAACACAAAGCATGAAGTACTGGAGCCCAAAATGACTTGGCTGTAGTGGACCGCAAAGATCGGTATGAACCAGGTCAAGTTTACCATGAGCTTGGAATGTACTCCTCTAGAATGAAACTCTATGTTGTTTTCTTGTTAAGCAATGAGGACACTTGTTTGTATCCTTCTGAAGAGATGGTAGCCCATGTACCATATTACACCGCGACTTGTGTTTGAGATATTTGAAACTTACATGACCAAATCTCGATGCCAAATCGGGATAAGGTGGATTTTTAGCCACAAGTGCTTGATCGTCTTTGTGAATGAAATCAAGTTGAAACATGCATCCCACATTGGAGGCTTTTGTAATTATTTTCGAGCCTCTGGATTTATCTCGAATCAAACACGTTTTCTTACCGGATTGACTATCAAAGTCAATTTTTAGGTTGTGATCTAGGAGTTGACTAACTGAAAGAAGATTCTTTGTTAACCCAGGGACATATAGGACATCTAATAGTCTGCATTTGCATGAAACAAGTGGTAGAGAAATGTTCCCAATCCCCTGAACTGTATATGAAGAATCATCTCCCAAAAACATGATTTTTCGATGGTGTGTCCCTCATTGAAATAAACCAGTCTCTGTGGCTGGTCATGTGTCGAGTGGCTCCCGAATTAACATACCAGACATCACTAGATGACATGGATGGTTCACTTGATCGAGTAGTGAACAAGAAGTCTTCATTGTCGACTATTTTTTGCTTAGCAATATTGCCTTCTTGGTGGGGTCTTATTTTCCAGTTCCCTTTTTTATACCCGTGATAATTGTCGAATGTCCCTTGTAAGATTGTTTTTGTTGTGATCTAGAGTTTCTTGATGAACCTTTCTTATAAGTGTTATACCAACAATCTTGTAAGTCATGTCCTCTTTTGTAAATTGGACATTGCTTCTTCTGTTGATTGTCCCCGTGATACTGATTCTGATGTTGGGAATTCTGATAGGAATTAGGTTTTCCTTTACCTTTTCCTTTCCATTTTTGATGTGAAGACAGTGCCTGCTCCTCTTCATCATCCTTATTGTGCATTGCTTCCTCTTGTTGCAATAGGTTTACCAGTTTGTCAAAACCAACTGTCGTATCTATCACATTTAGTGTTGTGACAAAAATGTGGTAAGAAGAGGGGAGTGCTCTTAGAACAATGGGAATAAGAGCATCATTTGTGACTGGTTCTCCCAGGGCTAGAAGTGAAGCCCTTAATTCTGTAACTCTTCTTAAGAAAGCTTCAATTTTCTCATTCTGCTTGAATTTCAGTGTATGTAACTGACTCTACAAATTCAGTATGACATTCTTGTTCTTGGCCTCATATACTGTACTCAATTTATCCCATACATCTTTTTCTATTTTGGCATCTTGAATGTGGGGTTGCACATCATCAGACACTCCAAACAAGATGATGAGTTTGGCCTTCTGATCTACTTTATCAAACTGTCATTGTTGTGTTGTATCAGTGGCTGATCTGGTCAGAGTACCATTCACAATGACCATATCTCTTCAAACTCAAGTTGTGTCTTTATTTTTGTCTTCCATGCAGCATAGTTGCTTCCTCTAAGAAATTGTGAATCCGGAAGAAAAATTTGGGGCATTGGTGCCCATTTTGCAGAGATCACTGACAGGGTTTGGATCTTATCACTCCAGGTATTAGGTCTCCCAATCTATATACCGTCAGTCTGATATACTAAACCTTTCTATATATGTACCCTTCCGATATACCCATCGGTATGTGGAAGAAGCTCGCCCTTTCTATATACCCGGCAGTACGTGAAAGAGGTGTTAACGTACGTGAAAGAATTCAATACGTGGTACCAAGACAGTACTGATGGGGTCTGTGTGATTATTGACACCGGCTCAAAGAAATATCCTCATACGCATGTGTAACTTCACTATATACTTGGATAATTTCTCAGTCTGGATTTATGTCGTGCAATCATTCACAGACGGATGGGATGGTTCATAGTGTGTGCATTGTGACCTTATTACTCCCCGTCGATTTAAAGGGATGATGCCCAGATGAAATTGTTGTAGCTATATTAGGCATTAAGTGCAGTAGTAGTCATGATGGATTTACCCATAAGCGCTTCCCAGAGGCACCGTATATACCGAACGTTGCGAATGAGATCTAGGATCTCGTGAGTGTTACAGAACCAATTTTTATTGTTTTTATTACAATTCTGCCAGTTTTTGAGTAGTTACAAAGTTTGTAGTTGACTATGGCAACCTGTAAATTAGTACAATATACAACAGTATATAATTTACATTCAAAAAACTGGAAAATTTGAATGGCAGAAAAAAATTTTGTTTCGTGGGTCTTGGTGGCCTCTTGAGCCTAATACGACCCAAAATGCTAAAAATTGCAAAAAAAAAGTTGAAAATGCAATTTTTAGATGGGTCTCCTTTTGCAAAAAATTCCAAAATGAAAAACCAGGCCGAATGGGAGAAAAAAATTTTACCCTAAATTAGGGATTTCTCCGCTAAATTTAGTTAGTTATAACTAAATTCAAAAATTTTGCTAAATTTGGTAGTTCCACCAAAAAAATTGCCAAATTCGAAATGCAAGTTGGGGGTGGGATTTGAACCATGCACCTCCCACTTCTAAGGCTTTCCCTCTATCCAACTTGGCCGCTTAAGCATTTGTAATGTAAAATGGACAAGATTGTATTTAAATAAAGGCATATTTGACTCACCTCTTTAAAAAAAAATGACTTGTAGAGGCTCCACGTGGCAAATGCTGGTGAGAGGCGGTTTAGGGTTTTATTTTTGCTTCAAATATAGATTTGAAGCATTTTTTTAACCTCCATGCCTTTGTATTGTTTTATATATATCTCTAATGCTTGCCGCCTCTTTTTTTTGTTTTTGTGTAGGCCGCACTTTCTAAATTTGCAAATATGAAGTCTTTGATCTTGTTTGTGTCTGTAGATCCTTGTGCATGGAGGGAGATGTTGCCGCTGTTTGCATGTGCAGGTTACAATTTGCTATCAGATTGCAGAGGACGCCTTTGTTGATTTTTTTATTGATATTTGTTGCTCTTCCTTGATTTGTTGTCCTCCGCTTATTTTTTTCTTTCGTTTTGTTTGTTGGCCGTGTGCTATTGCACGCCTTGAATGCAGGTCTGCTATTTTTTTAATTTTTGATGCCTTGTCTTGTGTACAAGTCACTAGAGGTTGGTTGGTACAGATGTGTTGGAGCAGAGGTTGTTGAAGATCAGAAAATAGACCAAAAAAAAAAAAAAATGACCCTTGCTCATATGCACCACTCTATGTCTTCACAGCTCGGTCAGAGGGAGAGACTTCTATAGCAAATTGATCCCTCCAAATATAGTAGACTACTACATGTAGCAGTAATTGAATACTTCTCTAATATTAGAGATAAAACCCTTGATAGGGATTTTTTTTTTTAAATAACAGCGTGATGCAAATGTTGTTTTTTTTGTTTTTTTTTAACTGTATATAAATGAACTCCAGAAGCAAATTTTCCTGGTGCAAATAGCACCAAGGAAAAAAAAATTGCTTTCTGTTTACCTGGAGAATACACAGGAGGTTGTGGGTATGCAGGGGGTTCTGGGAAGCTGCAGGAGGCAAGACTGGCTCTCTGTTGATGCAGATTTCTTCTCCATGAATTCTCCTTCCTCTGCAACCTTCTCCAACCTTGCCAGGAGCTTCAATTCGCTCTGGTACCAAATGTAGATTGAGAAACAGGGGCGGAAGCCTGATTAGTTTTATTAATCTCAATCAACCAACTTACAAATAATGGGCTGCAATATTTATAGATATTGCACAGCCAAATACAAACATGAAACAAAGTTGCACAGGTGCAACCATTTTCCAAAATACACAAGCTTCCAATAACATCCGGGAAGCACAAATGAATAAATACAAATATATTGTTTATAACAATATAACAACATCTATGAAAGACAAATATGGTTTATGAACCATTTAAAAATACATAACAAAATATGGTTTATTTAATAACCATTATTATTTAATCAATAAAATTAATTAAATAATTATACTATGCATAATTAATTAGGATAATAATATTTTATCCTAACAACACATATCTTATAGGAATTCAAATGAATGGTTCACTTTCTTTATTTATGCTTCTGGTGATTATCGAGCCACCAAAATCCTTTGGTTATTTGGTCAAAAAAATCATGTCCTAGTTAAATGCTTCCGCATTTTGCATAATCTTGTTCTACTAGAGCATAAGCAACTACAACATCTAAAAATGTTTCTTTAAACTAATCCTTGTATGAACTGTCCATATCCTGTAATCTTCACAGTTCATTGACTACATTTATTTCAAGCATTTTGTCAAAAAATTACATTCCAGTTGTGGGTGTCCATGAAATCACATTTCTTTCATGTATTTATTTTCTTTCAACAAAGTGCACACGCCTTGTCTTTGTTTCCCTTCCCTTTTTAAATATGTTATAGCCAAATTCATACAATACCAAAGACATCCACATCCTAGCTCCATCTCTAGCACTATGTAGTGGTGAATGGAAGGAGGTTTTGGTCGAGAGATTGTGAAATCGGGACTTACACTGTTAATGTATTTTATTTTGGAATTCTAAATCCTTTTTAATAGATCCATTTTGTGCATCTTGTGAAATCATTATAGACCAGGGTGACACATTTCCTTGAGGTATTTTGGCAAATATATCGGTGACTTTCCCATAGATTTAATTTAATCGAATTAAATTTGATTACGAGTAACTAATGTGATAAATGATGTACAAATGCTAAGATATAATATGATATAAGAAAAATAACATGAAATTTATGAAACCCTAAGTAATAAGGAGAGATAGAGGAACTTAGATGTTTTTGAATGAACAAATAGGGACCTGGGTAAGGTAAAGTGCTAAACAAGATGCAAATAGTGTTTTAATAGATCACTTTGTGAAATCTAGAATTTAGGAACATAGCCAAATAGGGGCGCCTAACATAGGACAAAGGTGCTTGGGTTCTAGTGACCAAATATGGGTGTTGGTGTCTATACAGGATCTTATAATCTAGTTTATGTTGTGTCGTAAGGGTTTCATAATAATTCCCTATTAATCTCATGATATTTTCTCCTAGATCACTGAAGGTACCTGTAACATGTAAAAGATAAATTCACTTGTACATACCCACAAACCACATCAAACTTAAAAAGGAAAATTTAGAATGGGGATTAAGACTAGCCCCAATAGTCACCCCAAAAGTGAACTTAAGAACGAACGTTGCACTACATCTCAAACTCCATGTAGTTCTTATGAGTGTGTGTAATAATGATGCCTACGGGATGCCCTTGTGTAAGTTGCATTTGATAGTGGGTTGTAGCTAGAATTTAGGGTAAGTTCACCAAGTTAGGGAGCTAAAATGGGGTCTTAAGTGGATGCATTTTTCTAAAAATAAAAACTTCAACTTGTATGATTTTTTTGAAATAGTTATAGTTAAAAATCGAAGATGTTGTATAAACATGAATTGTATCATTTTGAGTCTAGTTTATAAGATACTAAAATTTATTGAAAATGGATAATTTTAAGTGGGTCAAATAACTAAAATACCAATAGGTGCTCCTATTTTTGCTAAAAAAAATAACAGAGTGACTTTTGTATATGCTATCGCATGCTTATATTTGCAAAAATAAATGTTTAAATTATTATTTATATTTTATTATTTCTTATAATTTAAATTTATTTTTGTAAATATAAGAAATTAGGGTCACTCTGCACCTTATGGAATTAGTCTCACAACTCCATGAGTCATGGTTTAGGAGATAGTTTTTTTATAGTATAATCTGGTCAATACATAGGTAATTTTTAGGATTTCAGCATTCAACCTAAATCTTTTAGCGTTTAACTTCTATATCAAAATTGTAAACCCTAGGCCATAAACATAAACCCTAAACTTTAAACCTTAAGCCCTTAACCCTAAACCCTAAACCCTACCCTGAACCATGCTCTCTAGACCCTAAAACCTAAACCTTAAGCCTTAAGACCTAAACCTTAAATCTTAAACATTTATCCCTTACCCATGAGCCCTAAACCCTTAGCCTTAAGACATAAACCCCGATCCCTAATCCCTAAACCGTAAACCATGAACCATGAGCCCTAATACTAAACCCTAAACCCTAAACTGTAAAAACTAAATCCTAAACCCTAAACCCCGACCCCTAAACCCAAAACCTTAAACACTGAATCCTAAACCCTAAACCCTAAGCCTTAAAACCTACACCCTTATATCTAACCCCTAAAATCTAAACCCTAAACCTTAGACCATATACCCTAAGCGTTAAACCCTAAACCTTAATCCCTAAACCATAAACCCTAAACCTTAAGCCTTAAATGTTAAATCCTAAACCTTAAACCATAAACCCTAAACCCTGAACCATAAACCATAAACCCTAATCCCTAAACACTAAATCCTTAACCCTAAACCCTAAACCATAAACCATAAACCATAATCCCTAAACCCTTAACCCCGATCCGTAAACCCTAACCATAAACACTAAAACCTAAACCCTAAACCTAAGTGATAAATCATAAACCATAACACTAAACCTTGAACCTTGAACCTTAAACCTTGAACCATGAGCCCTAAACCCTAAACCCTAAACCCTAAACCCCAAACCATATTTCATCAATATTTCCTAGTTTCATGCCTAGAGCTCGTTATCCAAAATTCACCCCCAGGGTTAATTTGATAACATGCATTAGAATTCTCAAGTCCCAGGCAAATGGATTGATTCAGGGCAAAAATCATGTTTCTAGGGTCCCCTCAGATTTTTTCTAACTCCCCTGGCTGAAGAAGGAAAGAGCAAGCTCTGAGGAAAGGTGAAAAAAGCGGCAAAAACAAGCTTGGAACAGGAAAAATCGTGAAAATTGGCTAAGTCCTAGTCCTCGCAAAAGTTGGAATAGTTGGGACATCGAGGCGCGGATCGGCCGAAAAGCCTCCAGGCAGCCCGTGAAGCAAAGGGACATCTGGGACATCGGGACGCGTGGGATGCGGAAAGCCGGTTCGGCCGAAGGAGAAGAAAATCGACTAACTGCTCTGGGACATTTGGGACATGAAGACGCGAAGGGCGCGAACCACTGGTTCGGTGAAAAGAGGAACTTTCGCACTAAGAATAAGGGACATCTGGGCCGCGAGGACGTGAAGGACGCGAAAAGGTGAAGCGGCCGAGAGCAAAGGAAGCCCATTTCGGGCGGTTCGGAAGAATTTGTCCCAGACAGTCCGGGACAGTTGGAACAAATGGACGCGAAGGACGCAAACCACGGTTCGGGCTGAAAGGGAACCTCAACACTTGGGACAGGTTGGGACAAAGGGACACGTGGGACACGGATAGCCGAAGGAGCTGAAAGCCAATCAAGCAACGCCACATGCCATCGGCTGAATGAGGGACAAGGAAGCCCATTTCAGGCGGATCGAGAGTTTTTGTCTCAAACGATTTGGGACATCCAGGACATAAAGACGTGAAGGGCGCGAAAAGCTATGCGACACTGTGGACCAATCAAATCACGACACGTGTCACAAGGGAGAAAGTCCAAAAGTCAAAGGGCGAGGTTTCAAGACCGATCAAACCAATGAAAAAGTGCCTCGTGTCCAAGTTTAAGAGCCCACAAGGAAATTTCAAAGGGAAGCCCGCGAAAAGGTGGAGGAGAGAGAATTGCTCAGCGAATCAGAGCCTGCCACATGTCATCCAAGTGGCAGAGCATGGGGAAAGTTCAAATATTTTTCCCGCCGACCTGTTTTTTCCCTAAATCTTCAGATCGCCATAACTTTCGATCCAGAGCTCGGATTTTCACGTTTTTATATCAATGGAAAGTTGGTGAAATTCTCTGCATGATTCCAGGGTCAATCTGGCATTTTGGTTCAGTTTGGAGAGAGAAAATTGAGAAAACGTCCCTGACATGTGGTAATGCCAGAAGTGACACTCCAACAACCAGCTTTAATGCAGCAGACAGTTCGCCGCTTCTGTTAGACAGCCCACCATTTTGCCAGGATCCACCGCTTCTGCCATAATGAGATGATTTAAAATACGACCTAGAAGTGGTTGGGGTAGATTCTAAATTTCCTCTCTTTTCCCTCTCTCATTCTTCCTATATATTGTAAAGAGGAGCTTCTTTCAAAAGGTCGAACATTTTCTGTTTTGCTCCTCCCTTCTTCTCCTATCAGGTGAATTTGTGGAGTTTGAACCTCCCATTTGAAACTATAATACGACTCTGCCTCTTGGCATTCTGTAGTGCATTGTATCAATCTTTGGAGCAAGTAATACATGTCTGTGGATGATTCTCAACCCTCTCTATGTTCATTTTGCATCCTCCTGGTCTTTCACTTTGTAATTTTTGTTATCTCATGCATGATCTTATATCACATTTGAATGGTACGTGTTTCTTGGCAAGATTGGTGTTCTTCATTCCTTGGTGCATCGCCTCTATTAGCTTAGATTTATTTTTATGCATCTTCTTACCCCTGTCTCCTTGGCAGATTAGATTAGGTTTCAAGAAAACCCTTTGCATATTTTGTGTGTATCTCGAACAGAGGAATAGGAACCAGACCTTCTCTGGAGAATCCTTTCTCACTTTTCAAGTCCCACACTTGGAGAAAGGATTCAATGTTATGCAATCACATTGGATGATAGTATGGTCAACCTAGAAACCTGACCAGCATCCAGGGGTGCTGTGATTTTCCACTAACAGTTTTGGCACGCCCGGTGGGACCTAGAGGTCTCATTTTTATTGTAGCAGGGTTGATGTACATCTTCTACATTTTTCTTGCTTAAAAAGAGCTATTATTTTCATATCTGAAGACTCCAAGGGCAAAAATCAACTGGTTTCAGCAGTGCTGGCCTGAAAACTTATGAGAAGAATCACAAGGTCAAGAGTCGGAGAAGAAGAAGTGTTGTTTGAATACCTGCAATTATCTCCAAGAAGAAGGCAAGGAGGAAGAAGGATTCAGAGGTCTCCATCTCCACCAAACAGAAATCTCTCAACTCCTCCACCTGACAGGCCTTTCATTCAGTATATAAGGGTTTTAAAACCAATTAGAATGGCTCAGAACAACCCCTACATCAACTTCATAGGCAGCAGCCCACTTGCTCTCAATGCACAACATCCAATTCCTATTGCAGCCTTAAAGAACATTCCCTACTTCACTAGAGAAAATCAGACTACTCCAGGTGATCATGTTAAAGATATTGCTAACCTTTGTGCAATCCATGAAATCAATGAAATACAAGTGGCTGTCAAGTTACTGGCATCTTCATTCAAGGGTAAAGCATTGCAATGGTTTAGAAGCCTTGGAACTGGTTCTATCACAAACTGGAATCAGCTGTGTATTACACTTCATGAGTAATTTGGAGAGAAGGGAGACAACTTGTCTCTTTTGGAGCAGCTAACAACTATCAAGAGAGCTCCCAATGAGTAGCTGACTGACTTCAACTTCAGATTTCAAAGGTCTTGGGATAGGATTCTAGTGGCAGTTAGGCCAACAGCAGAAGGTGCTTTTCTATATTACCTTAAAGCTTTAAACTCTGATATTTCTATGTTAATTTAGTCCATGGGAGGCACAACAATCCCTATGGCTTATAGCATTGCCATTAGGGCTGAAAATTGTTTGATTCAAGCTGGCACACTTGCCCCTAGGCCTCCCATGCCATTGTTTCCAAGTTTAAAGAGTCCAAACACTAGTCAAGCACCTAATTTGACTCCTTCTCCCACTCCTAGAAATCAAAGTTCAAATGACTTCCACTTCATCTCCAAGTGCCCCAAATGAGCTTTAAGAGGTCATGAAGCAATTGTAGAACCTAGGCAATGAGCTAGTTACTCTCAAGAGGAAACAAGCCCAAGGTTTCAGACCTTCTTATCAACCCCAAGCTCAACCTCATAGGCAGCCATACTAACCACAAAGACCACCTAATCCAGCTGCAAATATGAATCAAACAAGGCCTCTTGCCAATAGACCATTCCAGCCCTATAATCCAAATGTCATATCTGCCTCTAAGGCATTAGTGCCAACACAGAACAACATTGCTCAGGAATATGATTGGTGCTTTCCATACAACGAGCCTCATAACCAATCCATGTGTTTCAATGGTGCTCTCAATCAAGCATTGATGGTGAAAACTACCAGAGTGGAGGGCGAGGGAATTCAAGGAAACAATCAACAACAAGAAACATTCCAACAAAGCAATCAGCCCCAAATGACACCACATTGGTGAACTAGCAAGTAGAAGATTTATGTGGCATGAATCAAGCAGGTTTTCAAGGTGTTGCAGCCTATGAAGGTCAAAAGGAGAAATTTGGGTGAGGAGCAGCCACTAGCTCCAACCAGCCCACAACCTTCTATGAATCCAGAAATGATTGGCAAGCAAAGTCCTATTTCAAATACACAAGGGCATCTAAGAACAGCCCCTAGGCCAACTCAAATGCCCATTTGTTGCTGCCCACGTGTAAGGAGTAAATGTGCAAACCAAGGGAAAACAAAGGATACTTCATCCCCGTTCAAGTATCATTGAGCAGATGAAGAAGACTAACGTTAATATATCAATGTGGGAATCCCTATCCATCCTAGGCCAAAGAGATCTCTGCAAGGTGCCATGAAGGATTGGCCAACTTCGAATCAGCGAGTTGGATGCAAGAAAAATTTCTTACAAACGTCGCCTAGCCCGAAGGAAGTCATGGAGCACAACAAGGTAAAATGTTGAAGCCCCCCCCTTTCTATGTTTCGTTAATCATTGGAAATCAGCTAGTACATAATTGCATGATAGACTCCGAGGCAAGTAGCTCAGTAATGCCTAAACAGATAGGCTGATCAACTAGGGCTCCAGTATGAAATAACATCTAAAGGGGTAGTGCAGCTAGATGGGACAGCAATAACAACAGTTGGAGTGATTAGAAATCTGATTCTTACCTTGCATGCATGTCCAAATGTTATTGTTTTACAAGATGTATCAGTCATAGACCTTCTACCGCTCTTTGCATTGTGCTTGTCAAGAGACTTCACTGCTAAAATTCGAGGCTATCTTTCGGTGGATTGGTCTCACATGTTGTTTAGAAAAAGGTATGGAACTAAGCCTACAATTGGGTCGAACCTATTGCAAACTTCCATATCGAGCCTTACACTCCAAGTCGATTAATGCCAATTACTCAAGCATTTGATCAAGAAGATCACCCTAGCATCGACGAAGGCCGACACCAAGGTCGAAGTATCCCGATTTGACTCTTGATGAATGGGCAAGCAAGGTGCATGATTTTGATCCTTATCAAGAAGTAGAAGAATCTGAGCTAGGGGTTTATTGTTTACATGAAGAGGATCAACCTCTCCCCAGCATCACCAAGCTAGATCATAAGGACAAGAATGAAGTATGGCAGTTGTTCTTTGATGGATCAAGGAGTAGACAAGGTGCAGGAGGAGGAGCTATGCTCATTTCACCACAAGGTATAAGGTATTACTCAGCCTTCCGTTTCTAGTTTTCCTGTTCAAATAACACTGCTGAATATGAAGCCTTGGTGCAAGGGATACATTGGGAAATCAAGAAGAAAATAAAGAACTTGCAAGTCTTTGGTGACAGTGAACTAATCGTCAATCAAGTCAGGGGACAACATGCTACAAAGAATGAACTGCTAAAGAACTACAAGAACAGGGTATGGGACCTCGTTGAGGATTTTGAAGCTTTCAATATCACGTCCATACCTAGGAAGAAAAATGAAGCCGTGGATAGGCTCGCAGCTGTTGGAGCAATGTTTGATGTGGTTGACAACATCAAAAGGGAAAAAACACAGCCACATGTCCATGTGATTGTAAGGCCAACAGTTCCAGATAATAACACTAGCTGGCAGGTGTTTGAGAATGATCAACAGATCATCAATTTCTTACAAGAAGAGGCTGAATTCTCAGCTAGGAATCAGGATAGATTAGAGCAGCAGTATGGGGATCAAGTAGTGTAGCTGCGGACAAACAAGCTTCCTAGGGGTTTAGTAACATTGGAGTCTATCTTCAACCCTAATGACCAGTTCCGTAAGGAAAAGGCTAACATACAGGTCAAAAGAGAAGATTCAGAGCCAATTCCGGTTGGGGAAAACAAAACACTTCAAATTGGCAAGGTAGCCACTGAACAGGAGAAATCAGATTTCATACAACTTTGCCAAGAATTTCCAGATGTCTTCGCTTGGAGCTATGAAGACTTGAAAGGTTTCAATCCCAACCTAGCTCAGCATACCATAGAATTGGATCTAGATACTAAGCCCATCAGGCAGAAGCAGAGACCATTCAACCCTCACATTGAGCCTCTAATGAAGAAAGAGCTAAATAAGCTAATAGAGGCAAGCATTATATTCCCAATCAAGCACTCAAGCTGGGTCGCAAACTTGGTTCCGGTCAGGAAGAAGAGCGGAGAAATCAGGTTGTGTGTAGATTTCCAAGACCTAAACAGGGCATCTCTCAAAGACCATTACCCACTTCCTTCAATGGAACAAATATTGTAGGTAGTATCCGGTTCGGAGAGATTCTCTCTCCTAGATGGCTACTCAGGGTATAATCAGGTAATGGTGAAGGAAGATGACCAGTTCAAGACGGCTTTCACCACCAAATGGGGGACCTATGCCTACAAGAAGATTCCATTTGGGCTATCAAATGCTAGAGCCACTTTCCAAAGGGCAATGGATATGGCATTCAAGGGGTTGATCAATAAAATAGTTTTGATATACCTTGATGACATCACTGTATTCTCCAAAAATGTAGTGGATCACCTCTTTCATCTGAGGTAGGTATTTCAGAGGTGTAGAAGATTTGGGGTATCATTGAATCCCAAAAAATGCATATTCTTGGCTCATGAGGGAAAACTTCTTGGCCATATTGTTTCAAAGGAGGGATTGATGATTGACCCAGAAAGAGTTGAAGCAATTCAAGCGTTGCCATTGCCAAGTCATAAGAAGGCTCTTCAAAGCTTCTTAGGAAGGATCAATTTTGTCCACAGGTTTGTTCCAAACTTTGCAGCTCTCGTAAAGCCAATAACACTGATGTTAAAGAAGAGCATGGAATTTAAGTGGAAATCTGAAGGCAAGGCAAGTTTTGAGGCAATAAAAGAGGCTATATCTCAAGCTCCAACTCTGTCGTCAATCCAAATTTCTCCAAGGATTTCATGCTATACGCCTTTGGTGGTGGAGATACAATTTCTGCAATCTTGGCACAACAAAACAAAGAAGGATTAGAACAACCAGTTGCTTTCTTCAGTCAAGGCTTAGAGGAATACGAAACTAGGTACTCTTTCATTGAAAAGCATGTACTTGCAGTGATCAGGAGTTTAAAGAAATTCAAGCACCTAGTCTCAAACAACAAAATCCAATTATTGGTCTCTCATGCGGGAGTCAAGGACTTCCTTCTAAACAAGGATCTGAATGAGAAACAAGGATGGATAACTCGTGTCATGGAATATGACATCGAGATCAAGGTCACCAAACTAGTACGTGGGAAGGGACTATGCGAACAACTAGCCTTGAGTCAACAAGTTGAAGCAGGTAATGAAGAAGATGTTGTCTTGGTACTACAGGATGGTCAAGAACAGGAAAATGATAATGTGCCCACTCCCTGTTGGACTCAGAGTATGATACACTTCCTACAGACAGGCCTATGCCCTCCAGAAATGAGCAAAGCGAAGAGGAGATACTTCAGGTTGCAGGCTGTTCCATATGCCATTGTTGATGGAGTTTTGTTCAAGAAATATTTGAATGGAGTGTTGCTAAGATGCATTATCACAAATCAGATTCAAAGGGTGTTGGAAGAGTTTCATGGTGGACCAGCTAGTGGTCATTTTTCACCAAGAGTGACAGCTCTAAAAATCATGAAGGCTAGTTATTATTGGCCTAAAATCTTCAGTGATTGCTATGCATGGATCAAGAGGTGTAAGAATTGTGCATTCTTCACAGGAAAAGAAAGACTTGCTGCCCTTCCATTACATCCAATCTCAGTTGACCAGTCATTCATGTAATGGGGTTTGGACTTCATTGGAGTCATTAATCCCAATTCAAGCCAAGGGCACAAATGGATTTTGACAGCCATGGACTACTTCACTAGATGGACAGAAGCAGTAGCACTCAAAGAGGCAAATGAGTCTAGCATCTTAGACTTTTATGAAAGGATAACTACCAGATTTGGCATACCTACTACAATAATCTCTGATAATGCATTGGAATTCATTGGATCTAAGGTGACTGAGTGGGCTGTCGAGAATGGGATCTACCTAAGCACTTCATCAAACTATTACCCTCAAGGTAATGGCCAGGCCGAGTCTACAAACAAGAACTTGTTGAGGATCATTAGGAGGACTCTTGATGAGAATCAGAGGGCTTGGCATACCAAACTAAAATCAGCCTTATGGGCTGATAGGATAACTCCCAAAAGATCCACAGGTAATTCTCCATTCAGCTTGTCTATGGAAGAGAGGAAATCTTGCCCATGTCACTTGAGTTGCCAACATTGGAACTCATGAAGTAGCTGGAGTTGCTAGAGTTTGGGCCCATGGAGGTAAGGTATGCATAGTTGATGGAGCTACAAGAGATCAGAAATCAGGCATCCCAAGCAATGGAAAAGGATCAAGTTTTGATCAAAAGGACCTTTGATAGGAAAGCCAAGGATAGATCGTTTTGGTTGGAGACCTAGTGTTGAAATGGGATGTGGATAGAGCAAACCGGGAAGGCATTCAAAATTTGATGCCATTTGGAGTGGCCCATACATGGTCACGAAGTGCAAGAGCAACAATGCTTTCCAATTGACCTCATTGGATGGTGAAGAAGCTGTAAATTCTAGTAAATGGAATCTATCTCAAGCATTGCTTCTAGAGGGAAGTTCACTACCTCTGTAAATATTAGATTAGATTTTCTTTCCTCCAAGTGCTTGTGCACATTGTTTTGCTGTAGGTTAGTCTTGTTTTCCCTAAGTGCTTTGGCACAGCTTGCTGTCCATGGAGATGTTTAGCAGTCCTTGCTTTCATCAGGTGATATTCCATCTTCCTCCTTACACATTCTTAGTCAATTGGGATTCTAAACTGAATGTTTGATAACTCCATGCCCAATGGACTGCTTCTGGCTACTGGTCTTTTCACCTAGCAGGCAGGTACCCCCGCTGAGTCGCCAATTGTTATCCAAAATTCACCCCCCAGGGTTAATTTGATAACATGCATCAGAATTCTCAAGTCCCAGGAAAATGGATTGATTCAGGGCAAAAATCATGTTTCTAGGGTCCCCTCAGATTTTTTCTAACTCCCCTGGCCGAAGAAGGAAAGAGCAAGCTCTGAGGAAAGGTGAAAAAGCAACAAAAAACAAGCTCGGAACAAGAAAAATCGTGAAAATTGGCTAAGTCCTAGTCCTCGCAAAAGTTGGAATAGTTGGGACATCAAGGCATGGATCGGCCGAAAAAGCCTCCAGGTGGCCCGCGAAGCAAAGGGACATCTGGGACATCGGGACGCGTGGGACGCGGAAAGCCGGTTCGGCCGAAGGAGAAGAAAATTGACTAACTGCTCTGGGACATTTGGGACATGAAGACGCGAAGGGCGCGAACCACCCGGTTCGGCCGAAAAGGAGAACTTTCGCACTAAGCATTTGGGACATCTGGGCCATGAGGACGCGAAGGACGTGAAAAGGTGAAGCGGCCGAGAGCAAAGGAAGCCCATTTCGGGTGGTTCGGAAGAATTTGTCCCAGACAGTCCAGGACAGTTGGAACAAATGGATGCGAAGGGCGCAAACCGGCCGGTTCGCCGAAAGCAGGGAACTTCAAAGATTGGGACAGTTGGGACAAAGGGACGCGTGGGACGCAGATAGCCGAAGGAGCTGAAAGCCAATCAAGCAATGCCACGTGTCATCGGCCGAATGAGGGATAAAGAAGCCCATTTCGGGCGGATCAAGAGTTTTTTTCCTAAATAGTTTGGGACATCCAGGGACATAAAGACGTGAAGGGCGTGAAAAGCCAATAGACCCGCGAGACCAATCAAATCACGACACATGTCACAAGGGAGAAATTCCAAAAGTCAAAGGGCGAGGTTTCAAGCACTGACACGAACCAATGAAATAGTGCCACGTGTCCAAGTTTAAGGGCCCATAAGGAAATTTCAAAGGGAAGCCAACGAAAGGTGGAGGAGAGAGAATTACTCAGCGAATCAGAGCCGCCACGTGTCATCCAAGTGGCGGAGCGTGGGGAAAGTTCAAATATTTTCCCGCCGATTGTTTTGCCCTAAATCTTCGAGATCGCCATAACTTTCGATCTAGAGCTCGGATTTTCACATTTTTGTATCAATAGAAATCTGGTGAAATTCTCTGCATGATTCCGTGGTCAATCTAGAATTTTGGTTCAGTTTGGAGAGAGAAAATTGAGAAAACGTCCCTGACATGTGGTAATGCCAGAAGTGACACTCCAACAACCAGCTTTAATGCAGCGAGCGATTCGCGCTTTTGTTAGACGACTGCCATTTTGCCAGGATCCACCGCTTCTGCCATAATGAGATGATTTAAAATACGACCTAGAAGTGGTTGGGGTAGATTCTAAATTTCCTCTCTTTTCCCTCTCTCATTCTTCCTATATATTGTAAAGAGGAGCTTCTTTCAAAGGTCGAACATTTTTCTGTTTTGCTCCTCCCTTCTTCTCCTATCAAGTGAATTTGTGGAGTTTGAACCTCCCATTTGAAACTGTAATACGACTCTGCCTCTTGGCATTCTGTAGTGCATTGTATCAATCTTTGGAGCAAGTAATACATGTCTGTGGATGATTCTCAACCCTCTCTGTGTTCATTTTGCATCCTCCTGGTCTTTCACTACAAGTTTTGTTATCTGTGCATGATCTTATATCACATTTGAATGGTCTGTGTTTACTGGCAAGATAGGCGTTCTTCATTCCTCAGTGCATCACCTCTATTAGTTTAGATTTATTTTTATGCATCCTCTTACCTTGTCTCCTTGGCAGATTAGATTAGGTTTCGAGAAAACCTCTCTGCATATTTCGTGTGCATCGACAGAGGAATAAGAACCAGCCTTCTCTCGGAGAATCCTTTCTCACTTTTCAAGTCCCACACTTGGAGAAAGGATTCAATGTCATGCAATCACTTGGATGATAGTATGGTCAACCTAGAAACCGACCAAAGCATCCGGGGTGCTGTGATTTTACACTAACAGAGCCATCATTGAGTTTTCTCATAGAACTACCTTGTTTATGAGAGGTGAGACAAGTAACTAAATGGATATGACATCTACCTTGTGCCTTGCAATGCATATTACACATCTCTTCCAAACTTGTTTCTCCCCACATATAATTGTGCTCTTTAATGTAAATTTCTTCACACTCTGAAACAAATTTCACATTTCTCATATTTCCATGTATGGTATTATACAAGCTAGGATGACCCATTGGAAGATGGAAAAAATAACCATCACAACACAAAAATTAATCTCAAAGGAAACAAAAGAAACATAGAGAATATACCAATGCGGAGGTGTAGGATCATAACTGAATTTCCTATGGTATCCTCTCCTCTAGAGAAAGAGAAAGTTTTTTTCTACTGGAATGGATAGTAAATTTGATAGAACTTCTTGAAGTGTTCAAAATAAGCATAGAAATAGGGGAATGGCTAAGAACATAAAGGGATTTTCAATCACTGGTAAATATTTTTATTTAGTTCGAATGGGATTCACTGGCCTATGACTTAGTGACCTTATATTCATTTATAATTCCTTGTATAATAAAACCATGGATGTTTTCAATCCTAATGAAGGGTGTGATGTGATTCCCAAACAACATGAAATTCATATAGATTTAGAGGTTATAACACAAATTTACAAATACATCTATCATTATAAATAGAATCCAAGTAACAGTGTCTCCTTGTATCCAAGGATCGAGGACTAATGGGGTCTATGGAAGGATTAGAAATTCAAGAATTTGACATTTCCCTCCTTCAAAATATCAACAAATGAAAGAAATCAAATTGTGATGACTCTCTTTGAATGTTCTACCTACAAAGTTGATGAACCCTTTTAGTTGAATAATCTCTGTCAATTACTAATAAGAATGGGTAAGACACATAACATTACAGTGAGTGAAATATTTCCCATGCGATGGGAAAAAGAAGATATCTGTATTGGGTAATATTTATTTGTACCGAATTATTCTTGGATATCTAGCATTTTCCTCCTTCAAAATATAAACAGATGAAAGACATCAAATTGTGATGACTCCCTTTGAATGTTCTTCCTACGAATCAAATGAACCCTTTTTAGTTGAATACTCTATCAATACTAATAAGAATGGGTAAGACATAGAACATTATAGTGAGTGAATAGGTGAGCCTAAACCTTGAGCCCTAAACCTTGAGCCCTAAACCATAAACACTAAAAACTAAACCCCGAGCCTTAAACCCTAAACCCTAAACCTTGTGCCCTAAAACCTAAACCCTAACCTTAAACCATAAACCATAATCTCTAAACACTAAAACCCTAAAACCTAAACCCTAAACCCTAAACCCTAAACCTAAACCATAAACTCTAATCATTAAACCCTAAACCCTAAACCCCGAGACCTAAACTATAAACCCTAAATCCCCAACCCTCAACCCTAAATTGTACACGCTAAACCCTAAGCCCTAAACCCTTAACCATAAACTCTAAACCCTAAACCCTAAACCCTAAACCCTATTTTTACTACCCTAACCTTAATCCCTAAACCATAAACGATGAGTTTTAAACCCTAAACCCTAAACCCTAAATAATAAATAATAGACCCTTAGACATGAACCTTAATCCCCTGAACCATAAGCCCTAACTAATCCCTAAACCCTCAAACTTAAACCCCGAGCCCCGACCCTTAAAGCGTAAACCATAATCCATAAACTCTAAACCCTATACCCTAAACTCTAAACCATAAACCCTTATTCCTAAACCCCAAACCCTAAAACCTAAACCATAAACTATGAGCCTTAAACCCTAAACCTTGAGCCCTAAACTATAAAACCTAAACCCCTAACCCTCAAACCTCAACCCTTAACCATAAATTATACACCCTAACCCTAAACCCTAAACTCCAAACCATTAATCCTAAACTCTAAACCCTAAATCCTAAATCATAAACCCTATTTTTACTACCCGAGAACCATAAACCCCAAACCATAAGTCCTAAACCATAAACCCTAAACCATAAAACATGAGCACTAAGACATAAACCCTAAACCAAACACCTTAAACCCTAAAACATAAACTATAAACCCTAATCCTTAAACCCTCAACTCTCAACCCTCAAACCTAAACCCTAAAGCCTAAAACTTGAGTCCTAAACCCTAAACCCTAAGCCATGAACCCTAAGCCCTAAACCAAAACCCTAAAACCGAACCGTCAACCCTAAACCATAAACACTAAAACCTAAACCCCGAACCCGAATCCTAACCCTTAAACCATTAACCATGAGACCTAAACCCTAAATCCTAAACCCCGAGCCCTAAAACCTAAACCATGAACCATGAGATATGAACCCTAAACCCTAAACCTTAAACCCTAAACCCTAAACCTTAAACCCTAAACCCGAGCCCCAAAACCATGAGCATGTTTCAAAGTGTGTACAGAATAGGGTCTAAGGTGATCAATCAAATCATTTAGTTTTAATGAGAGACTACCTCTCGAAGGCCTAAAGTGAGGATATCATTTTAGTAAGTAGTAGACAGGCATCATAGAGCTGATTTGTGGTCACTAAAGTGAATTATGGACCAAATTTCAAAATTAGTACCAATTCAAGCAATGGTAGGGCCAAAATCCAATCTAGAAGGTCAAAATACCTACTATACGACTATATGTTTTCACAAAACAAAGACCGACTACAATATACATGGCTTGAAAGTTTTAAGTCATCGTTGAAATTATAATAAATGAGTAAGTACTGACTTGATTAGATTTTGAGAAACTATCTTCTAGATTATAACTGTCAGAGCTACGGGACCACTTCCATCAGGTATAGAGTGACCCTAACTTCTTATATTTACTAAAATAAATTTAAAGTATAAGTTAACATTTAATTTAGTAAATATGGCTCCTCTAGGTCCTCCTACACTTCATAGAGCTCAAAATGTGTACGCATTTCACTATTAATTCATATGCATTACAACGCAACCGCATTATAACATGTACACATTTTAGGTTTGTGAATTCCCAAGCCTAGGAAAACATAACATGATCACGTTATTGCAAAATGTGATCACATTTCATTCATTTTTGGTTTTTGTCCACTTTTTGGCCCCCCAACTTGGTGCACTTACCATGTAGTAATGTAGTATGTGTATATAGAGTTGATTTATCCCTTGTCCCTTGAATGGATGCTATATGGATGCCTTTAAAGTTCATTAGTGCCTTTGGAATGCAATCTTAGGTGATGATATTAATGCTTAGTGCTTGGTCCCTAATTTTGAAAATATAACTATGTATTTATATTCTTCCTTTGTTTTAATTTCATAATTGAAAACCGTAAGGATGGCCCATAAGTGAAAAAGATTCCCAAAAGATAAAAGAGACCCAAAAATAGCTAGTAAGGTAAGAGAGGGTCAAGGGCACCTAGGAGGGATAGGAGCACCCAAGCACTATTGTCCTAGCTTGGTGATAGTATCTAAAGCCATGAAAGATAAGCAAGTAAAGTTTTGACTAGGTTGTAGGGTGTGTAAGATCAAATAGAAAATAAGGGACAAAGAAAAGAGGCCAAAGATAGTTATCAATCACTATTTTTCTTGCTTAGGAATCATGTAAATGCTAGTATGCTTTTTGGACCTAGAAATATACCCAAGTGTGTAATTTTGTGTCTACACCCATGCATCCACATTTCATACATGACTACTTAGGAATTGAAAACTATAGAAACTAACAAAAATCCTTTTCCTCCATCTAAAATACTTTGATGGAAATCCATTCCATGTTCCAAGGTTCCCATTAGCACACTAGCATGGAGGAGGTTGTCTAAGGTTGTGGAATTTGGCTTTAAACTTATCATAATCAACTCATTGTGCCATGAATAATCTGAATCCATGTCCTATTTTTGCACAAGTGGGAAATGTGTTAGTAAGGTGGACAAATTAGGGAAGAAAAAAATTTCATTTACTTCCACAAGTTAGCACCAGGTTGTAAATTGATGGCAGTGGTTGGGGTGCTTGACTTTACGCCTACCAATTGCATTACAAATTACAAGATTTGGCAAAACTTCTCCCCTTTCACCATGCATCCATTCTTCCTTCTGACATACACCAAACCAATGTCATGCTCTTTCAAAAATTCACCAACTCTTTGTCATTTAACAATTTTTTTTTGTTTTATGTTTTTTAAGAGTTGGTTAAATTTTATTTTATTATTGTTATATTTTTTATTATATATATATATATATATATATATATATTATAACATTTTGTTTTCTTAAATAACCCGGGGTATAAGAAACCAACCAGCCCACCAAAGATGACTAATGAAAGTGAGCACCCGAATGAGGAGGCCCCACTATATCCCCACCAATCCCTTGAGGGAGGTGACTAGGCCCGCACCATCCAACCTCCGGGGTACATCAAGGTAGAGAGAATCAATCTCATTGTTTTAAAAGCATATACATGTTTTTTCCTTCTTATTTATTTATTTAACATACTTTATATCTCATTTTAAAAATACCATTTTAAATAATAACGTGTGTGACTATATAATATTTCATTATTATTTCATTTTACTTATAATCTCATTAAAATTAAAATATATATATATATATATATATATTATTAACCATATAATAGATTTTAAATCACTAGTATTATTATTTTTTGATATTATTATTCCATCTTGAATCAAAATTACAGTCACATAAAGCTTAGGGGTGAGATCAATGCATCTATATACTTGATGCATTAAGTCAAAAACTAGAAAAATGTTTATTAACAAACCATAATGAGATTAGGATGTGGTTCAAAAACTTTGTCACCATAAAAAAAGTGCATTACATCTCTCTCCACTTGTAAGATCATCTTCCTCAATGTGACACAATGGTAGGGTTACAAGAAGGATACATGAATAGAGTAAATCAAACCATGTTAATTTTAGTTAGGGAAAAGAACCTATCGCTAAAATGGGAATGCTAGGAAGTCTAAACAAGTGTAAAACGATTCTCAAATTTTTAATGTTACGAGAATATTGGAAGTTCTTCTTACCATGGTTAATTAATCCATAATTTTTATAAAAATTTACATTTTTATTAATAGAGGTAAAAGTTAGGGTTGAGGGGACCCTACCCCTTACAAGGAGTTACATCATACTTACATATTGGCCAAAGTATTTAGCTTTAAAGGCCATTCATGTTCCAAAATTTCAAAAACAAAGAACAAAGTATCGGATATCTCGTTAGATATAATTTACAATATATTTACATTATCATCTTAATAGTGACTCTAGTTTATTAGTTTCCTTATAAAAAAATCAAAACACTAGTTTTCTCACCATTACAATCTCTTTGATTCATTGTTTTCATAACCATTTTCATTTTATAACAATTCATTTCCTTGTCTCCAAGGGTCTCCAAGAACAAAAGACATTAGAGGGTCATACACAACCTAAAATCATACGCATGCAATGAAATTACATTTCAGAATGGTAAAGCAAAAATAAAACCATCATTCCAACTCGGAAGAAAAGTGTAATCTAAAATCACATTACTCAACATAGGTATCATGCATAAGAGACATAAATAGCATGTGCGCAACATAGTAGACAGAAAAACATCAATTCTTTGCAACAACACTATATACATGACTCAATTCATAGTAATATCTAACACAAATAATTCACATCCAATAGTAAGGGACATCAAGCCACAAGTATCACAATACATAGCCAAATGGCTCAAATAAGTAATCCATAAAATACTAGGTACATCACAAGTATCAAATCTTTACATTCCCCCAAGAAACTCTATATACCTCCCAATACCAAAAGGTCTCATAGAACTAGAAATAGGTTGGGTCAGTCTATGGACTTGAACACATAAAGAACTATCACCTCAAATATATCCAATCACCCAAAATCCTCAACTGAAATCACCGGTGTACTCCTCAAGTCCAACTCAAAATGAAGAAAGATCACAGTATCCTCATAATCCAAAATCATAGTTTGCAAGAACTCACAAGGATCACAAGGTCGGTAACTACACAAATGTCACATTTATGACGACCATCCAAGGAATGAGGGAGGATTACAAGTCACCATTTTGAGCCCGAGGTGCATATACTACAAAATATGCATGTAATTCATAGAGTAATTCCATACCTACTAAATAAAAGAAACGGATTTTAAGCCTATGAGAGAATCCACTTCCTATATTGTACTCATCTCGAGTAACATAGCCAATTGTTCACCCTCCTCAATCCACACGTACACCTTAATACTACTTGTAGGGATAAATGGTGTAAGGTAGCAAAACACCTTATGATATAACATCACTAACACAATGCTAAAACACAACATGATATGCATAGATATCATGTAAGGGATGATGCACATTATGATTAATCATAATTTACATAATGATGTACACACTTTACACATAATGCACTAATGGCATAGGTATGCTACAATAGGGTTCATAAGGTCATCATATGCCCCTATTCACAAGGAAAACACATTACTACCTATTTACAATAACACAAGTATAATATAGGTGGTACGCCATTACAACACATAAAAATTCCATAAGGTGGTACATTTTCTATATACACATTGATGGCACACACAAGAGACCATGGGGTATCAACTTAACAACACATTCAAGATTCACAAAAAACATGATTTTCACAAACAAATTGTTAGAACATACACACTATATGACAATTTCACATGAGGGTACCCTTATCAAAATACTTTGATATCTCACAAGTCCACACGTGGTAACTATCATAGGTACATACATAACATCACCAACACAAGTTGTGAACAATGTAACATGACATAACATAGTGTGTTCATATTGTAACAATATCCACATCACAAACATATACTAGAGGTTTGAGAGTATGAACCTTCACTCTAATACCAAATGTAATACTCGCATTAGTAACACAACCCAAACATGAATATATATATATATATATATATATATATATATATATATATATATATATATATATATATATTATAACACTTATCAACAACACTTACATTATCACTTGGGCCCACATAACAATAACACAATTCTTGAACCAAAACACAACATGTGTCACTTCACATGTATCTCCAAAACAAGGAGATGATGATACCAAAAACATTAGAAATGAGAAGCATAATACTGCCAAGCCATAAAATGGCTTGTCAAGGGGAAATGGTGCCAATACTTCCACTTATCCCTCCACTAAGGAAGGGATACTATCCTTTGGTTCCTCCAAATAATTCATGCAACCACGCATGAAAACACACTTATCCCTCCGCACTTATCGCTCCACTAATACTAGTCTATCCAACCTTTGTTTCCTCCCAAATAAATAAGATACCCCATACACCATAATAAAACTTATCCCTCCACCTTTATCTATTGGCATGGTCTTAATATGTGTTTTCATTGATGCTAAACCAAATTAATGATAAAGTTAATGTTTTATGGTGATGTCTTGATGATGTCATTGATTGTAACATACTGGTTCCAATGTAAATCAGTTGCTACATTGGGTTTCAGTGAGGTGTGCTTGCTCTTGCAAGCCTATACAGTGCATCGGAAGTGTAGCTTAGCTTGACAATGTGAGCTTCTTGGATGCTTAGGAAGCATGTTGACATGATGTAAAGCATATTTTAAGGGTTCTTGAGCACTCATAATAGTGGAATAGTATAGGTTCAGGTGTTTCACTTGGTTACATGTGCTCATTGGGAGCAGGTGTGGTAGCTTGAAGGCGTGAGAGTGTGGTTTGGAGCTAGATGAGATCATGGAAGCATGGATTTAGGTACATCATGGCATATGAGGTATGTTTGGGTCATTTATGGAGTTTTCATGTTCATGTATTGCATTATTTTAGTTGATCCTAGCCTTCTACTGTCAAGATCTAGCATGTAGGCATATGTAAGTCTTAATGACTGGAGAGTTTGAGCTATGACATTGAAATTTTGATGATAGGATGATTTGAAAATTGACGAATTTTTTTTATCAACCATGGACCCATATAGGATTTAAAATATTTTCTAGACTCACCCCATTATAATCAGCTTAAAGTAATGTATAAATTAAAACACACTACACATAAGTTGATAACGAAGTTCGGCAGAATGCCTACGTTTCTAGGTTCATTAATAGAACTGGTTTATTATCCACTTTAACAACTACCATTCTAATACAAAATTAAAATCAAAGTATGATAATTACTAAATACAGAAGAACGTGAACCTTTATCACGACCACTAAGTAGTTACCCCATCTTATGAGGTAGATTCAATTCAAAGTATTCACCTTCACAAGATAATTCCCTATGGCTCCCGATTGGTCTTCTAGATACTATTACAACACCCTATGGCTCCCCATGTCACTCTTCCAGACATTTTCCATTATGTCTATGTGGCTAAATTATCCTAAAGAACAAGAGCCTCCTCCATGTTCACCGAGTGAAAATATCCCGACTTATGTAGAGATCTTATATTCATTTACAAAATACCCTATAGATCCAAGTTCATACTCCAAAATATCTCTAGTGAGTTGATAATGAATACCTCAATGCCTACGTTGCACAGTGCTAAGTATTCTTCCAAAAATCTCCACACTCTTGTTATGTGGTGCTAAGTCTCTAGATGTCAGCAGACTTACAATTATCACCAACGAGCTCAATACTGAATAATGACCCTCCTCCGAAGCCAACGGTGTGAAAATTCTTCCAACGTAATGATGTTATGAGTTATATTGCTTCTCTATGCTTCTTCACGAACCTTAGCTCTATCTTGATAAGTCTCTTGATTGGTGAGTTAAGAGAATACTAAGTCCCGAAACATTGTTGAAGATGTCTATATTAGTACGATATAGGTCTTATATCTCCCTTATGCCTATATTAGTATAATGTAGGTCTTAGTCGTGCCCATACTATTATGATATAGGTCATCATTTTTATATTATTATGATATAATCCTTTTTATCTCTCCATAACAACTATGATAAAATAGGACTTAAATCTCCACATCATCGCAACAATCATGTCTTCAAACTTCACCAATTTTCCTCCTTGTCTTTGGCTTGGAATACTTCTTCTCAAAGAGAGATTCATCTTCAAAATAATGCATATATAAGTATAGGACTTACATATTTAATTCCTCCACAAAATAATGGCCTTCATAATTTTCTAAGGCGACACACTATTTATTCACCTCTTAGGATTTTTTGGGAATAGACCCTTGATAGCTCGAGAAGAAGTAGTGTAAAGCTCGAATGAGCTTGTTAGAGGCTAAGCTTATATGCTTGAAGTGATCCTATGTATCAAATGAGGTGTGGAGAAGATTTTATATCCTTTAGCACCTGTAGTTTAGGATATAATACTTATCCTCCCACCAATACCCCAATAAAATCACTAATTGAGTTGGTTGGGTTACTCTAAATGCTACGGTGAGGTCATAGGTTCCAATCCCGCTCTCTACAAATGTGCCGCCATTTTACCTGCCACTACCGAGCTTATTGTTCTAGGATATCCACGTTGGCCTCTAACCATGCCAACCATCTCCTTCGCTCGCAACATCATCACATAGAATCATCCACCTACCACATTCATGTGCCCACCGCTTCATGCGAGCCTTCACACCACCATGTAGACCAATGTCTACACCAACCATATTCACTCTCTCCGGCTTGGCGAGTATTTTTTTGAGGTGAGAGGATTATCCCACATGTGTGGGAAGTGGAGATAAGGAGATCATTAAAATACTTTGGGGCAGGTTAATAACACATGGCTTTAGGCCACACCTTTACTTTTTCTGGTCATTTAATAGTTGATGACTTGTTGAGTTATGGGGTATCTTGCCTTACCAATGTGATCTTGCCAATGCAATGCATAAATTGATACATACAATGCATAAATAAAACTCACCAATGCGCAACTTGCCAATTAGCTCACTCCTTAGCTTTTCGAGATTATTTGGAGAGAAGTGGTGGCGAGCCACATGGTGGCACGAGGACCCATCACGTGGAAATTATTTTTGTGATCCTTGACGAAGAATCATGTGTCAAAGACCGGAGGTATGAAAATTTGAACCATGCTTATCACCTTCACCTAATTTACATCTTACCACATTGTCATGATTTTCCACTTGACCTGGTTCTTCCCCGGGGTTGATTCAACTTTGACTAGCCACCATTTACATGTATGGGCTCCATTTTATGCATTTAGATAGTTGTGAAATATCATAGAGTTGACTTCCGACCGTGATGATCTAGGAGATTTAGGGAACTTATGTCCTTGTGATGTCCTCTAGATCACATCTCCCCAATGGGAAGGATTTTTCCCCAAAAATCTTGTGAACTCCAAATCACATTCTTTGAGAAGAGATATACGCAATATACGGTTAACTCCAAAATCAAAAATTCTCTAGGACCTATGGAACTTGGGCTCACTACCTCCGCTGCACTAATTTGACATCTTGGATGACCTCCATGCCTCTATTTTACGCTAAGGGTAAGACCAATGTCAAATTTCGGAGAAAATAAAAATGTTGTATCAGAGTTATTGGTCTACGTAATCGGTGTCACCCACATTTCACCCTGAAATCTGCGACTACCCTATCCAAAATTTTTGTACTTTTAAAATAATGGGTCATTTTGTGTTTTTATTGCCTGAAAGTTCTTGTATTGCGTCAAGATAATCCCAAAGAGCCATATTATCCTTTTTCGCCAAATACCTAGATGCCCAAAGTTGTTATATTCTATCGTCGGGATTTGTGCGTAGGAAATTTGTATTTAATTATTTTGAGCCCCTGTATGAGGCTATTTACACTTCGTTTTAACTCTGTTATGATCGAATATGTCATTAATCTTATGTACGTAAGGGTTTTAACTTAGAATAAGTTTTGGGCTTTATTTGTGACTTTTGGCAATTTTTCGTGTTTTTGTCTTTGTCCCATTTCGTTTTCTCGTGAAATTTCTCTAGAACAATTCCTTTGCGCTGTAAGCCCAATTTTTAGCCTAGAGCAATTTGGAAAACTATACACACATTATGCCCGGAGGAAGTCGCCATCAGAGGTCTGGATCACTGGGAAAAAGTGAAGTCGTGCATGGAAAAGCCCCTGTGGGGATGGGCACATTTTTGGAAATCAAAGGATTTAAGCTGCAATGGGAAAAGTAGAAGCTGCGGGTAGGTGGGAATTTTATACCTGCCTAGCAGGGTACTTTTTCCCGTGTTATAAAATTCACTTAAGATGCAGTGGGAAAGTTAGAGGTCAGGCAGGCGGGAATTTATTACCTGCCTTGCAGGTGAAAATTCTCATGATGAAATAAAAGGAAAGTGACTTAAGTGAAATCATGGGATTTTAGTGCCTACCTTGCAGGGTAAATAATCCCATTTTCAAATTCAAATCACTTAAGTGGATCATGGGATTTTGGTGCTCGCTTGTAGGGTAAAGAATCCCATTGTGAAAAAAATTCTTAAAAATATAATTATATGTGCAAAAAGTGTGCCCCCTTTAGTGAGATGATGATAGCCTTTAAGTGATTATTTTAATTAATCTATTCTTTCAAAAAGTGCACCTAATCTTGGAGGAAGTCAACAAGTCAAATAGGGAATAAAAGAAAGGAGTTAAATGCATTAAATTTAATTTATTTAATGGTTGCCCCCTTCCTCTCAAAAAGTGCACCTCATTTAGGAGTTATTTAATGTTTTTAAAGGCATTAAAACATTAAATTAATTTCTATTTTCAGTGGCTATGGTCAAAGCACACTGTGAAGCTTAAGTGAAGTGATGTGTGAAGGATTAAATTGGATTAATTTAATTTATTGGATGGCTGTCCTTAAACATGCTATTTTTAAAAGAGAAAAGCATGATTTTTAATTAATTAATTGCCTTTAATTGTTAGGGCAATTATTAATTATAGAATTGTGAAGGTTATATAAGCATGGGCAGCCATATGGATGAATTATTTGATTCACAGGTAAAGAATTGCAGCCAAGTGGAAAAGTGCGCCCCCATTAGAAGAAAGATTTTGCTCAGAAAAGGTGAAAATAAGGCTAAAAGCTTCCAGATTTGGCGCATGCTTTGAAGGAGGTTGATCTTTGTCTGCATAATTGTTTGCATAGGTGTTATAGGTGCTCAGGTGTTGTTGAAAGGATTCATGCTCTCTTTATGTGCAAATTAAACACCATTTTTGGGGCAGCGGGCTTGAAAAGTGTAGATTTTTACAATTAAAATTCACTATTCATGCTCCAGTGGCCATTTTTGTCTGAATAAATTGCAGGAATTCAATACAGGTGCTTTACAAAGGAAAAGGAGCTTTTATCAATGTCCAATACATTGCATATATCCTCCGAATCTGAAGAATTGTCCAGATCTGCACCAATTTTGAAGAAATCCGGCCAAGTAAGAAGAAAAAGAATTATTCAGACGAAGATAGACAAAGCCATGGCGAAGGGAGATGAAAAAGAAAGCACGATGGAATCATGCATTGCTTCCAAACTTGCAGACATAGGAGACACAGATCTAGGCCCGAAACCTCTTGCCGATTTGATTGATAGATCCAGAGCGGGAAAGACTTCACTCATGCGTGCGGTTAAAAGTAGTGGAATTATCCGAGCTGCAGCTTTTCCATGTACAACCCAATTGCCAGAGTTTGTTATGGAGTGTGTTATATCTTACCATCCTTCATCCAGATCAGGGCGTGATACTTTGGGAAGGACAATAATTCATTTGGACGTAGAGTTCATCAATTATTGTTTGAAGATTCCAGTGCGAAAGGTGGTGACTTCTATTAGCATTCAGGATGCTGACAGTAGATGGGAGAAGCATAGAGCTGATTGTGTGAGCATAATGAATAGCCGATACATGAAGAAGCCTAGATCTCCTTCAAAGTTCCCGAGAACTCTTCCACGGTCCAATTTGGTGCAGGAGGTAGATGATGTCATCAAATTGCTATGCAGGATGAATGGCGAAGCGAATGCTTACACTTTCCGTACATGGATGTATGCTTTCATTAGGACCATTGAAATCAATAAGGTTGATTCTATAATCAATTGGTCGGAAATTATTAGCAACAACATCGGTGAGCAACTCTGGAATGTGAAGCGTACTTTCAGCTTCAAGATGACTTCATACTTGGTGTATGTTGCAGCTTCACAAGGCATCTTTTCCAAGCTGGATAGATGTGGTGTTCTTTCCAAGGACCCCATTTTCAAGTGCTACCCGTAGCTTACTACACCTGCATGTGAGAAAGACTTCAAAGTGATCAATGATGACTTCTTCTATGATTTCATCTACAGGCTAGACAAAGACTTGAAGGCCAACAGGGTAAGCAAGGAAGCGTGGGAAGCTGTGTCCAAGATTGGTAGTCTATTCATTCAATTTATAGATTTCACATACCTCAGGGTTACGGGATTTTCTAGAGAACCAATAAAGATCCCAAGTATCGAATGATAGATTGATCACCATGGAGCTGAGCAGGCAACTTGTGGAGTTACATGACCTTCAGTCAAAGCGGCACAAGTCTACGGGCTTCTTCCCAATCACTGTGGGATATTACAGCTGCATTAGCATTCATAGAGCTCGGGGATGGAAGCGTAAATGTTATCGAGTATGAGAAAGATTTCTTCCCTACATGGCTGAACTTTGATCCATTTGGAGTAGCTGGGAAGACAATCTCCCAAGAGTATGCACATGTGCCTTCATTAGAAGATTTCTGGATGAAGTGCAAAAGTGAGTACGAGGTTAGAAAGAGAGATTACAGCAGGCTATCAGCAAAGCAAGTGTTCAAATTTGGACTAGCGTGGATACTGTGGATCTTAAAGATGATAGGAATGTGGTACTTGATACTTACCATCAAATGGAAGAGATAAAGCCATACTTGCAGAATAACATAGGAGGCTGTAACACAATTGAAGAAAGGTCGGGAGCTGTGTTGGTGAATACTTCAAACTGGTTGCTGACGAAGGGATATTGCCTTGATGAAGCATTGATGAATCAAGTCATGGGCAACTTCAGCACAGGAGATTCCCTCAAGTGAAAGCACAGAGGAGAAAGTAACAGGAAAGTCGAGAAGTTGAAAGTGTATAGAAGATCTCAATCCAAGGAGATGATCACTTTTATGACGATGACTTTAACTCTGGTTTCTCCAGTACTCAATACTTCACCAACTATTACACCGCAGCAGCAAGATGCTTCCATGCCTCCACTGAATCCAGTGACATTCATCTTCTCCCCTCAGCCACTTCATTCAGCGCCTGTTCCAGAGGATATGTTGAAGCTGCAGATGGCGGAATTTGAAAGGGCTTTGTCCTTGGATGACTCAGAAGATGGCAGCCATAACACTGTGGCACTTTCTGACGGAGAGGATGCAGAGCGGAAGATGGTAGTACACTCAGTGACTTCTCATTTTTCGAGAAGTAACTTCTCAAAATGGTTGGCTTCATGTTGGTTCCAGAAGTGAGAATGGAGATGAACTTAGAGGAGCATGACTTGTAGCTACTCCAGAATCTGGGTGGAAGAGACAGAAGGCCTAAAGTTTCCAAAGAAACTTCTAGGTTGATCATCAAGGATTTGGGAGAGAAGTTTGCTGAGATATCAATTCCGGCAGAAGGAAAGATAGAGGAGGAGCTCACAGCAGAAGATGTGACAGTGACCAAAGTACCCCTCGGTCAAGCCACCACTGAAGGATTGAAGCAGGACATGTAGACATTGATGGATGCTTTATTCCTTAGGCTTGACAGTGAAAAGGTGGAGAAAGAAGAGTTGTAGAAGCAAGTATCTCAATTATGTGAGATCATAGCCAAGGTTGCTAAACCTTCCATTCAACCCATTTCAGAGTAGGTGAGTGATCATCTTATGCAGGAAATGGAGGACGCAAGCAATCAAGTAAAGGCTATTGATGAATGGAAGGATTTGATTATTCGTTAAGCTTCACATACAGCACTTGGGAAGTACCAGCGCGCGCTTTAAAGGTTATGAACGATGCAGAAAATCAACTAAAGAAACTGATGGAAAACATAGAAGGCATGAATACAGTTGCAGAGAGTAACCTGAGTATTTTGGCGAGATCAACAAGCTACCGGGAGATGTATTGATTTGAGCAGTTGTATTGTACGGATCGAGTTAAGAAAGGGAAGCAGCTAGAGTTTGCAGTATCTTTCCGTTTGGAAATCTGCAGAGTTTTGCTGAAGAGGATGCAGGCACTTGAGAGTAGGACATCAGATTTACCAGAAAGTGTCATTTCTTTCATTGAGGAAAGAGTGGACGAAGGTGTTACTTCATACGTGCGGATCATCTCAACTAAGGTGCCTAATTCCCTGGAAGGTTCTCTTCTGATGGTACAAAAGAGAATTGATAAAGCTACCAAGCCTTTCATGATGAATTCTATCAGTAGACTGGTGGCGCTGCAGGTAGACATTGCGAGGATTGGGCTGAGCTTGGAAGATGTGGAAGCAATCATCAAAGTGTTGAATGAAGGGTTGTTGCAGTTTACAATAGAGAAAGAAGCAGTGGTTAAAACAAATGGAAGGATGCTGAATTACATGTTCGACAAGTATATTCGATATCATAACAAGAAGAAGACATAAATTTTATAGCTGGCATGACTTCTTCTATTTCTTTCTTCTTTTATTTTCTATGTTCCCGGATGAAATTGTAAAGCTTCTAAGTTATTGGTTTTGCAACCATTACTTAAAGTCATGTAGAACCATTATATTAGTTAAGTGATACATGTGTCACTTAAGGAGAAGATAGTTGAGGATGATTTCCAAATGTCATCTTTACTTCTTGTTTATATTTCAGTTCAGTTTGAGTTTCCCATTTGTACTTTCCCTCCTACATTCTATAAGTAGGAGAAGAACCTCCGGGTTAATCATCAATTAGAATTTGTAAGCAACAATCTTGTGTTCTAGACTTTGTGTTGAACCCCTGAGAGCAACTTGGAGCAAAGGAATACAAAGGAGTAGGTTTCAGAGAACTTTGTGTCACGGTGTACTGTGTTTCTTGCTTTTAAATCTTAGATCTCTTAAGTAAACTTTGTGTTATTATAGATCTAGATCTAGAGATGCCTTTGTTTTATAATTATGTGTTAATATCTATTGAGTTTCTTCTATGTGCATGCAATTAGCTCTGCTATCTACTAATTGGGATGCACATCTTCCTCATTTCTTCTCTGTATTTCCTTTACTTCCTTCTTTTATAACTTTCCTTTCTTAAACAGCTACTTACTTGCTGCAGAACTTCTTAGTTATGGCTCATGAACTAAGTGGTTAAAGTAAAACCCCTGATAGATAATAACACGTTTTTATTGAAAAATCTGACACGGGAGCCTCACTGGTTAAATGAGGGAGATTTATCTCATGAATGCCTAGGTTTGATGCTATGTAGAAAATCTAGCCAATAGTTTTTGGCGACTCTACTGGGGAAAAAACTATCTTTGCAGATCAAGGTTTATCTATTGAAGATCAGAGTGTTTTCCACACAAATCTCAACCTGGCTGAACGTCCATTCACCCGATCATGAAGGCGCAAGGAAGGACTAATCATTTCTTCCGACTGTAGGAGAAATTCAATTTCAATCATCCTCCTCAAGTTAGAAGCCGTAGATCTAGTCTCTCACCAGGAAGGAGAGTGCACATCCATCCAGATCTGGATCGTATTTAGCATAATCCGGTGGCTGGAATTATCCATCAAGTCTATCAAGTCTACACAAGGAGGAGACATGCTCAAGTCAACATGGTGCACCAGATTGTACCTGTTCCATGGGGAGCAACTTTTGGACCTCTGAACTTGGATCCACCTATGCATGAACTGCCAAAGGGATCTAGAAAGAATTTTCTGAAATTATTTGGAGATGGAAAGCAAAACCCGGATGATCATTTGGCAGCCTTCTTCATATCTTGTGGTGTGCTTGCAGTAGAGCATGAAGATGTCTCAGTCAGGATCTTCATTGAGACTCTACACGACTTGGTGGGAGAATGGTTCTATCGGCTAGCTCTTGGCACCATAACCAACTGGGTGACTATGCGTGAGCAATTCCTGAAAAGATTCAAGCCTGCAGAGGATGCTAGTACATTGATCACTCAACTAATGCAGTTGAAGAAAGAGCCAAACGAGAACATGTAGGACTTTATTGCAAGGTTCCAAAGGATTTTATACAAAATCCCCACTTCTGCTGCATTGAGTGATGAAAATCAAAAGATGTTTTTTATAAACGCTCTATTGCCTGAAGTTGGATATCAACTAAGAAGGGAAAGACCGGTAAATCTGCTTGAAGAAAAAATGCTGCCATGGAGGTTGAGGACAACTTGATCATGGCTGGAAAACTCAAACAACCATCTCACAAGGGTGATGGTGCTTCTAGTACTTCAAATCCTTTGTTACAAAAATTGGCTAATGACATGTTGTAGATCAAGAAGCAGATCTCTCAAGCAGGGAATGCACCCCCTCAAGAATAGCTCCTACCCGGACCTTTAATGGTCAAAATCAAAATCAAAACTGAAACAGACTTGTTGCTGCACCACAACGGTTGGCAATAGAAGCTGCTCCAAGGAATAACTTGGAAACTAATGAAGAGGATCTTGGCATTGATGAATCATTCGATGATGAAGACTTTATAGATCCCGCTGGCGACTCCAATATTGGTTACCTAGACTATGAATCTGACGATGGCTATTATGAATCTTTTGAAGATTCTGATGGTCACACTTTTGTGGTGTTTACAAGGTCTCAGACGTGCCAAAATGTCAAAGCATCCACAAGCGGCCGAAAAGAGAGAGAAGATCCTGGCCCGGATGTTACTATCTTGAAAATAGGTAGCACTCTTCCTTCTTCATTAGCACCTAAGGATAAATATTCAAATTCTTTTAATTCGCAGCAAAGAGCCAATGCACATCCTGCTAAAGCAAGTCAAGCTTTCGACATAATCGATCACATCAAGAAGAATAAGGTCCAAATGTCAAAATCTGAGTATTTGAGAGAATTTCCTGATCAGCTGAATAGATTGGTCAAATATGTGCAAAGTAATGGTTCAGTCCAACAAATAATACTTCACAGGGTATCTTGTCAAATCCAAAGAATACTCCTACAAATAATGCAGCGGCAAGTTCTTCTCCTTCTACCTCTTCTCCTACTACATCAGAAAGGATTGAGCCATTCTATGTATCTTTGCTCATCAACGGACATAAATTGAGCAATTACATTTTGGATTCTAGAGCTTCTGATAATGTCATGCCTGCCAAAGTTGCTGATGCCTTGGGTCTCACATTGACAAAAACCATCGGAAGATGTTATTCAATGGAAAGGCAAGTCCCTCTTGTGGGGCAAATCAAAGATGTGCAGGTAGTACTTGCTTCTTTTCTAGATAAAAGACTGAAAATGACTATCCTTGTAGCAGACATTCCAGTCTCTTATGGCATGTTGTTGAGTAGAAATTTCTACAAAGAGCTGGGTGGAGAAGTCAAGATGGATTGGTCTTGTGCACACATACCAATCAAAGGAGTAAATTAGAAGCTGGAACCTGAGAAGAAATCTAAGTACACAGTATCAAAGTCTGAGGATCCTAGATCTCAGATCTTGTTTCAAGAATCAGATCATGGAGTTTATTATCTAGAAATGGATAAAGAAGATGTTCAACCATTGATTCAACAACCACATCAACTTAACAACAAGATTTGGACTCTAGAATTTGATGGTAGCTGCTGTTCATTTGGATCAGGCGCAGGCGTTGTTCTTATCTCTCTTGAAGGGAAGGTGCATGCGCACTCCTTCAAATTGATGTTCAAAAATACTAACAATACAGTTGAATATGAAGCGTTGTTATTAGGCATGGAGCAGGCAAGAACAATGGGAATTAAATTATTACACACAAAGGGAGATGCTGAGTTGATCGTGAAGCAGATAAGAGGCCTCTACCAAGTCAAAAAAGACAAACTGTGGCACTATAGAGATCGGGTCTACTCTGCTATCCTGGATTTTTCAGCTTTCTCGGTATCTTACATTCCGAGAGAACAAAATTCAAGAGCTGATTCACTTGCAGACTGCAGCCTTGTTGAATCCAGATCAGCCTCCCGCATTCTTTAGACAGGGGGACTACAAGGTGGAGATGGTATTTCACCCAAAGGTTCCTGACAACGTTCAACAATGGCAGGTTTTCAATGATGACACGCAGATTGTTGTGTTTCTCCAACAGAAGGACAACTTTGAAGAAATCTACTATGAGGGAAGCAATTCACCTCCTAGGTAGACTACTGTTGGAGAAATGGATGTGGACGTCTCAGGAAGTTAGGAGATTATCCAACTAAAAGGAAATAAAATTCCCAAAGGTTTGGTATCTCTTGAGGAAATGTTTGATAAGCATGATCAGATGCTTAAGAAAAATGAAGAAAGTGGGGAAGGTTATTCCTCCGACACACAATTGCTAAATTTGGGAGCCGACAATGATCCCAAATTAGTAAATCTGGGTAAGTGTTGCTCAGAGGCTGAAAGAGAAGCTTTTACTGAGCTTCTTAAGAAATATATGGATGTTTTTGCCTGGTCTTACCAGGATCTAAAAACATATCAGCCTGCGGAAGTTCAACACTACATCCCACTTAAACCAGAACAAAAGCCTTTCAAGCAGAAGCTACGGTGGCACAACCCTACCATTTCGGGAACCATCTTTGTAGAAATCCAGACATTGTAGACGTAAAGATCATATACCCCCTACATCATTCGGAGTGGTTGGCCAACATAGTCCCTGTAAGAAAGAAGAGCGGTGAGATTATGCTGTGCATGGATTTCCGTAACCTTAATCAAGCTTCACTGAAAGACAACTACCCCATACCCATCATGGATCACACCCTACAGGTGGTCACTGGATCTGAGATGCTCTCCATGCTTGATGGCTTCTTAGGCTACAATCAAGTCAAGGTGGCCGAGGAAGATCAATACAAAATGGCGTTCATCACACCTTGGGGAACCTTCGCATATCAGAAAATACCATTCGGCCTGATTAACGCTGGTGCTACATTTCAGAGAGCTATAGATCTAGCCTTTACTCATCTCAAAGATATAAGCATAGTGGTGTATCTAGATGATCGACAAGTATTTTCCAAAGATAGAAGTGCACACATTTCAAACTTGGAAGAGGTTTTCATACAGTGCCGCAAGCATGGTATTTCTTTGAATCCCAAGAAATCCATCTTTGCTATGACCGAAGGAAAGATGCTAAGGCACATTGTTTCCAAAGAAGGAAAAAATATAGATCTAGAGTGTGTCAAATCCATTCGAGACACTTTCGCCTTTTCCACATCCAAAAAAGGAGTTCACTCTTTCTTTGGAAAAGTTAATTTTCTCAGGAGATTCATTCCTGACTTTCTTTGAGCTAACCCGTCATATTTCGAATATGATGAAGAAGACACAAGATTTTAATTGGAACAACAAAGGGAAGGAAGCTTTCAAGAAAATTAAAGAGGCCCTGTCGAAAGCTCCAGTTTGGTTTCACCCGACTTCAGTAAAGAATTTATTCTTTACTGTTATTCCTCCGAACACACCATGTCAGCAATACTGATGCAGAAAAATCAAGAGGACGCAGAAGCTCCTATTGCTTTCATGAGTACGCCTCTTAAAGCCTATGAGTTGAAATACACTCCCATGGAAAAGCACACATATGCAGTGGTGAAGGCATGCAAAGCATTCAGGTATTATATTCTTTCCTCGCACACTGTGGTTTTGGTTCCAGATACTGCAGTTAAATCTATCCTTACTCAGCAAGAGTTAGGATTGTTGAGAGGCACATGGGTGACAAAGGTTCAAGAATATGACCTGGATATTAAACCAACGAAGCTGGTTCAAGGAAGAGGTCTGTGTGAATTAATGATGGAGACGAAAACATCAGTGCCTGAAGCAGATCAAGATGAGATAGATGGAGATTTTCTGTAGTACTTTTTATAGATCTGGTAGAAGAGTGGTACAGTAACATTGCTTACTTTCTGACGTATGGAGAATGCCCAGATCAACTTTCTAGAAAAGAGAAACGAACCATCAAACTAAAATCCAAAGATTTTGTTCTTTGGGATAATGGTTTGTACAAGAAGGGAATTGACGGCGTTTTTCTCAGATGCGTCGATAAGGCTCAACAGGATCAACTACTTCAACAGTTTCATGACATGGCTTGCGGTGGTCATTTCTCAGCCCGAGTCACTACACACAAGATCCTCAGAGCAAGGTATTACTAGCCAACCCTTTTTCAAGATACTGCAGAATGGGTAGCTAAGTGTCAAGCATGCCAACATTTTGTTGGGCGTGTGAAATTACTGCATTACCTCTAAAACCCATTGTGATTGAAGAACCTTTCCAACAGTGGGGAATGGATTTTATTGGTATGCTTAACTTCTAGTGCCAGGTCACCATTATATTCTAACAACTACTGATTATTTCAGTAAGTGGGTAGAAGCTATTCCTGTGAAGAATGCCACTTCCGCCGAGGTGTGTAATTTTATAAAAGAAAATATTATTGTCAAGTTTGGCGCGCCCAGCAAAATTGCAAAGCAAACACACTCGAATCTTTCTTCTGAGGAGCTGGTGGAATTCTGCTACACTTATGGGATCTAGCTAGTTCATTCCTTAAACTACTATCCATAAGGGAATGGTCAAGCTGAATCTAGTAATAAAAACTTGGTAACTATCGTGCACAAGCTTGTAATGGAAAATCAAAGGAATTTGCATAAAAAGTTGTTTGATGCATTATGGACCGATAGGATCACACCAAAAAGGGCGATAGGCATGTCCTCATTTCAATTTGTTGTAGGGTAGGGACACAGAGCTGCCTCTTACCTTGGGCGCCTACTACTGCAACTTCTAAGGCCCTAAAGGATTTCACTTTCACTGAGATGCTATTGATAAAAGAATTATGTACTGTTGAATTAAGGGAAGTACAAACTCAAGTTATAGATAGGTTGTGAGCATCAAATGAAGGTGAAAATTATTTTCGATAAAAAGGCCAGGGAAAGAAAGTTTGAAGTCAATGACTGGGTCCTTCTATGGGACAAAAGAAGCAAAACAAAAGGCATGCATGGAAAGTTCGATTCACTATGGAAAGGGCATTTTGTGATTAAAAGGATCGCCAGAGCAGATAGCTTCATTCTTTCTCATCAGGATGGAGTTGAATTGCCATTGCCTTTCAATGGGCAACACTTGAAGCTGTTCCAGACATGAGAAGTAGGGTAAAACCTGTATGTACATAAATAAATTTTTGTTTTTTCTTATTTTTTCTTGTTTTGGTGTTGTGTTGTGTTGTGTTCATTTGCCTGACCCCATGCCCAAAGGACAAGATATGAAACTAGAGATGTTGGGATCTCATCTTTTCCCTTTGTCATTTTGAAAGAGAAAAATATGTCCACAGATGGAGCCAACTAGGGTCACAAGATTTCACCCTAAAATCTGCGACTACCCTATCCAAAAAAATTTCATACTTTTAAAATAATGGATCGTTTTGTGTTTTTATTGCACGAAAGTTCTTGTATTACGTCAAGATAATCCCAAAGAGCCATATTATATTTTTTTCACCAAATATCCAGATGCCCAAAGTTGTTATATTTAATTATTTTGAGACCGTATGAGGCTATTTGCGCTCCATTTTAACTCTGTTATGATTGAATATGTCATTACTCTTATGTACCAAAAGGGTTTTAACTTAGAATAAGTTTTCGGCTTTATTTTTGACTTTTGGCAATTTTTCATGTTTTGTGTTGTCCCGTTTTATTTTCGTGAAATTTCTCTAGAACAATTCCTTTGTCAGGTAAGCCCAATTTTGGCCTAGAGCAGATGAAAAATATATACGCATATTATGCCTGGAAGAAGTCGCCATCATAGGTCCGGATCACTGGGAAAAAGTGAAGTCGTGACGGAAAATCCCCTGCTGGGGATGGGCACATTTTGGAAAACAAAGGATTTAAGCTGCAATGGGAAAAATAGAAGCGCGAGTGCAAGGTGGGAATTTTGTACACCGCTAGCAGGGTAATTTTTTCCATGTTATAAAATTCACTTAAGATGCAGTGGGAAAGTTAGAGGCCGTGGCGGCGAGAATTTATTACGCCTTGCAGGGTGAAAATTCCCATGATGAAATAAAAGGAAAGTGACTTAAGTGAAATCATGGGATTTTAGTGCTGCCTTGCGCAGGTAAATAATCCCATTGTCAAAGTCAAATCACTTAAGTGGATCATGGTATTTTGGTGCCTGCCTTGCAGGGTAAAGAATCCCATTGTGAAAAAATTCTTAAAAATAGAATTATATGTGCAAAAAAGTGTGCCCCCTTTAGTGAGATGATGGCAGCCTTTAAGTGATTATTTTAATTAATCTATTCTTTCAAAAAGTGTGCCCAAGCTTGGAGGAAGTCAACAAGTCAAAGAGGGAATAAAAGAAAGGAATTAAATGCATTAAATTTAATTTATTTAGTGGTTGCCCCCTTCTTCTCAAAAAGTGCACCCCATTTAGGAGTTATTTAATGTTTTTAAAGGCATTAAAACATTAAATTAATTTCTATTTTCAGTGGCTATGGTCAAAGCACACTGTGAAGCTTAAGTGAAGTGATGTGTGAAGGATTAAATTGGATTAATTTAATTTATTGGATGGCTGTCCTTAAGCATGTTGTTTTTAAAAGAGAAAAACATGATTTTTAATTAATTAATTGCCTTTAATTGCTAGGGAAATTATTAATTATATAATTGTGAAGGTTATATAAGCATGGGCGAGACATATGGATGAATTATTTGATTCACAGGTAAAGAATTGCAGCCAAGTGGAAAAGTGCCCCATTAGAAGAAAGATTTTGCTCAGACAAGGTGAAAATAAGGCTAAAAGCTTCCAGATTTGGCGCATGCTTTGAAGGAGGTTGATCTTTGTCTGCATAATTGTTTGCATAGGTGTTATAGGTGCTCGGTGTTGTTGAAAGGATTCATGCTCTCTTTATGTGCAAATTAAACACCATTTTTGGGGCAGCGGGTTTGAAAAGTGTAGATTTTACAATTAAAATTCACTATTCATGCTCCGGTGGCCATTTTTGTCTGAATAAATTGCAGGAATTCAATACGGGTGCTTTACAAAGGAAAAGGAGCTTTTATCAATGTCCAATACATTACATATATCCTCCAAATCTGAAGAATATTCCAGATCTACACCAATTTTGAAGAAATTTGCCAAGTAAGAAGAAAAAGAATTATTGAGACGAAGATAGACAAAGCCATGGCAAAGGGAGATGAAAAAGAAAGCACGATGGAATCATGCATTGCTTCCAAACTTGCAGACATATGAGACATAGATCTAGGCCCAAAACCTCTTGCCAATTTGATTTATAGATCCAGAGCGGGAAAGACTTCACTCATGCGTGCGGTTAAAAGTAGTGGAATTATCTGAGCTGCAGCTTTTCCATGTACAACCCAGTTGCCAGAGTTTGTTATGGAGTGTGCTATATCTTACCATCCTTCAATTTGGAGATTTCACATACCTCAGGGTTACGGGCTTTTCTGGAGAACCAATAAAGATGCCCAGGTATCCAAATGATAGATTGATCGCCATGGAGCTGAGCAGGCAACTTGTGGAGTTACACGACCTTCAGTCAAAGCGGCACAAGTCTACGGGCTTCTTCCCAATCACTGTGGGATATTACAGCTGCATTAGCATTCATAGAGCTCGGGGATGGAAGCGTAAATGTTATCCAAGTATGAGCAAGAGTTCTTCCCTGCATGACTGAACTTTGATCCATTTGGAGTAGCCAGGAAGACAATCTCCCAGGAGTACGCACATGTGCCTTCATTAGAAGATTTCTGGATGAAGTGCAAAAGTGAGTACGAGGTTAGAAAGAGAGATTTCAGCAGGCTATCAGCAAAGCAAGTGTTTGACTTTGGACTAGCGCGGATACCTGTGGATCTTAAAGATGATGGGAATGTGGTACTTGACACTTACCATCAAATGGGAGGAGATAAAGCCATATTGTAGAATAACATAGGAGGCTGTAACACAATTGAAGAAAGGTCGGGAGTTGTGTTGGTGAATACTTCAAAATAGTTGCTGATGAAGGGATATTGCCTTGATGAAGCATTGATGAATCAAGTCATGGGAAACTTCGGCGTAGGAGATTCCCTCAAGTGAAAGCATGGAGGAGAAAGCAACAGGAAATTCAAGAAGTTGAAAGTGCATAGAAGATCTCAATCCAAGGAGAGGATCACTTCTGCGACCATGACTTAACTCCGGTTTCTCTAGTACTCAATACTTCACCAACTATTACACCACAACAACAGGATGCTTCCATGCCTCCACTGAATCCAGTGACATTCATCTTCTCCCCTCAGCCACTTCATTCAAAGACCTATTCCAGAGGATATGTTTAAGCTGTAGATGAAAGAATTCGAAAGGGATTTTTCCTTGGATGACTCAGAAGATGGCAGCCATAACACTGTGGCACTTTCTGACAGAGAGGATGTAGAGCAGAAAATTGTAGTACACTCAACAACTTCTCATTTTCTGAGAAGTAACTTCTCGGAATGGTTGGCTTCGTATTTGGTTCTAGAAGTGAGAATCGAGATGAACTTAGAGGAGCATGAGTTGCAGCTACTCCAGAATCTGGGTGGAAGAGATAGAAGGCATAAAGTTACCAAAGCAACTTCTAGGTTGATCATCAAGGATTCGGGAGAGAAGTTTGTTGACATATCAATTCTGGCAGAAGGAAAGATAGAGGAGGAGCTCACTTTGTGGAAGATGTGACAGTGACGAAAGTACCCCTCGGTCAAGCCACCACTGAAGGATTGAAGCAGGACATGCAGACATTGATGTATGCTTTATTCCTTAGGCTTGACAGTGAAAAGGCGGAGAAAGAAGAGCTGCAGAAGCAAGTATCTCAATTATGTGAGATCATAGCCAAGGTTGCTAAACCTTCCATTCAGCCCATTTTAGAGTAGGTGAGTGATCATCTTATGCAGGAAATGGAGGACGCAAGCAATCAAGTAAAGGCTATTGATGAATGGAAGGATTTGATTATTCATCAAGCTTCTGTACAACTTGGGGAAGTGCCAGCCCACCTAAAGGTTATGAACGATGCAGCAAATCAACTAAAGCAACTGATGGAAAACATAGAAGGCATGAATACAGTTGTAGAGAGTAACCTGAGTATTTTGGCCGAGATCAACAAGCTACCAGGAGATGTATTGATTGCAGAACAGATTGTACCAGACAGATCAGTCAAGAAGGGGAAGCAACTAGAGTTTGCAGTATCTTTTTGTTTGGAAATCTGCAGAGTTTTGTTGAAGAGGATGTAGACACTTGAGAGTAGGACATCAGATTTACTAGACAATGTCATTTCTTTCACTGAGGAAAGAGTGGACGAAGGTGTTACTTCATACGTGCGGATCGTCTCAACTAAGGTGCCTAATTCCCTGGAAGGTTCTCTTCTGATGGTACAAAAGAGAATTGATAAAGCTACCAAGCCTTTCACGATGAATTCTATCAGTAGACTGGTGGTGCTGTAGGCGGACATTGCAAGGATTGGGCTGAGCTTGGAAGATGTGGAAGCGTGCATCAAAGTGTTGAATGAAGGGTTGTTGTAGTTTAGGATAGAGAGAGAAAGAAGCAAAGTGGTAAAAGCAGATGGAAGGATGCTTTGAATTACATGTTCGAAAAGTATATTTGATATCAGATCAAGAAGAAGACATAAATGTTGGCTGGTATGACTTCTATTTCTTTCTTCTATTTTCTATGTTCTGGATGAAATTGTAAAGCTTCTAAGTTATTGGTTTTGCAACCATTACTTAAATTCATGTGGAACCATTCTATTAGTTAAGTGATACATGTGTCACTTAAGGAGAAGATAGTTGAGGATGATTGCCAAATGTCATCTTTACTTGTTGTTTATGTTTCAGTTCAGTTTGAGTTTTCCATTTGTACTTTCCCTCCTACATTCTATAAGTAGGAGAAGAACCTCTGGGTTAATCATCGATTAGAATTTCTAAGTAACAATCTTGTGTTCTAGACTTTGTCTTTGAACCCCGAGAGCAACTTGGAGCAAAGGAATACAAAGGAGCAGGTTTCGGAGAACTTTGTGTCACGGTGTACTGTGTTTCTTGCTTTTAAATCTTAGATCTCTTAAGTAAACTTTGTGTTATTATAGATCTAGATCTAGAGCTACCTTTGTTTTATAATTTTGTGTGTTCATATCTATTAAGTTTCTTCTATGTGCATGCAATTAGCTCTACTATCTACTAATTGGGATGCACATCTTCCCCATTTCTTCTCTGTATTTCCTTTACTTCCTTCTTCTATAACTTTCCTTTCTTAAACAACTGCTTACTTGCTGCAGAACTTCTTAGTTATGGTTCATGAACTAAGTGGTTAAAGTAAAACCCCTGATAGATAATAACACATTTTTATTGACAAATCTGACACAGGAGCCTCATCGGTTAAATGAGGGAGATTTATCTCATGACTGCCTAGGTTTGATGCTATGTAGAAAGTCTAGCCAACAAGAACGTTCCTCAATCTCATTGGTCATATACCGGTGGCTAGGAGATTGCAAAATGTCTATCTACGGTAGAAAAGGAGGATCGAAACTGTGTATTCAAAAGGAAAAGTATATTTCCCTTTCATTAGATGAGGTTATCATGATCGATAATACTTCATGGATATGTATTCATGTTTACACATTTGCTAATGAAATAAGGACTCCACAAATAAATATTTGGGAATTATTTTGTGTCGGAACCAATGGTGCAAATTTGTAATGTAGGGAGCGTAAATGATTTGTGTGTTAGACTTGAGAAAACTATTACTATGTATATGGTTTTTTTCCCCGCATGGCTCACTTAATGAATCTCACCTACAAAATTGTGAGCACATTTTAAAATGTATCTAAAGTGGAGGAATTGATACGTGATCTGCATGCCTATTATTCTAGTAGTCTCGAAGAGATTTTTAGAATTTCAAAATTTGCTATTGGACTAACAAAGGGAAAAAAACTTGTCAAAGATGTAGATACCAGATGGATATTTATGTATGAACATGCCTATAGAATATTTGATGAATATCCTTCATTGAAAGGATTTATGTTTAAAATCTCTGCAGGATGTAGATAAAGCTAAAGATCTATTGTTCCGTCTAAGCGACATAGAAAATTTACTTACACTCTGCGTTATTTTTCCCATGTTGAGGGAGATTAATGTTTTAACGAACTATGCAAAAGATCAGTCTTTCTACATTATAGAATTCATAAGACTCGGAAGATGTGTTTGTTGGAGTCTAAAAAGTTTCTATATTTCGATGGGGTTTTTCAGGGTCTTTGCTTTTGAAAACTTGAATGCATTGACATATTTGAAAAATTCAGTGCTTCTTAAATTATAATATACATGATCATCTAAGTATAACAACACATGGAAGAGAGATTCCACTTCATATGTTCCAAAAAAAGTGTTGATATGGATAACTTAGGAATAGAAGAAGTACGAGTGACATGAAATTTATATGATGCGGTATTAATGGAAACTAAGAATAAGTAAATAAATATCTCTCGAATCATTAGCTAAAGAGATCCAGGAAAGATTCAAAAATGTGAAAATACTTCAAGCAATGGGAGTTGTAAATCCAAAGTTTTGGAAATTTTTAGGTGGAAAACCATATACATCTATCAATCCTTTATTTATCAAAAACATGGGTGATCTAAGCGATCATTTCTCTAAGACTGAAGAGATAAATGGAGTTTCTTTACAAGGTATTTTTAAAAGAAAACTACTTAGTTCATAGTCAATAGATTTTGCTAATACTTTGATATGAAAAGTTCATCTTCTACCAAACCCACATGATTACAGTGCCATGAAAAGGATTTGGAAGGATATATGTTCCAGTAGTATTTTAAGTGAATATTTAAGAGAGTATATTAAGTTGTATGAGCTCTTCTAAACAATGATTCTGGGTTCAATGGAAGATGAGAGGGTTTTCACTACACTATCCTTTTTAAAGTCCAAAATTCTAAATAGACTGGATAGGAATCTAGAAAGTTGTCAGATTGTATGTTTCACATTACTCATTGGAGTCTTTTCCTTATGATAGAGCACTAGCATTACAGATTTCACTAGTAGAAAGAAGAGGAGTTAGTAATATTCTTCCTGAACCAGGGATTGAGACACATCCATAGATCATACTACGGTTGATTTCAAGACACATATGAAATCGTTTCCCAGAATGTTCTAATTTACATATATTTCATTACAGTAATGTTATGTAATAAGTATTGATTTATTTCATATAGAGATTACACATTTTATGTTGGAACAATGTCATTATATGTTTCAATTATCCCATTTGTGTTTTATATTTGGTTTTCAAATTCAGATGAAATAAGTACACATTTGTCTTTTATATCTATTAATTGATTTATTTTACATCGTAACAAATCAGAAACATAAATATTTAAAAGAAACAAAATCAAGTAAATTTAAGCAACTTTCAATAAATTTAAATATTGATGTATTTCATATAGAGATTACAACTTTCAATAAATGCAATATTATATTTTTCTTTATTTGATCCTTTTCCATTGGAACAATGTCATTATATGTTTCAATTATCCCATTTATTTTTTATATTTGGTTTTCAAATTCAGACTGAAATAAGGATACCTTTGTCTTTTATATCTGTTAATTGATTTATTTTACATCTGCAACAAATCAGAAACGTAAATATTTTAAAGAAACAAAATCAAGTAAATTTAAGCAACATTTACGTAAACAATAAAAAAGAAACATAGTTTGTATTAACAACATATAGTAACATTGTACAATTCTAATTTCCAAATTTCTTTTGAAATTGATCTCTCATGTGGCAGATTACTTTATGAAGAAAATAAAAATTCATAAAGCATTGTTGGCTAATACAATTCTAAAAGGGGGTTGTCATAACATATCAAAGATTCTAGACAAGTTCTGTCATATAAGGACATATTATGAGGTCATCCTCTTTTCTGACTATGATTCAAAACCATTGTTGTCCTTACGTCTAGCACATGGAATAAAAACTAAAAAGGGGTTGGCCACTATCTTTTAATTCCTATGCCAGTGTCGGAATTGTGACAACACACCTGTAACATGGTAAATTTTACCAACATATCTTATTTTATGTTGCAGGTGAAGCTTGTTATTTTTATTGCGTTAGAGGTGGAGGATTCTGCTACATATGTACAGAGCTATCTGTTATAACTCCTGATGCCTACAAATCTTGTGTTGCAGTATTGATATTCTCTACAATATTCAGCTCCTCCTCGCTTACATCTCCTATAGACAAAAGTGTTCCATATGTGTCCTGTCTTTTTCTTCAATAAGACTTATGGATCCATCTTATGCTCCTTTATTATTCTTCTCAATGTATTATTTTGTTTATTTATAAGAATGATTTTTTCCTTTAACTGTGCAAATGAATTCAGGATTTTGTGGGCATTCTTCAAATGTGCTTCAAATACATATGATTCTCTTTAAATTTTCATATTTTTCCTATGAAACAGAAATATTAAATTTTTAGTCTATTAGATAAAATGAAAAAATATATTGCAGTGCTTATAATATAAGGATTTTGCATGTAAAACTAAAATCCCACTCACAACAACTTTTTCTTTTTCAGCATTTTCTATTAAGACATTTGTCTTTTCTTTAGCCCATTTATTGTAGTAAGCATGTGCTTCGGCATTGAGATTCTACAACCCATTTAGCATTCTGTCTATAATTTCATCATTGTAGTCATTACTATATGAAATAGTCCCTGACTGAGCCTTGTTTAGAAAAACATCCTGCCATGTTGATTGGCTCTGCGGAAATGAATGATGAATGACTTTAAGTTTGATTATGGTATCATGTATTTATTTCTTTTATCAAAAAAATTTCTCTCCTCTCCTAAGACCACACCAAATCCACATCATACATTACAACCTCTTGAATTGTTTCCCCCATACTATCTAATATCAGATTTTCTAAAATAAAAATGTTTCTTTTCATCATCTGTTTGTGGAGAATTTCTTGGAGGAGGAGATTCACCGCCCTACATTACATGCACATTTTGTTGTGGTTGAGGAGGATTAGATTGAATCATAACGTGGGTGTCAAAGTAGTTACCCTTGTCTGCATCACCAACTTCAAAGCCCAAATACTCCTCATCATGGGAGATTTTGTTGAAAAGCTATGTGGATATTACACTTAAAACACCACCTAGTGATAGTCCATGAATTTATGTGGTAGTAGGATGAAGCCCTTCTCTGCCGACTCTGTCTATATTGAATTTCCTCCTTATAAATACTCCTCATCAAGGAGATTTTTGTATTATTTCTGTCTATATTGAATTTGAAATCCTTATAACAAGTAAATAGTAAAATTAATTGTTACCAACTTGTTCTTCGAGAGTAATACCAATCATATGATCATTGTTTGTATTTAGAATTTTATCTTGCATAATTTCCTAGTACATTTCATAATAGAAAGTGAGAATATAATTGCCACAAGAGAATACAGTCTTGGATTTATCAGATTGCTTGGCTTTGTGGGCATGGGAGATATCTATTTTTATTTTGTTGGACAAATAACTACACCAATCAAATTGTTTCCCTTCTAGTGTCCATAATAAACATTGAATTGTCAATACAAAATGTTTGTAAATATTCCCGTAATACAATCCCGTCTGAAAAAGTGACGCAACTACAATAAAGAATTTTTTTATAATACCTTGTAGAAGAAGGCCTCTTGATGAATGATTAAGATGAGCTGCAATAACAGAGAAGAAACGTTAGAGCCTTGGGTGGTCTAGTAATGTTAAGAAAAAAACATTTGAAAACAATAAACTTACCATCAACCTGTACATTGTAATGAGACTCCAAAAAAATTTGTCTTCATTTGTAAGACAATGTTTGTAGTAACGGATGACTTATTTTCAAATGGTAAACCTATTAACCGATGTACGTCCTCGGGTTCAATTGAGAAAGAAATTTGATGATGTCTTGGATGCATGAGGAGAATGGAAAATTTACCATCACTCTCATTATAAGAGGCGAGAAGGTAATCAAAGACTGAAGTATCAGTATCAAATTGGGGCATGTCCACAAGCCCGATACATTCTAATTTTTTGAGCCAATCCTTTTATGCATCTTTTTATCTTAGTAGAGCTACAATATTTGGGCACATGAAGTTTTTGTATAGAAATTTAGGTGTAGGAATAGATGTGGTGTTGGCCATTGCTGAAATTTGTGATAAGTTTGATGATTGGAGAGCTCGAGCACTAGAAATTTTCAAAGAAAAGTGAATAATTGAACCTTGAAGGGGTATTTATAGGGGTATGTATGGTTCAAAGGACATGTGGAGGTAAACTATTGGCTACACTGTGGCAGCCCAACCCTTACTCACCCAACCCACGCGACTAAACATTAACCATCCAACTTACCAAAGACAACCCTTACGTGTCCAATCGTATCTTGTCAACCATTAGCCATCTAATGCTTTGACATCCATCCCACTGCCGAACCCCTCAAGTCTCAACCATTCAAACCCCCACACCGACCAACCCACACATCTAACAATAAGTCATCCAACCTAAACCCCTTATCCATCTAACCTACCCATCCAACGATTAACCATATAACCCCTCACCCATCCAACCCTTAGCCATCTAATCCCTCATACGTCCAACCCACACATCTAACCCTCACCCATCTAACCCTTAGCTATCCATCCCTCACCCATCTAACCCACCATCCAACCCTTGGTCATCCAACCCTTAGTCATCTAACCCTTACCCATCCAACCTTTATCGTCCAACCCTCAACCATTCAACTCATAGCCGTCCAACCCTTCATCCATCTAACACTTACCCATCAAACCCCTCGCTTTTCCAACCCTTGTCTAACCCTTGGCCATCCAACCCTTATCCCTCCCACCTAACCCTCAACCATCCATCCCTCCCACCTAACCCTCAACCATCCAACCCCTCACTCATTCAACCCCACCCGCCCAATAGTTGCCCAACCCCTCACCCATCCAACCCACCCACCCAACCCCTCAACCACCCAACCCCCTACTAACCTATCCAACCAACTTCCCACCCAATGGAAAATCGACCAACCTACCGAAAAACTTTGCAAAAGGAGAAAAAATTCTCTCTGCAAAAACACCTTTTCCACAAAACATTTTTTCAGATATTTTCCAATGATTCGAAAGTCAATTTTTGAGATTCGCCAATGTTTTGAAAGTAATTTTTCAAAGGGGTCTTACAAGAGCAATTTAGGATCTGATCACTTATCAAGGATCAAATCGGGGACGATGTGTAAAGCATTGAGGATACCATGTCAAACGTGTAACTATTTTTATTACGGCGTGCACCCTCAGACTTGGAAGATATTACAATGTTCTTAAAAATAGGTGTGGCACTGAAAGGGATGAAAGCTCTGGAGAGAAAGCAACTAGCAATATGCACCACACCTTACATGTTGATTATTGGATACCTATATAAGTTATGTCATGATGAGGTTCTATGCTTTGATATGTATTAGAACATGAGCGCATGGAAATTATGGAGGAAGTGCATGGTGAGATTGCGGGGAGGAAACTATGTAGGAAATGCGCTACCTCACGGAAGATTTTATTAGCATGGATTTGATGGAAATCCATCCACAAGGATTGTATTGATTTTTCAAGGCTGTGATGATTTCCAAAGCACCTACGAAAACCTAGAAAGAGAGATGAAATGCCATTGCAACCAATAGCCATCCCTTGACCGTTTGAAAAATGGGTAATTGTCTTTGTAGGGCCAATTATACCAATCACACAAAGGACTAGTTTGTGATATATCATCACTTGCACTGATTACTTAACATGGTTGATAAAGGCAACACCTAAGAAGGATTGCACCATAACGAGAACTGCTATATTTTTATGGGAGAACATAATCAATAGGTATGGTTGTCCTTTAAGTTTAACGAGTGATAGAGGTACACAATTTCTCAATGAAACGGTTAGGATTCTATTAGCAGAATTTATGGTGGCCCATCACAAGACTACCCCTTATCATCCTCAAGCAAATGGGACTACTAAGGCATTTAACAAGATACTAAGTCGCACATAAACTAAGATCTATGACATTGGAAGACTAGATTGGGATGAAAAAGTATCATCCATTTTATGGGAATACATGATGAACTAAAAGAGGTTAAACAAGGCCAACCATTTCAATTGGTGTTTGGCGTAGAGGATGTTTTACTAGTGGAATTCATGTTACCATCATTGTGTATAACATGCACAGGAGGGTTAGCTGACAAACAAGCATTGGAAGAAAGAATTGATAAGTTGATACAGTTAGATGAAAGGTGATCACTTGCTAGATGGATTCAAAAGATAGAAAAAGCAAGGAAAAAGGCATGGCATGATCATCATATCAAGAATAAGAAGTTTGAGGTTGGGTAGATGGTATTGTTGAATGATTCCAAGTATATCGTGCCATGCGGGAAGTTTAAATTCCATTGGTTGGTACCTTACATCATCTCGTACATTCTTGATTCAGGCACTTTCCAGATTATAAGTCTTTGGATGGGACGAGGTTACCGGGTCACTCAATGGGAGTAGACTAAAGCCCTGCTATAAATAAGTCTTCTTGGTGTTTGTAATAAGGTAGTATTTCCAATTAGCTTAGAGTTTCCCTTTATGTTTTTACCTTCTTGTTTTTTCCCTTCTCGTTGCTTGTTTCTTTATTTTTTGTTTCATTTTGTGCCTTGTGCGCTAGTAACCACATTATTTTTTCAAGGTTGTGTATGCGCAGAGGATTGCATATCTATTTTAGTCTGGGGTGGAGTGATGTAAAGTATAGGCATGTAATACAAGTTTGAATTGTTAGTAGAATTTGCGGTGAATGGCTTGGTTGATGGATAAAAAGTGCATAAGGTTAAGAAGCGTGTAAAAGATAGGGTGGATGGGAAGATTTGGTGTAAAAAGGGCTTTGTAGAAACAACATATAGAAAGAATTAAGAGTGTAGGAACAACATGAAGTAGGTGAGGGAAAAAAATTGGGTAAAGGATATAAAAAGTGCCTTCAACACTGTAGACACGCGAGTCTTCAATCAGATTGGATTTTTACATGCTAGAAGGTTGTAAAGGGTTTTTTGTGCAAGATGTGGTGCATGGGTAAGATTGATTAAAGTCAACATAGAGGAAAAATCCACATTTAATGTTAAAATATGTTGGTAGGTGGTATAGCATTTGATGCTGGAAAGAAGCGAAAACTATAAATACAAGGTCAGGAAAGTCATTTTGTTATCTTGTGATTATGAAGTGAAAGAAGATCTTGCGAACTAGAGCATCCAAAGAGAAATCTATGTGAAGAAAATAGAATCCAAGAAATTTGAGTGTGCATCTAGAGTAGATCTGCGAACCAGAAGAAAGGAGTACATGGGTGTGAGGAAGGTTGTGTGAAGAGTGTTGTCTTTTGGAAGGATTTCTTGGTTAGGGTTTGGTAGCTAGGGCACAAAGAAAGAAGGATTCATTTCAGGAGTTGAAGCTTTGGAGTGAGCTTTGGGATTGAGTAGAGTAGTAGAGAAGAGCAAGAGGAAGGAGTATTTAAGTTTAGTCTGACTAGAAAATATGGCACCTAGGAAACCAACCGTTTCACTGAAGAAAACAAAGGGCAAGGGAAAGGGAAAGCAAATCACTACCATCGCAAGCACCAACAAATAATGGTATACGTAAATGCAGTACCCAGATGGGGTATTGCTAGGAAAAGAGTGGGAGTCACACTTGCGAAAGATGGCCATGAGTGATTATAATCATTGCACAAGCACAACTGAGAAATAAATGGCATTAGAGTTGGTCCGACCAACTAATAAGAGGATGCCAGACAGAATGCCTATTTACAATGATGAGGTAAAAGTCAAATTGGAGAAGGATGGATTATTGTAATTGTACAAGTTGCCCTAATTTGGAAAGCCGAAAGTGCCTTTACCAATGGTTGATGTCACGTGTGCATGAGGATAAATTATACTTTATAGGGTGCGAGATGCGTATCACACCACAATTGATATCCAAGTTCATAGGAATCAATTATGAAGGAGATAACATTGATGATGATCGAGTGACAAGGAGATTATCAAGGAGACTAGCCACATATGAATACAAGAAGGGGTCGCGATACTTTGACATCACTAAGATACCGGACTGGTGATGAGGATGGTTACGCACTTGGTCACCTAGCTCAATGATCAAGAATGGTGGCACAAGTTTATAAGGCATGGATAAATGTATAGAAGGAACCATCTACAACTTATGCGCTTTTGTTGCAGATGAGATTATAAGCACCACACAAGAGGGAGAGAAGATACTTTTTGGTAACGTCCTCCTCACCATTGTATTACCAAATATTGGAGTACCCGATGGGCCGAAAAAGTTTTTGGTAATATCCAAAAGAGGATCCTCACCCACAAAAATGTTTACAAAATACACTTGTGAAACCATGAGGGCCACTCACATGGCGTGCACGGAGAATTGGTATGAATGAATGCGTGATGCATTTGGGGAAGAGTGGAGTATCCACAGAGCGAGTTTCCTATGCTCATGAGTGGAGAGGAAAAATTTGTAGTATATCAAAACTTCTGCATTAGCATATTTACATTGTGACAGATGGGAATATGAGTCCATGGTACAAGCTACCCTTCTCCTTCACCATGCAAAGTACTTCTAAGCGAGTTAATCCTTTCAAGGAGGCTAAGAGACTAAGTTTTGACCTTATTCATGTATATATAGACCACCACGAGATGCACCAAAAGCTCTCCTACCCAAAGAAACATGTGTACGTGGAAAGATATGTCTCCTATGAGATACAAATGATGAATCCTTTAACACTACCAATTACAGGAAGGATCGCAACAAGGGTCTATATACATATAAGGCCAAATTTTGAAAAATGATCTTACTTAGAGAATGATGCCTCCATCCGTGAAGACCCTATAGGAAAGAAGAAGGTCATGCCTAGAAAGAGAGAAAGAGAAGAGGTGCAGAAGGAACCAAGTGGTCAAACCACACAAACGGTGAGCCCACCGGAGGAAAGCGCTAAGCCTAGTACTTACACGAGGAGAAATAAGTCTCTTATCAAAGTAAAAACCCCAAAGAAGAGGAAACAGGGCATGAAGAGCCCTCACCCATGAGGAATCACCAATAAAGAGATCACCTGTCAAGGAGAAAGAAAAAAAGAATCTCTTGTATTGGAATCCCTAGTAAGGAAGAAGCAGAAGGTGACGGATGAGGCAGACTCAGAAGAAATGGAGAGCCTAGATGCCTACATCAAAAAAATGGATGATGCTAACAAACTTGGATGAGAAGACCATTTTGTCTATGAGATACATGATTTTGAGGAAGAAGGAGATGAGGAGTATAACAAATAAGATGAGGAGAAGGAGGATGAAGAAGAAGCTGAGACTCAAGGAAAGGGGGTAAGTGGAGAATAAAATACAAAGGATTAAAAGACCCTAAGCCTCACAAAGGAACATGTAGATGAGGCTGCAGAGAGAGAAGTGGTGAAAATAATCAATTACTTGGTGGAATAAGAGTTTGAACACGGTGTAGATGAGGTTTGAAGGAAGTTGAGGAGGAAAGCATAGGAAAAGAATATGGCAAAGCATGGAAGGATATCTCAGTTTGGTTGTAATCTTTCCAAGGGTTATATGCATAGGGAGGAAGAGCATAGAAGAAGCACAAGGCCAAGGTATGAGCTACATCAATGATCCAAAAAAAGTGTTTTGCACGCACTTCCATAGTACCATGCCAAAAGAATAGCTCTTGGGCATGGCTTCGTTTGATGAGGAAGGTACATACCTTGGATGGAGGAAAATGCTATCATGGGCATTTGAGTCCCACATTGATGATCCCTAATTTGAAATAATCCAAGGAGAATTGATGAAAGTTCCAAAAACAAAGGGAATAAACCCTTGGTAAATTATCAATGATTATCAGATGAGAAAATATGCAACATGCTCAACAAGGTTTCAGTTGAGGTTGAAGCTAGACTCTTCGGAAGAAATTTTAGGGTGAAGTTCTTAGAGGCAGAGCTGGAGAAAAGGGAGGAAGAGCTCCTTGAGAAAAGAAAGAACATGAAGAAGGAGGAACCAATCAATGCTCAGTTAAGGCATGAATTAAAAGATAAGAAGGAAAGAGTGTGCGAGGCATACAAGAAAATAGAGATGGTCATGGATGTCATTGTCTTGAAGCATCCAAACTTAACACCACCCGCACAAAAATATGGACCAGCCTTACAATTCCTAGAGGACTTAACCCACATACTCATTATGGAGAGGAAACCACTTGCATTAGAATCAGAAGAGGCATTGGCATGCTAAGAGAAAGAGAATAAGATAAAGGTTGTGGAAATTATTGCTCAGTCTAACAAGATCCTCACCGATGTAAAATCTACCACGCAAGTATTAGAGGCCACCTATGATAAGCGTGCGAGATAGGGATAAAGTGGAAAGTATCTTTGTTTCCACCCATGAAGTGGAACTCAAGGAGTTCCAAGAAAAGAACAAGGGGAACAGAGCTGAGCGAGACAAAATCCTAGCCAAAGTGGAAAATAAATCAAATGCCATTGAGACCTTACGTATATTTAAATCCAACATAAGTCTTAATGCAACCCCTTTTTAATAACTATCATGAACCATGTGCAAACAGATGAGAGAATACCGAACTTACAAGTTCTCCCTCAATGCTCTTATGAGCCATACATACAAATGTATCCCTTTGGTTCTCCTTTAACAGGATATGATATATAAGTGATAACCCTAAGTGTGTACCTGGGTTCCACCTATGAAATCCACAGGCATCTCACAGCTTAGATAATGGTGAAATCTCAATAGTATAATCAGTAGTTACACTACCTTGTGCAAGGTTTCGAGTCATGTATACCATACTCAATTCCATGATGGCACACTCGTCATTAGGAAATTTGTCGTTTCACCTTAATCACTTTTTTGGTTATAAGGATTTGCAGTCAATGATGTTGTAAACAAGCTACAAGTCTTATACAAGGTACAAGCCCGGATTAACCTATACGAAGCTTTACCTCAAAGTCAACCTATGATGCCTATGGGAGAGCAAGTGTCTTTATAATGATTCTCATCATTGCTAGACTTCTTCCCTTCCCATAGCCATCATATGTTGTCATCAGGTACCAACCCATGGGGTTCCATCCACCCTTGTAACTATAACAAGCTTGTACTTAAGCAATACCACGCTACATTTTAAGGTCTTGAAAAGGGAACTCAATATAGCTATTATGTGGTAGTATTCAAATAATGACAACTGTCATTAAATGGATACGTCCACGTAATAATGGTAGTGAGTCAACTGTCAAGAGTCCTAAAATGAAACATGGTATCTTAATAAATTAAACATGACACAATGTTCTAGTTCCTGTGTCTTCATCACTTAGTGAAGAGTATCTAGAGTCCTGTCCCCTAGAATCATGATAGGTTAAATGTAGTTCCAAAACTACTCATTTCTTCCTATCTATTTCAGATATAAGATAGATCAATCTTTAGACCTAAATTCCCAATTCTACGGTTTGTTAATGATTCAATTTCCACCGCATCAGAATAATACCTTACATTATCATGGAGTAATAACTACTAATGTTATTCTTACTCCCATTAGTAATCATGCAACTATATAATTACTAATTATTGGGTACATACGGAGTCATTCCCATTACCCTCCTTTCAAAAACACTTATGCTATATTATTAGAATCGTGTTACTCAGTTTTACCTCAACATTTATTCTTGCCAGGTTTGATTTATCGATAGATATAAATCTTATCCATTTTATGGTTCTTGTTTTAGTAGGATTCCCAATTCTCTTGAGAACCTCTATAACCATTTCCAAACCTCAACTTAGGTTTATTTTAATGGCTACTACCACCTTGGTAGAGTATTCATTTTCCCTGGATCCGTGTACCAATTTCCTTGGCATCCAAATACATTCCATTAATTCCAGCTATCGGATCGTTGCTATCATTTATATGACTACACCGTCATATCCTAATCATGGTTGGTTTCAGCTCACAATTTTTAGGAGCGTAGACACCAAACTTCCATAGTGAGTGAGATGGTGAGTACTCATGTTGAGCACAATCTGAATGTTCCCATCAATACTCTAATCATTTTCATTGGGTAGTAAACCCATGGTTTCATGGAGGTTTAGTATTCTGGGATTTAATCATCTCCCAACAATTCTATGCCAACTGTATCCCATATCCTATGGGCCCTTTTAGCATTTAGGTTCAACCTGATTATTAATGAATTATCTTTAATACATCTTGTTAGTTGGAGTAGCTCCAACATAAACATTCATCACATCATATTTTATACGATAGCAATCAATCCGATCGATCATATACTTTATTTACCCATTTTATGGAAAGACAGTTTGCTTAAGCAACAAGGAATGATCTATTCTCATTTATTATTTCACTTTGAGGAATTAAGTTGAACTCTCCTTCATGTTAAGGGAGTTGGGTTAGTTTTATCAATTATTTCAACTTAATTTCCTTAAAAGGTTTAAGTGCTGCCCAAAAGGAACATCAACAAGTTTTTGGGACTTAATCTTTATATGATGAATATTAACATTTCATCCATAAATTTCATCATAACAATTTATTTCTAATATAGTTACTCAAACTTTATCAGAGGAATCTTCCTTCAGTATGCACACATAAGCAAACACCTCAAGATTCATAACTAGATGATTTCTCATCTATCATGCATTTAACCTTTACCGGTCTTGTGAGGAATCACTACCTCTTGCTAACAATAATATTGATTTCCCATAAGTTAATCAATCTAGATTAAAGAATTCAACAACACTACTTCGTAGTGTATTCCATTAACCTATCCCTTATGTTACTGATTTATAACTTCACAACTCACCCATTGAACGTGCTAGGTTCACCTAGTCCATAAGATGGTTGTTATATTCTAAAATAGAGAGAGTTACAACAGCCCTCCATTACAATCGTCCAATGATCCAATTTTCATAAAATATCATAAGTATAAAGCCATTCTTATACCGACACTACTACAACATAATGGGATTCATTACAGAAATTACAGAGAGGCATTAACATTCTTCGATAATATGAAGTGAGTATTTATTGAACAAAATATGGAATCTTTTCCATGTTACAATAGATCGTAAATGTACACAGTATATTTTCACAAGAGAACCTTTACTCGAAGTCAATAAATAACTTCCTCAACATAAATAAGAATATCTCAAATCAACAATTGGCTGCAACTTTATCTTTTAAAAGTAAGCATGTGATACAATTAGATAACCAAGACATTTCTTTACTTCACGCCAGTTACCTTCGCTCAATTTCTGCAATGGTTAGGCAAGGTCAGTTTGACTGAACTGAGCAAGAAAAGTCCTTTATCCCATTTATCAATTTATGTCATTAAATGTTAGAATGAATAAATATTGCAATAATCTCAATCTAACATTTTAATCATATAATTCCACAAAATCATTCTTAAGTAACTTGCTTTGCAATCATTAAGAACAACTCCTTTACCTCTTTTAGTACTCTGCAAGGACAAGTTCTATGTACTACTTCACAAAAATAAGTTAAAGAAAAACCGGATAAAAGATATTCATACCCAAGAAATGACCATCAAATAATCAATAACACAAGTTATTAAAAATACGATTGAATCACATAAAGTTAGATGGAGTAATCAGACTCTTATCAACCATCGGTATGAATCTATGTCATCCCATTAATAAATATAAATTGCTGCAACTAATGTTGCTTCTCCAAGCAATTCAAATAGTATAATCCTTGGACACACAAGGTAATCCAAGCTACGGAAATGAAACTAACCAAGTTCATCATCACATCAACACACCCATCAAATAGATCCGGTTAATACACATGACGTTTATATGTCATAGCTATAGGATACGACATATTCTACATTATCCATAATATCCTAAGAAGGAGATATATATCTATACAACTCAAGTTACTTATCATAGTAACATAGAGGAATCAAGGCAATATAGACTCAGTTGCCTATTTATTCCATATTGTACCTTCTTAAACAAAACTCATCATTTCAAATTATATCTTACCACATTCTACTGCAATAAGAATCTGAAGACACAACCATTCAAAAGCTTATTTATGCTTGCGTTTAGGGGCTAAACTCCCGAATTTGTCTCAATGATTAGTACATATTACTCCTTAGTAATGGAGATATGTTACCCTTGATTTAATCATCCTACAGAGATTAATCAGTTTCATAACTTTACATAATATTAATATTAAAATCTTTAGTAAGGATCGATTTTTAAGAATGGAGACAACTAAGTTTCCTTTCCATTATTGCACCTTATATATGGATCAACAAAACTTATCAAACATATCCATAGTGTAATCCACCAAGACCCCCTTGGTTTCAAGTAAGACTTTCTAGTTCTTTCAAGGAAACATAAAACAACCAACTCTTTTATTCATTATCCATCAAGTCCCAGCTCCAATCGAGCTTTCCTCAAGTAAGTGTCTGATTATAGAGATATTATAACATCAGAACCGAATAGCTTCCTAAAGAGAGAAGAATGGTTTTCGTACTTGGTAGAAGATTAGTTAGGTTCAGCCCTTCGAAAACCAATTCCCTAATTCATCTTTTGTTCTCCAGTATCAGTTCAAAACTAGCTTAGATAACTTCTAAGGAAGATAGTAAATAATGAAAATCCTTATAATGGAGTGAGCCGAAGGCTCTACAACTCAAGCAATTATTTACATCAACTGAAGGTACTTCAAAAATCCTAAGAAAAGGAATATTTAGGATGAGGTTGCAACCAACTCCTGGATGGTGATGGATTATGATACAAATATCCTGCAACTCAGCCTCTGTTGCCACTCATCTACAAATGAAACCAGGAGTAATCCCTGCTTCTTCCCATTAACCTTTCTAAGAGCTACATGGTTCAACATATCATGCTAGAATAACGTGAAGTGTTATTAGCTCACAAAACACCTATCCAACTGAGCCATGTCTTAAAAGGTTAATACCTATATTTTCTTTGGAGAAAGAAAATGTGAGGAATAAAATTTGCTTGCAGACCCAACAAGGGTAAAAAGATTACGTTGACAAACCAGCAAGTCTTCAGCCTAGCGGACTCATGGCTCATTAATAGTCAACTCGATGGAGATAAAAGTAGTCTATAATATATACTATGCGTGAGATAGAAGTACCAACAGGTTATCCCCAAATCTACCCGAGATCATGCCCAAATACACCTTCTTTTTCTATGGTGATACGCATAGGGAGAAGTGAAAGTAATATACGCCAATATCTAGAATAGGTTTAATTGCTAAATAAACATACCCTGATTTGAGTCAGGTATAAAGGAAACCCATATACCCAATTATAATTTTTGCAAAACATTATATCATTTGCACAAATACCCGTTATTATTTGGGTCAACCCAAATCAAACAATGCAAACAAAAAATAGTGGCTCTAAATCCTCTCCCAGTAGTGCCATCTACAGTCGTCATTGTCGAGCATGATTCAAGTAGAATAAAAGATAAAAGGATAATAGTTTTCCAGGGTTACAGTCATACCATTTTCCACTTCTTCTCACACAAAAACAGAGTATAACAAACAACAACCCCAAAACTAATACATACCCAATTTTTTCTTAGCACAAACCAAAATTGCCAATATGTATTCATTCTAACCTCTGATGATTTAAAAGATAAAAGGGATAAAGAATGTTTCTTTCCTGGTAAAATGGCAGGCCGAATTCTTTTCTTCTGCTTCCTTCGCAGCCCCAAATCATGCACAACTTGAATCAACTAGGTCACATTTCCAGCATTCCTTGCTCAGTGAAACATTTTTATATAGCAACTGATTTAGAAATCACATGGCTTTACAGTCTTCTGCCCCAAGAAATTCACCATGCAAAGATACCAAAACGGAGTTTTTCCAAATTTACCAACAAAACTAAATGAAGAAGTTGTTGCATGCAATTCACCTCATTTGGGGGCTTTATGAATTTCCAAAATATTAAATGCAAAATTTAATGACATTCAATGCGGAAGTGCTACACCAGTGGCTTATCCATCTACCACCGCCCATTACTCTCCTCCAAAATTGGCGGGGTTATTCAATTTAAAACCTTATTTACCTTTTTCCCCGAAATTTGCTAAATAATAATAACTTAATTACTTTTCATAACTTAGGTCGATTAACCTTTCAAAAACATAGGTTATAATATAGCATAAATAATAAGACCAATGCTATTGTACATGCATAGCCTTATTGTTATTATTTAAATGTCCCATAACTCCCATAGAGATACATATTACAAAGTGAAATCAGCTATAATAATTTCATAATTCCAATGTAAGTACCATGGCCTAGGATTCATAAGCCGGAGTCCACTGACCACAGTGGTTGATCGTTAGAAGGTTTGTTAGACAAATCCTAGAAACTACGTTCCCTTGTCTAAAACATATTACCTTCTAAGAATGGAACAATGAAATATACTATTTCACAGGTATCATATTATCCTTAGAAAACTTTAACTCTTCCCATTGTGATATCATGACCCAACGCCGCCGGTACGACATATTAAGTCATGTCATCGATGGCTTATTACACATATTTTAATCATAACCAATTGTACATGATTACAATACTTCAATATCTCAGTTACCAACAAATTATCTTGATTACAAGAATGTTTTTGCAAATGCAATCTTAATATTTAAATACGAAATCGGGGTTCAAAGTGAACATTATTTAAAAATACCCAATTCCCATCACTTTAGTAGGAGAAACATAACACTTCCTACCCTTATTAAGTGCATGGCTGGCATTATCCACACAACCTATTATGGAAAACATGTTGTGGCAAGTGAAGATGCACGTTAGAATCTAGGAGTCTCTGCATTAAATCCTTTGACTTAGTTTTATCATTCCATGGATAATTTCAACTCCTTTATGATCTTGAACTAAATTTGAGGAGTGTTACATTCTTCCCCCCATAATGAATCATCATCCCGATGATTTCATCTCATTTCTCATAGCCAATTCATTCATATACAAATTACACACTTTTTAATTTTAAGTGTTTAATCATTGCCTTCACCGGAACTTGCGATTCACATCTCATAAGTTCACATTTACTGGACGTCATTACTTGTCAACTAGTAAACCATTATACTATAAGCAACACGTCATAGATCTATCTCTTCAACATTTTGATTTATGTAACCTTATGTATTACTTACAAAAGGTATTCTCAGAATTCTACTTTACCAAGCAATGCAACATGACGCTGCTGAATTAACCCAGACAAGTCCAGTCACAACTATCTCACATCAAGGTATTACAACACTCGAAGCTAGTCAGGAGGATTGTTTTTAAGGTCATATTAATCAGACTCTACCTCAAAATAAATCCAAACTCATATTTTGACAAGCTTAAAAACTAGCATTTACTCATGTTAAACATAAGTAATCAAACAACATAACTGCTCACAATCAGCTCAAGTAATGCTAGATTAATAATGTTATAGTCATATAAGCCCATACTTATGCAACTGTAATCTTATTAATCTAGTTCCTTTAAGTTCAAATATCACAATTTCTTGAACAATTATAAAATATTAGTCCATTGATACCTTAGTAGATCAGATTATCGACCTATATATCCTTGAGTTGTATGGACAAACAACTCATATGAATTAGTTAAGACAAATAATTCTTAAAATTCTATACAGTCATGTATAATATTGATACAACATGGTAAAGGGAGTTACCTCCCATGACAATTTCATCATGATTTGACTAATCATTCAAGTAAGGTCATACATCCGATACTTGATCATAACAATATGAGTCTATACTTCCTCAGTTTCCATAGCCAGTATGGACTAAGCATTTTTTTTTAATATTAGTCATACTTTACTGTATCCTTAGACAAAGATACATTTTATAGTAAACCAAACATCTCATAATGTAAGTTACGAGTTCATTAATGAGATCAAGTAGATGTAGTGTAACTGACAGAGTGTCTACACAATGATCACATTGATGAAAAGGATCAGCAGAACCTTATGAAACATTCCAGCATGTGGCACCTCAATTCAATGATTCCCAAATTTACAGTTCAAAAATCTGAGACTGGAGTTAAATAGCCTTTACTTTAGCAATCATGTAACTCCTGCCAACTTTAAATTACCAGTCTTTTACAACCAAGCTAGTTGTATTTACCATCTTTGGCACATAATGTGGATAACAATATTAAATTTAAGGACACTTTTGACTCTAAAACCTTGAAGGTTAGTTTACATATTCCCATGAAATCATGAATATCAAGTTACATACCTGAATTTCTTCATTACACTTTTCAATCTCTAGATTCTTACTAGGTGTAAAATTTTACCAACCTCGCAATGTTGTATCAGCCCGTGAAATATTATTGGACCTATCACACTTTAAATTCAACTCAAGGTATCAAATTTTATAGACAAGTCTGCAATAGCAATGAGTTCCATGTCCTTATATGATATTTCAGGATTACTTAGCATCTCAGACCAAGTAAACAATGTAGTTATCATTCAATATTCCAAAAGAGTGTCTACTCAATAACACTTAAGTAAATCAGTCAAACATATTTGACCATAACAATCCAAGTAGTACATTAAGATAATGATTATACAAATAATCACATACTACCACAAGGATAATATTAGGATAATGATAATACAGTTAAATAGTCATATCAATATCTATGCCTATTACTTTCAGCCCTTAAGAAGCTTTAAGAACTAAGGTCGTAATATAGTAAAATGTAAAATCCCTCTATACCTTAACAAGGTATACGATCCAATTTGGAGGGTAAAAGTTTCATACATTTATAGTACAAGTTAAAAACAGGCCTCCTACATCTGTATTTAGCCTTGTAAACATCCTTTACTTCTACTAAATTCCAATTCAGATCCCTAGAAATCTTATTTGGTCACGACCAATCAAGGTTGCACCATCCATAATATATAAGAATCTTACATAGATTTATTTCTATATGAAAGGATATCATAAGGATGCATTCTGAATCTATCTTTTAATCACTTTACCATTGCATCTTGTTATATAAACAATCTCATGCAACTCTACTGTAGTCCAGATACATGCAAATCAACCTTATCGAAAGATTTCCTTCTTTCTGAAATGAGTTCAATCAATGACTAAGTCATGATAACTGATACCCAGTTATGGTTCCTGCAATTTTGCTTATTATTGTCATTAAGAATTTCTGAATTACATTTCAGTTTCAGTTAGTCACTTCACACTAAGAACTCAACTGCATTAATCTTGCATTTGATTAGCATCAAGAAGTTTTTATTTAACTTTCTCATTATTATGCTAGGATGACTTGTTTTCTTTTTCCACGAAACTATGGCAGACTTTCTGCTAAGTTTTACTCTGAAAGGTCCCACTTTTAGACTCTTTCTCATCCTTTATCTCTCTTCTAAAATTAGAAGTAAAGAAGAGCTAATGCTCTTACATGCTTTTACCATATAAAACTAGCATTTTAATATGGATTTCATTCTGACCTAAATGGCCTTTCAAGTCACTGCCATTGCAGCAGTTAGTCTTCCTCTAAATACCACCTTTATCCTATGTGGATTTCTTTTAATATTGGATTTATACTCCAATTTTTTTATCATAATGTAGTTTGATTAATCGAGTAACACTTTACTGATCATCATCATTCAGCCTAAGTTGTTTTGCTTGGCTGCTCTTATTCACACTTACCAACTGCTCCCTGCATCTATCCAGTATAGTGTGCCATGAAGGAATCTTAGAGTATTATTTAACTCTTTTACCCCCGAACCCAAATCTTAGTTTGATCTGGCTCATCATCCATGGTACATCCTTCATTCTCCTTATTTTATTTATAAAATAAGAATTTTCTAAGCGTAAGGGCTCATTAGGCCCAAGAGCTGCAACCTTCAGCTCTGATACCAAAATGTAACAACCACTTTTTGTCACTTCAATCTTAGAGATTTTTTTTTTTTTTTTTTTCTTACCTTATGTAGCTGATTCAAATACCCATATATTTAAATCCAACATAAGTCTTAATGCAACCCCTTTTCAATAACTATCATGAACCATGTGCAGCTGTATGAGAGAATATTGAACTCACAAGTTCTCCCTCAATGCTCTTATGAGCCATACATACAAATGTATCCCTTTGGTTCTCCTTTAACAGGATATGATATATAAGTGATAACCCTAAGTGTGTACCTAGGTTCCACCTATGAAATCCACAGGCATCTCACAGCTTAGATAATGGTGAAATCTCAATAGTATAATCAGTAGTTACACTACCTTGCGCAAGGTTTTTGAGTCATGTATACCATACTCAATTCCATGATGACACACTCGTCATTAGGAAATTTTCGTTTCACCTTAATCACTTTTTTGGTTATAAGGATTTGTAGTCAATGATGTTGTAAATAGCTACAAGTCTTATACAAGGTACAAGCCCGGATTAACCTACATGAAGCTTTACCTCGAAGTCAACCTATGATGCCTATGGGAGAGCAAGTGTCTTTATAATGATTCTCATCATTGCTAGACTTCTTCCCTTCCCGTAGCCATCATATGTTGTCATCGGGGTACCAACCCGTGGGGTTCCATCCACCCTTGTAACTATAACAAGCTTGTACTTAAGCAATACCACGCTACATTTTAAGGTCTTGAAAAGGGAACTCAATATAGTTGTTATGTGGTAGTATTCAAATAACGACAAATTGTCATTAAATGGATACGTCCACGTAACAGTGGTAGTGAGTCAACTGTCAAGAGTCCTAAAATGAAACATGGTATCTTAATAAATTAAACATGACACAATGTTCTAGTTCCCGTGTCTTCATCACTTAGTGAAGAGTATCTAGAGTCTTGTCCCTAGAATCATGATAGGTTAAATGTAGTTCCAAAACTACTCATTTCTTCCTATCTATTTCAGATATAAGATAGATCAATCTTTAGACCTAAATTCCCAATCCTACGGTTTGTTAATGATTCAATTTCCACCGCATCAGAATAATACCTTACATTATCATGGAGTAATAACTACTAATGTTATTCTTACTCCCATTAGTAATCATGCAACTATGTAATTACTAATTATTGGGTACATACGGAGTCGTTCCCGTTACCCTCTTTTCAATAACACTTAAGCTATATTATTAGAATCATGTTTCTCAGTTTTACCTCAGCATTTATTCTTGCCAGGTTTGATTTATCGATAGATATAAATCTTATCCATTTTATCGGTTCTTGTTTTAGTAGGATTCCCAATTCTCTTGAGAACTTCTATAACCATTTCCAAACCTCAACTTAGGTTTATTTGTATGGCTACTATCACCTTGAAGAGTGTATTCATTTTCCTAGATCCTTGTACCAATTTCCTTGGCATCCAAAATACATTCCATTAATTCCAGCTATCAGATCATTGCTATCATTTATATGACTACACCGTCATATCCTAATCATGGTTGGTTTCAACTCATAATTTTAGGAGCGTAGACACCAAACTTCCATAGTGAGTGAGATGGCGAGTACTCATGTTGAGCACAATCTGAATGTTCCCATCAATACTCTAATCATTTTCATTGGGTAGTAAACCCATGGTTTCATGGAGGTTTAGTATTCTGGGATTTAATCATCTCCCCAACAATTCTATGCCAACTGTATCCCATATCCTATGGGCCCTTTTAGCATTTAGGTTCAACCTGATTATTAATGAATTATCTTTAATACATCTTGTTAGTTGGAGTAGCTCCAACATAAACATTCATCACATCATATTTTATACGATAGCAATCCGATCGATCATATACTTTATTTACCCATTTTATGGAAAGACAATTTGCTTAAGCAACAAGGAATGATCTATTCTCATTTATTATTTCACTTTGAGGAATTAAGTTGAACTCTCCTTCATGTTAAGGGAGTTGGGTTAGTTTTATCAATTATTTCAACTTAGTTTCCTTAAAAGGTTTAAGTGCTGCCCAAAAGGAACATCAACAAGTTTTTGGGACTTAATCTTTATATGATGAATATTAACATTTCATCCATAAATTTCATCATAACAATTTATTTCTAATATAGTTACTCAAACTTTATCAGAGGAATCTTCCTTCAGTATGCTCACATAAGCAAACACATCAAGATTCACAACTAGATGATTTCTCATCTACCATGCATTTAACCTTTACCGGTCTTGTGAGGAATCACTACCTCTTGCTAACAATAATATTGATTTCCCATAAGTTAATCAATCTAGATTAAAGAATTCAACAACACTACTTCGTAGTGTATTCCATTAACCTATCCCTTATGTTACTGATTTATAACTTCACAACTCACCCATTGAACCTTCTAGGTTCACCTAGTCCATAAGACAGTTGTTATATTATAAAATAGAGAGAGTTACAACAGCCCTCCATTACAATCGTCCAATGATCCCATTTTCATAAAATATCATAAGTATAAAGCCATTCTTATACCGACACTACTACAACATAGTGGGATTCATTACAGAAATTACAGAGAGGCATCAACATTCTTCGATAATATGAAGTGAGTATTTATTGAACAAAATATGGAATCTTTTCCATGTTACAATAGATCGTAAATGTACACAATATATTTTCACAAGAGAACCTTTACTCGAAGTCAATAAATAACTTCCTCAACATAAATAAGAATATCTCAAATCAACAATTGGCTGCAACTTTATCCTTTAAAAGTAAGCATGTGGTACAATTAGATAACCAAGACATTTCTTTACTTCACGCCAGTTACCTTCGCTCAATTTCCTGCAATGGTTAGGCAAGGTCAGTTCGACTGAACTGAGCAAGAAAAGTCCTTTATCCCATTTATCAATTTATGTCATTAAATGTTAGAATGAATAAATACTGCAATAATCTCAATCTAACATTTTAATCATATAATTCCACAAAATCATTCTTAAGTAACTTGCTTTGCAATCATTAAGAACAGCTCCTTTACCTCTTTTAGTACTCTGCAAGGACAAGTTCTATGTACTACTTCACAAAATAAGTTAAAGAAAAACCGGATAAAAGATATTCATACCCAAGAAATGACCATCAAATAATCAATAACACAAGTTATTAAAAATACGATTGAATCACAAAAAGTTAGATGGAGTAATCAGACTTTTATCAACCATGGTATGAATCTATGTCATCCCATTAATAAATATAAATTGCTGCAACTAATGTTGCTTCTCCAGCAATTCAAACAGTATAATCCTTGGACACACAAGGTAATCCAAGCTACGGAAATGAAACTAACCAGTTTCATCAATATCAACACACCCATCAAATAGATCCGGTTAATACACATGACGTTTATATGTCATAGCTACAGGATACGACATATTCTACATTATCCATAATATCCTAAGAAGGAGATATATATCTATACAACTCAAGTTACTTATCATAGTAACATAGAGGAATCAAGGCAATATAGACTCAGTTGCCTATTTATTCCTTATTGTACCTTCTTAAACAAAACTCATCATTTCAAATTATATCTTACCACATTCTAGCTATAATAAGAATCTGAAGACACAACCATTCAAAAGCTTATTTATGCTTGCGTTTAGGGGCTAAACTCCCGAATTTGTCTCAATGATTAATACATATTACTCTCCAGTAATGAAGATATGTTTCCCTTGATTTAATCATCCTACAGAGATTAATCGTTTCATAACTTTACATAATATTAATATTAAAATCTTCAGTAAGGATCGATTTTTAAGAATGGAGACAACTAAGTTTCCTTTCCATTATTGCACCTTATATATGGATCAGCAAAACTTATCAAACATATCCATAGTGTAATCCACCAAGACCCCTTGGTTTCAAGTAAGACTTTCTAGTTCTTTCAAGGAAACATAAAACAACCAACTCTTTTATTCATTATCCATCAAGGTCCCAGCTCCAATCGAGCTTTCCTCAAGTAAGTGTCTGATTATAGAGATATTATAACATCATAACTGAATAGCTTCCTAAAGAGAGAAGAATGGTTTTCCGTACTCGGTAGAAGAACAGTTAGGTTCAGCCCTTCGAAAACCAATTCCCTAATTCATCTTTTGTTCTCCAGTATCATTTCAAAACTAGCTTAGATAACTTCTAAGGAAGATAGTAAATAATGAAAATCCTTATAATGGAGTGAGCCGAAGGCTCTACAACTCAGCAATTATTTACATCAACTGAAGTACTTCAAAAATCCTAAGAAAAGGAATATTTAAGGATGAGGTTGCAACCAACTCGTGGCTGGATGGTGATGGATTATGATACAAATATCCTACAACTCAGCCTCTGTTGCCACTCATCTACAATGAAACCAGGAGTAATCCCTGCTTCTTCCCATTAACCTTTCTAAGAGCTACATGGTTCAACATATCATGCTAGAATAACGTGAAGTGTTATTAGCTCACAAAACACCTATCAAACTGAGCCATGTCTTAAAAGGTTAATACCTATATTTTCTTTGGAGAAAGAAAATATGAGGAATAAAATTTGCTTGCAGACCCAACAAGGGTAAAAGGATTACATTGACAAACCAGCAAGTCTTCAAACCTAGACCAGAGCGGACTCATGGCTCATTAATATCAACTCGATGGAGATAAAAGTAGTCTCTAATATATACTATGCGTGAGATAGTAAGTACAACAGTTATCCCCAAATCTACCGAGATCATGCCCAAATACACCTTCTTTTTCTACGGTGATACACACAGGACAGAAGTGAAAGTAATATATGCCAATATCCAGAATAGGTTTAATTGCTTAAATAAACATACCCTGATTTGAGTCAGGTATAAAGGAAACCCATATACCCAATTATAATTTTTGCAAAACATTATATCATTTGCACAAATACCCGTTATTATTTGGGTCAACCCAAATCAAACAATGCAAATGAAAAAAGTGGCTCTAAATCCTCCCTAGTAGTACCATCTACAGTCATCATTGTCGAGCATGATTCAAGTAGAATAAAAGATAAAAGGATAATAGTTTTCCAGGATTACAGTCACACCATTTTCCACTTCTTCTCACACAAAAATAGAGTATAACAAACAACAACCCCGAACTAATACATACCCAATTTTTTCTTAGCACAAACCAAAATTGCCAATATGTATTCATTCTAACCTCTGATGATTTAAAAAGATAAAAGGGATAAAGAATGTTTCTTTGCCTAGTAAAATGGCAGGCTGAATTCTTTTCTTCTTGCTTCCTTCGCAGCCCCAAATCGTGCACAACTTTGAATCAACTAGGTCACATTTCCAGCATTCCTTGCTCAGTGAAACATTTTTATATAGCAACTGATTTAGAAATCACATGGCTTTACAGTCTTCTCTCAAGAAATTTTCCATGCAAAGATACCAAAACTGGAGTTTTTCCAAATTTACCAACAAAACTAAATGAAGTTGTTGCATGCAATTCACCTCATTTGGGGCTTTACAAATTTCCAAAATATTAAATGCAAAATTTAATGACATTCAATGCGGAAGTGCTACACCAGTGGCTTATCCATCTACCACCACCCATTACTCTCCTCCAAAATTGGTGGGGTTATTTCTAGTTTAAAACCTTATTTACCTTTTTCCCGAAATTTGCTAAATAATAATAACTTAATTACTTTTCATAACTTAGGTCGATTAACCTTTCAAAAACATAGGTTATAATATAGCATAAATAATAAGACCAATGCTATTTAGCACATGAACCTTTTGTTATTATTATTTAAATGCCCCACAACTCTCATAGAGATACATATTACAAAGTGAAATCAGCTATAATAATTTCATAATCCAATGTAAGTACCATGGCCTAGGATTCATAAGCCGAGTCCACTGACCACAGTGGTTGATCGTTAGAAGGTTCGTTAGACAAATCGGAAACTACGTTCCCTTGTCTAAAACATATTACCTTCTAAGAATGGAACAATGAAATATACTATTTCACAGGTATCATATTATCCTTAGAAAACTTTAACTCTTCCCATTGTGATATCATGACCCAACGCCACCGGTATGACATATTAAGTCATGTCATCGATGGCTTATTACACATATTTTAATCATAACCAATCGTACATGATTACAATACTTCATATCTCAGTTACCAACAAATTATCTTGATTACAAGAATGTTCTTCACAAATGCAATCTTAATATTTAAATACGAAATCGGGGTTCAAAGTGAACATTATTAAAAATACCCAATTCCCATCACTTTAGTAGGAGAAACATAACACTTCCTACCCTTATTAAGTGCATGGCAAGTAGAGTATAGAGAGGTGAAGCCCGTAGAAATAGATGAAATATTTTAGGGTTAGAGATTAGGAGGAATCTATAAGAAATGATGCATTTAGGGGGATGGGTTTCATTCTTCTTTGTAATATGATGAGCATACTACAACTATGATGCATGATTTGGCTCTGCATATTTATTTGAGGATCTGTTAAGACCTCAAGGAATGTAATGTGGATTCTTGGATTTGTTAATATGAATACAATGCTATGTGTTCGGGAGTATAATACTTACACATTTCCTTTCGTATGAACCATTTCCTTATGTTGCTTGTTATTTCTCTTATCTAGATGCAATGGGATAACAAACCATTCTAGGGTCTTAGAATGTTGCATGGTTCTTTTCTTTTCTTATGCCTTTGATTATCTATCATAATATGGTTCATTCCCACAATACTCACATAAAGGATATACTCGACACCCACACATGCCTTGGGTGAGCGCCCAACGCCCATTGGGTGATAGGCCGATGCGCATGGGATTAGACTATTGTTCTAAGGGTATAAAATATGACTACAAATTTTTGTTGAATCTATAGCGAAAGATTAAAAGGAAACTCTAGGAGCTTGGAAAAATTATGTAGGAGCTGCCGGGCATGATAGGCTCTAACTTAATACGATATTCTGCTCTATTTTTATTTTTTCTTGAAAAGAACTTTGTTCTTCCTTGAAATTGCTTTCGAGTTCTGGTTTTTGTGATTATTATGCTTTTTTCCACTTCTTATTATTTTCAATCTGCTTTACTTCAAATGCATGATTTAAGTCAAGTAGGAAATGACTCTGTTTGAAATTTATTGTTCTATGAATAAGCGTGTAAAAGATACAAAGAACATCTTGTTGTTGGTTTAGTATTTAGTTACAAATAATCATTTCATATCAATGATTGAGTTAATGGTTGGGGGTCAATACCCATAGTGAAAAATTATTTTGGGTGCACTATTTTCTTTTCAAGATAGGCATTAAGAAAAATATCATTTGTATTCCTTACGGTTGGCTTGAAGTAGGTTTTGATTCGGTCTTATCGACCACCTTATGTGTGAATATGGGATTGAAACTTCTTAAACTCAAAAACAAGTATAAACCCATTCTGGGTATTTATGTTAGGTGTTTTTTAACCTTACCAAAGGAGAAAAGGTTTATGGTAATGTTGATATAGAATTTCAAGTTTGTATTTTATGATTCAAGTCAATGTTGTTTTGTTTAAATTTAACACCCTTTCTGGGTCAGTATAAATCTTGACAAGAAGAATAGGGTATTGTCTGGTTCCCTCTCCTGTTAGGATACTTCTTCTGAGATGTTCATTTTGATATTTGTATGTCTTACTCAAACACTGGTCAATGATTCAACCTCTAAGGTTGTAATTCTCATATTATAGTTAAAACCCTTGTTCATATCGAGCTCTGAATTGATATTCTATTTAGTTTCACTTTTCAAATTGTAAATTTATGACTGAATTTGGTAATCATGTTAGAATGCATTTAAAATTGGTTGTAGTGGGAAAATTTTGGTGAATGCGTTAATGGGATTCTTAACCTCTGTTAATTCAAATATGTGAACTTATAATGTATGAGATCATGTTTTATACGTTTATTTATTGTATATAGTTTCTATATTTGATCTTCAATAAGTACAGTACTTATATGTTTGATCGATAATTTCAACTATAATCGATTCACTTTCAGTATAGGGTGCGGTCAAAAATTTTATGGTTGAGTTGAGATCTGTTGTAGTCGGCTCGGGTAGTGAGTTTTGTTGACTTTTTTATATCTTGTGGCTACAGTATTGATCAATAGTTCTTCTGTGGAATATGCTTTGCATTTTTATTTAATGGTTATATAGTTAGCAATGGTTGTGAAACCTTTTTGTGTTTGATATCTATTGTGTTTTTAGTTGGTTCATAATGAACTATTCTTATTGGTAGCAATACCATTATATCAAATGGTAAGGAGGAACTTTGTTGTTAGGTCGAGAAAATAAAACAACTCAATGTTATACCAGGTTATGTTATGAGTTGAATACATATTAGGATGTCCTTGAATATAGATGTGTTTCCTTGAGTGATTAATTTGGGATATTCTATTTAAGTTGTATTTTCTTGACTGAAATATTATTGATAGCAATTGGATAACAGATCAGGTTACACAATGTTATGAAATGGAATTTGTTCTTCTTATTTAATAGGGTACCTATTGTTACTATTGGGTGTTTGTAATATTTATTATTTTGATAAGTAAACCTCAAAATAATTGATAAAGTATTAGATTTCAGACATATAATGATGCAATTATATGACTGAAATCTTAATTCCTTTGTATTCTTATTACGAACTATTATAAATCTTTTGAACTTGATTGATTCTGATGCCTATACTAATATAGTTATAATTAATTGGTTTATAGATGTGACTTAAATGGAATTCCTTTCTTGAATTTTCTTTGTGGCATTTTACATGCTTAAAAGAGTTGATAGTATTTGGAACTTAGAACAATTTTCATTAAATAATAGTGTTCCTTTCATGAAAATTGTTAGATAGAAGCACATTGTTTTAATGATTTAGTACTTATCATGCTCAGTTCTTGTGAACTAACACGTGCTAACAATATTGCAGATGGATTTTGTGAAAGATGAAAGAAGAAATACCTATAAGAATTTGTATTTATTTTATTGATGGAGTTCATTTAATTCGGATGCATGATTGTAGTAAATTTTTTTGGAATGATTATGTTTGAAAAAACATGAAGGCCTAGAGCCATAGTATTATGTAATTATTGGATAATGATGTCATTTTTAACTGAAATATTTGTGAAATATTTATTATGGATGTAATAAAGTGAATTATGCATTGCTCTTATGTCTTATTGTATGATTAAAATTTGAAAGATAGTCCTTCCTTTCATTGTGATCATTTTTTTATTGTTTAATTAATCCTAAGTCAAATATAGACATGATTTATTAGATACCTTGTGGAGTAAGGAGTTGAATTGGGTTGGGAACTATATAACTAATTCCATTAATCTTTTAAGATAATGGTAAACTAATTTGGAAATAGTAATTCCGATATGTCAATCCTTATTAGGTTATGACAGTAATGTAATATTAGGTAATACAGAATGATATGGTGTTCCTTTTCAAGGTTATACTGAATTATGTCATTATAAACTTTTAGATGGATTAATAATCCCTTAAATGGAAGAAAAGGAAACTTACTTATTATGATGAAAGAGACATACTCTATGAACTGTATCCTATGTTGATATTTATATCTCTAAGGTTGAATGGATATGAGATTGTGTTAAAATGTGAACCAATGTATGGTAAATTGGAAAGATAACAAGGTTATGATAAGATGGGGTTAAATGATAAAGAAGTCATTAAATCTAACTTAATAGTTATATAATATGATTTATACTTATTTGATGGAATTAAATAAATGAGACTTAAATGATGTCCTTTACTTATTTAAATTAGATTGATTTTCAAGGATTAATGAACTAATGGAAAATGAATAGATAATTCATACGAGATAAATGCAGATTTGATCTGCATACCTTCAATTTAGAAGGAAGTTCATTACGATCCTTTCTTAAGGGATTAATTGCACAAAATTAGTTGATCCCTAGGTATGAAACCTAATGAATAAACATAAACTTAAGTGTATTTAACAAGATGAGAATTAAATAATGAATGAACTTGTAAGTATGAAAAATTAGATTATTGGAACTAGGGGACTCTCGCAAAGATAGTCATTTTTGTGTAGTACCCACTTAATGAATCCAGTCATTAGGTGGATACTGCGGAGTAGCCACTATGGCACAATATTTCACATAGCTCTTCTAAACACAACTATCATAAAGTGGAATTTTAGGTCATTGTTTTACTCTAAACTATGATAGGCATATAGCCTAGTGTTGACATCAACTTATGTTGACTTAGGGTGAATAAACACACCTGAAACTTTTTTAAGTCAATTTGAGTATGTATACTTATCCTTAGTCACCATAAGTAGACTATCCACACTAGTTTATGTGAGTTTTCCCTATTTAGTGTGAAACATAGACCCAAAATTGGTTGATAGAAGTCAAGGAAGTCTAATCTAGATGACAGTTTTGAGTGGGGTGAAGGACATATTCCTTTCAATGAGTATGCCATCTAGGAATAAAGGCATGACATACATGTCCTTAAAATTTTTCCAAAGTATTACAAACTACTGGTTGCATTATCATATGTCACCTAGTTGAAGGGTGCATGATTTTAGATGAGTATCGCAATGAGATACTCGAGATAGGATTCTTAGATAGTAACACTTGATTGACCCGTAAAGGGTAAAGGAACCAAAGTATACTTAGTATACACAAGAACATAATAAACATGAGAGATTGGTTTAATACCAAGTCATGAAATGAGAGATCGGTATTACACCGATTCATTACAATTGCATATGGTTATTGTTATGTGATGGATTAGCAAAGGAATGTTTGTTATAAATTATGTGAATTTAGAACAGTAAACATTATGTTTTTTTTTTTAAAAATCCCCTTTTTTTTGAAGTCATAAATGAGGATGTTACATGAATTAGGACGCTTACTAGTCAACAAAGTACACAAATTTCAGCTAAATAATCCATGGAGTTTTGGAATAAAACTTTGATTGCTTGGGTGAAGGAACCTAGAATACTTCAATGGATTTCAATGAACCTTCTGCATGCAAAGTTATCAACTCAGCTTATGAGCATAAAGTAAGTGGAGGAGGTGGTTAAGGTCATGGAATACATGGGGAAATATTCTTCTTATCTTGACACTCTTAAAGTGGCTCAAATAATTATGGTTCATATTATTCTTAAGGGGGTAGTAAAATTCCGTTTCTATTCATGAGAATATGAAGCAACTTGGGTTTGACATCGGGCTTCAAATGGAGTAGATCGATAAGTTTCAAGGTATAATATTTAGAGAGTATTACTCAAGGGAAGAATTCAGATGCCATTTGTGCCACTCTAGGAATCCTGATAGACAATGTCAAAGATTCTAAGATGGAAGAATCAATTGCAGCTTTGGTAATTGAGGAAGAAGCCATAGATGCTGAAAATCCAAGAGTTGTGGTCTCTAGCTCCTCGAAGAGGATGATGTACGATCTTGGGTCTGTTATGCTAGGTGTTTTTTATTTTATGGTAAAATAGCTTAGTCATTTTATATTCTTACCACATTTATGTGGTAGAAATACTTGAACCTATACCTAGTTTACCGAGTATTTTTGTGTAAATATTTTAAATAGTGAGGCATAGTGCCTCTTTTTTTGAAATATTTAAAAAAATAGAATTTCCTTAAAAAGTAAAATAATTAGTCAAAAGAACATTATTTTTGCCTTCTTCATTTATTTGATGTTTCATAATTTCATAACTAGGTCACTAAAAACTTCCCCTCTCCTCCTCTACGTATTCCAAAAAATCAAATAAAAATTCTGCAAATTTCCTCTAATACATGGATAACTACCCAAGTCGGATATGCCTCTTTAATGCATCTTGGAAATTTGGATTTTCTTATGAAGCTGTTAAATCATACTTTTAACTTGGATAATAAGTAATTTTGGTGAATTGAACCTAAAACTTTCCAAAAATAGTGAAAATACCCCAACTATCCCTATTATTCTTTGACAAGCATGGATGTTCAAGTTTTTACCGCCTTAAAATCAAGTTTTTAGTGAAATGAAATTTTTAAGGCCGTTATTGTCACATTTCTAGTTTATATCCTTCTTATACTAGTTTTTACTTGTGTTTCTCGATTATATGTTAATTTTATCATACACACCATAGGAACATGAGGGTCGCCTACAACAAGTACTTCATTGTTTAAGAGATAACTATCTATATGGGAGAATAGGAAGGTCTTATTTCTTCCAAAGTGAGGTACAATATTTGGGTCATATCATTTTAGGAAAGGGAATCATTATCAATCCCTCAAAGATTAAGGTAGTAGTTAATTGTCCTACACCCACTAGTCTCACTTTGAGGTACATCGTTTCATGGTTTTGCATGGATACTACTATAAACATTTTCAAGAATTTTCCCATATTTCTAACCCCATCACTTATCTTTCATTTAAAGAAAGAAGTGCATAAGTTTTTAGAATTCTCAAGATCATCTTACCATCACAACAATCCTTACATTCCATTATCCAAATAGGGATTTTATGATTTGTATTGATGCTTCATTAAGGGTTTATGTTTTTAATCATGTATAAAGGATATATGATAAATTTTAAATATCATAACCTCAAGGATTGTTTAGAGCAATAAAAATGGATAAGTACTAACCATGTGTGGAGATTTGTATCCGGGTGTAAGGGGTGCGCACACATAGGAAAGATCAAAGCACGTGAAGGTTGGTGTATGAGAAGATAGATTCTCGGGACTCACCTATTTTCCAGAGACATGGCTAAAAATAGAAAAGAAGAGGAGTTTTCTTTGAGTAAGGTTTATAAATAGAGAAATCGGGATGGCTTGGGACACACACAAAGGAATTTATAATTGGGAAAAACACGTATAGAGATAGAAGAAGAACATACATATGTCGAGATAATAATAGGATTAAGGCAAGTCATGTATATTTAGCATATTTTATGATTAAAAGAGAATGTAAAAGCATGTAGGATATTTTTGTGAGAACTCCTATTATTAGGAGAGTGCATATGTTGTGAAGGGAAAGTCCATGCCCTATATATATCTTTGATGTATGTCTTTGTTAAGATATATTGTAGATAAGAGTACGTAAGTGTAAGGGAAAGATAAATCTTCTTTAGGGTTTCAGCATTATGTAGTCATGGATCTTGTAACTTACACGAGAGAAAACAAGTCATATGCATGAATTTACTAAGGTTATTGTAACCATCTTATGTTATGTAATACAATTATTCTCATGTCGGTGTTCTGAAATATCGGTGTTATTATTCTTCTTGAATGAGTTGTGTGATTATTATACGTGTCTATGAATCACCATGGTTATGTTAATTCTTTGTGCATAATTGGATATCTTGGTTATGAATATGATAACTATGCATGCTAACCTTATGATAGGCATAAAAAAGAGGGACCTAGTGGTGCATGCTTTATGTGAGCATCTAGGCTTATTTGGATGAGGTGTCAAACACACATATCTATTGAGTGGGAAAAAATACTACATTTTGGTTCCATTTCCAGGACCTCTTTTCAATTTTTTTCCAAGATGTTGCATGTAGATGGAAGATCGACTATCTTTAGAAAGTATTGAGATTTGGGTGAAAGACGTCCTAGATGCATTTGTACGAAATATAGACTTGACTTTAACATGCGAAAGTGGGTGAAAGATAATTTATATGAATACTTGTACAAGATTTTATTTATTTTATTTCTAGTAGATTTATACTAGTGGTTGGAAGGTTATGCATCAAATAGAATTCTCTGCCCAATAATGATAGTTTGGATGCAGGAATATTATCAAACTCTTTCTTGTTCAACTAAGATGTGGACTATAGATTTGGATCTTTGGTGGGAAGGTGTGTTGCAAAGTTATACTTTGGAATATGTGATTTCCACATATTATTTTCCATAGGAAGAAGAATTCAAGTTCTTGTGTGAGCCCCGAGGATCATATTTGTGCATGTACCCCTAGATATGAAGATCTTAATGATAGAATTGGGATTAGAAAGATTACTTATGGCTAGATAAATCCCCAAAGCACATAATGGAAAGAACAGTGTGGAGGATGGTTGTGGCCCTAGAAGATAAAGGAAAGATAGAGGAAATACATCTCAAGTATAATGAATCATGACATATGGCAAGTTGACGTAAGCAGCGTTGTTGTTGAGAAGAAGGATGTCTAGTGAAGGTTTTGAGACCCTCATGGAAGATGAGGATATGAAATATCATGTCCTCTTGACATTGGGAAATTGTAGTAGATATACCCCATTGGATTCTAATGAGATCACACCAAAGGAGAGAATTATAACCATGAGCAAACATCTAACCTAGCATGATTACCTATCCATTGTGCAAGGTTCCAGATATAGAGGTAGTTGTTAAAGGGTAGAGTAGTGAAGGTAATTAGGTAGCATCTCCACGTAGGGAAAGAGATACATGTAAAAGTAATTTACCCTCATTTCGGGAAGGGAATTATACCGATAACATACACATGGTAGTGCATTAGGAACCAATGTTTGGAAACACTCTTGGATGATTTTTATAGGGACATCTTCAGAGAGTGTTAACATGTAAACCATTAGAAGTAATCCTATAGGTGTTGTAACAATGCAAATAGTGGATGTTCATTTTAGAAAAACAATTTAGATGCAGAGGAGTTCATCTACGAGGATCAGCGGTCATGGCAAATACAATGGGAGGCTTAGGTCAACCACCGCATGGAGGAAACTTTAGTAGAGGTTTTAGGTCCTGGGTTTTGTCCTAACCTAGGGTAGGGTTTGCAACCAACTCCAAGCCATATGCATCAGACACTAGCTCAACAACCACACCAAGCAGATACCTCAGTCTACTTTGAGATATCACTTCACTTGCTAGAGTACCAAGGTGTGGAGGATGTGGCTAAAAACATGCATAAGTGTGAGTTACTAGGGAGAGAAAAGGACATTACATCTCCTAATAGGAAGTAAATTCAATTTTTTACCAAATTTCAAGGGCACGCGCATACTTGGTACAAAAATTATGATCCTCACCAGGACTATGGTGGATTATAATGCTTTGTGGGTAGTATTTTTAGCTGAGTTCTACATTCGAAGTTTGAAAAACAGAGCATTAGTGCACTCAAGGACATCAAGAAATGTTTTTATGAAAATGTGAGGGAGTATGATGTGTATTTTAAAATTCTTGTCCAAGTTATCTTATGAAATTCATCCAAGTCAAGACACAAAGTGGTTCATTGAAGGGTTATTGACACTTTTACAAAGGGATTTATCTCATAGTACATGTATGAATGCACACAAGGCCTTAGAAGTATATCTATGCACTTTGAAGAAGTCAAAACTATGGATACAGAGTGAGTCTTTTTTGGAGGCACTGAGATAACAACTATGGCCAAGAAATTGGAGAAGCTCTTTGTTAATTCAGTTCATGAGATAAGGAGTGGGTTATGGTGCATTGACTATGACATTGAGGGACATACTAAGCATAGCTACCCGCCTTTGGGACAGAGTAATTGATGTTACTGATCTTGTGAGATTTTTCATAAGAATCACATTGTCCATAATTTTACTCTCTTATAGAGTGAAATAATGAAGAATACATCTATGTACTACAATATTTGTGATGTGCACACTCATGATACAAAGGATTACCAAATGATAGAACAAATTCATTAGGCTTGTGAGACTGGGTTGTGGAAAACAACTATGGAAAGTAGCTCTTAGGTGCATGAGTCTTAGCCTCTTTTGAAGGGTATGGTAATGAAGGTGGATTTCAAGGAGGATACAAGAGTAGAGGCTGATGCGGTAGAGGTATATTTAAGCATGGGACGTGCTTCACTTATGGGTCTCTAGATCAATACCAACGCAAATTTCCCAGAATATGGTATGTGTATATTGTGGAAAACAACATAAGGTTAAGGAGTGTCCTAACCTTTATGATCACGTGTAAGAATAAGAAGAAGGATAAGGATGTAGGGATGATCAAGGTACAATGTGTGAGGACCTGAATAGTGGACACCGATGAAGGCATCGATATAGATATACAACCTATGTTAGTGGCTATGCATGTAAAAGTGGCATGATTGTGTGATCTATTAAAGATAAACCACTCATCAAGAGAGAAGATATCATATGTTCAAAGTACCTAGATTCTAATCATTAGAAGGAGGTTTATCTAGAGATAATGGGAGTGATAAGATAATTGAAGGGTGAGATCTAGTGCCAAAAGGAGTAGGCACATGAAAGGGAATGTGCTTAGAGAAGTGAGCTCCCATAGAAGGATGTAAATGATCGAAGGAGATATGTAAGATGTTGAGAGTGGATAATATCATCACCTTTGTTGAGATAATGGCTACATGAAAAGGTATTATATGCAGGATTTGAGCACATGTGATAGACCCTCCATGCAAAATTTCCACCCTAGAACCATGATTATGACAAATAAATAATTTTATATGTAATAATTGATGGTTGGTTGGTAAGCAATATCTTGATTGATACTAGCACCGAGGTGAATGTTCTAACTTTGGATGTATGGAATCGGAATTGGAGACCACCATTAAATTCATATTTTAATGTGTTGTATAGGGAGAAAAAAATAGGGCCATGCCTATTGGGGTATTGAAGGATGCTTCAATTACCATTCAAAGAACCAAGTTTATTGGAGACTTTGAATTATTGGAGCTACTTGAGGTATACAAATTTCGACACTACTTGGATAACCATGGTGTTATGCAAACAATGCGAGACCTACATTTCGAAAGGGGTATATCAGTTTTGAGAACAAGGATGAGTGTGTAATCATACCTCTAGATGATGTGAAGGTTACACCCTATACTGATTTGATGAACAAAGAAGAGTTGAATATGATTTATGCATGCATGGTGTGAGACCCGAGACTATGGATCCATCCAAGGAATGTGTACTTCAGTGAGAAGATGCAAAGTCAATTAGTGACACCACTAGTATTGATTGCAAAAATTGGGCCCATGGAATGTATGAGATGATTGGGTGTGATATGAAGGGGAGAGTTACTAGGATGATCAGGTCATGTATGATCAGTGCATGGGAAGAAATTCGTTACCTATATATCTTGGTGAGGATAAACCTAATTCATTTTTACGTGCCATGGAGAACTAGTGGCTGATGAAGGTGATAAAAGGAATATGCCAGTTTATATGTTGTGTGGAATAATGACACGTTGGTGGGAAACATATAGATATAACCTTTTAGTATGGTGATAGGTGAGGATATCCTTTTAGGAAAGGTTTACTCGGAACAATGTTCCCATGCTTATATATGAGTATGATGGGAAGAATCCTATTTTGGTACACATTCATAATTATGATAGATAATGGATGTAATGTTAGGAATCTTTAATGTCATCTTTATGGGTGCATAATTTATATTCCACTTTGTGTGGATGCGTATGGTCATGGTATGTGTATGCTTTGAGCTCAAGAAAGAGCTGCAAGTTGGTGGTGAGATATGATTGAAGGTATCATTCACACTTTTAACTATTTTCTAATAAACCTTCACTCATGAGGCATTTTAGATCATTAAGCGCATCAAATTGGGGAAAGCACAAAACAGAGGATCTCATGCTTTAGTTACTTAGAGAACCTGATCCAAAGGAATGCATGGATACGTTGTAAATAAAAGAGATGTGATTGTACCATGATTGGAAAGAGAAAGAAAAATGGAAAATAGTATACCTAATTGACAATGAAGAGGTAGATAACCTAGAGATTAGATATATAGAAGGTACACATGATTTAATGGAATCTATAGATGAAAATACACATGCATACCATGCTCCTATGAAAACCAAGATGGTTAACATTGGAATGGAGGAAGTTCCTAAGGAGACCATCATTGGAGACTAATGGTCATAACATGAGGTAGAAAAGATCATTGAGCTGTTTCTTGACTTTCAAGACTTATTTCCAAGAGGTTACCATGATTTGAAACGCATGCACTCCTCATTACGAGAGATGAAGATTAATCTAAAAGAAGGTGTGTGACCAGTTTAGAAGAGGCCTTACAAGATGAACTTGAACCTACATATAAAATTCAAGGAAGAAATAGATAAGATGCTTAATTCTAGAATCATTGAGCCAATTGAATAATTTGAGTGTGTTTGTCCCATGGTGATTAGCATTAAGAAGGATAGGTGGATTAGTATATGTGTGGATTACATGTAACTAAATGCCTCATGTGTTATAGATCCTTTTCCTATGTCATTCATAGAAGATATCCTTGAGGTAGTTGCAGGCCGTTAGATATGTTCTTTCATTGTTTTTACTTACATTGCTCACTACACAACATAGCAAGGGCTCCAAATACAGAGACTCGACACACATACAACAATTACATAAGTCATCGACTCACATAGACACGTGAAAACAACATAGGCATGTCGATGCCACACTTTTCCCAATGAACGAATACTAGCAATGACCCAACCACAAAAAAAAAGGACTCAAGGATGGGCAAACCCACAACACATCTTTTCTTTAATTACATCTTAGTTATGATTAACATTCCAAGAACATTATTGTGCAAGGATAAATTTCTTGTTTTTCCACCTACATATTCTTAAGTTCATTCTGCGGTTAAATTACCATTCGACCCTTTTAAGTTGGCTTCTTATTCTTTACAAAATTTTCCATAACTTGCATACTTATTTGACATAATTCAAATGCATATAAAGTACTTAATTATCTTGTTCTTATGTTAAGAATATTCTTCTCAAACATATATTCAATGTCTACCTTTTACTCTTACAACTCAAGTGAATGTGACTTGGTGTCCATATAGCGATATTAGGATTTAACGGAGATTTAGATACAAGATAGCTTTTTACCAAAAACATTCCTCGATCACGGTATAGTTATTTCCCTACCATAGTTATTCTAATTCAATGACTTGTGAATTCCATTTTGATTTATATATGTATTTTGTTTTCTCGAAGGTTGATCACCCAAGGCAATTCATATTATTTGAAACAAATGAATATATTTAATTGAGTTATAAGGTCTCCAAGAGTGGCATTATTTCGAACCTCAACTCTTGTTTTTACTCTTATATGCTTTATTTTCTACATCACATTATGGTCTTATTATTAGCATTGTCTTGTAAAAGGAGTTATGAAGTGTTTGTCTAACCTCTTGAAGACATATAGATTAGAAGACTTGAAGCTACACACGAACCCTAAGTTAACATCTAAATCAACTGAGGTTTAGATTAATTCCAACTTCACCTAAGGGTCTACCCCTCAACTATATATGAGTTTTAAGCGAGAGGACATATTTATGTTAAACCACCTTCAAGAAAGGACCAAGGTGTTATGTTGATAGAAACCAAGGTAACACATTTAGCTGAGCGGAGCTAAGGAGTTCATTAACAAGAGTGTAAGAGCAAAGAACAACTATATCCCAATCTCCATTTATGTCATTTGGATCCAACAAGGATTTCATTTGATGAAGAAATTTAATTTAAATCTATCTTCGGAAGACAAGGTAGTCCACTAGGATACGAAGGAAGAGTTAGCTCTACTTACTCCAAATGAAGTTTGACTATGTCACTCCTATCAGACAAGTTTATGACAATGTCACTAAACATATTGACTAAGATGATAAACCCATTCTTGGGCTCTTGTTTACTCAAACTAGGAGGTTCCATCGAGTGCAGAGTTTAATTTCATTCTACGGTTTTCAATGTCTTCTATGGTAAGGAGTATCACACATGAAAACAAGTTATGCTCGATATTATACAAGGGTAGAGTGTTTTGATTAAATCTCTTTATTACATTTACAAAGTATGAATGCACAAGATGACTCGTTAATCATTTATTGAACACTGAATATGCACTACAAGATATTACTACAAATTCATTTACCTTATATAAATATCAAACCTTTTTACCATGTGTACTATGAATCAAATTGAACCTATGATTAAATGCACATTTCCTAGATGTCCTTGAAACTAGCATCTCATACATATCAACAAATTATCAAATATAACCTTCTATAACATGAGACTACATTATACATTTATTCATTTAACAATGAACTATATAAATTACAATGATAATTAATGAATTACACATCACCTTTTTGTCGTCATTCTTTCATCCTGTAAACCACGTGAGCATGATATCAGTGATAATTCATTGGCATGGCATCCACCCTAATCTAACATAATTATCATTTTTAGTTTCCCATTTACATATGATAATAATTACAATTTGCAATCGAAATTAAAGGTTTAGAGACATGTATTCCTTACATTTCATTTCACTTCATTTTGTAACCCAGGAGAGAGAAAGAGAAGGGAAGAGAGAGAAAACACCATTTTGTCAAAAGTTCTATTTCACACAACAAGTTACACTATAGAGTTTTAAATAGTTATTTACATGTGTCAAAAGTTTCCATGGTGGTTTGGCAACCCGACGAGGGTCCCACAACTTTCTATTTTTACATTTTCTTACTAGCTACAAAAATGTTCAAAATGGGCTCGGAGGCTAAGAAACCACTTCCAAAAGTTGTCTTCCAATGAGAACACACACCATGATTAAATTTCTACGTGTCCACCTATATACCAAGAGTTCATAGCAACTGACGGAATTTGGAAAAAGTGAACGGTTTACGTTTGGCGGCTAGTTTTGGGGCCACTGGTCGTAGTTGGCCCAGTGAAAATGAACAAAAGTTAGCTCGAGGGCTCAGAAAACCACGTCAAAATTGACATTTGATGGATGAACGTGCAACGAGAAACTTCCTACAAATTTCCCTATATAAGGAGAATTCAACAGAGTCGACAAAACTCAGAACTAGAAAATAGTCTTCAAATGGCAACAAGTTTTCTAAAGCCACCGGTCCTAATTGGTCCAATTTGACCTTGTCAAACTATGACCAGAGGCCTACAAAATGCCATTGTCAAACTATCTAGAAAAGTGTTTTTCCCTAAAATGAAAGTTCCATGCAATTTTCTAGTAAAAACACGAGAGGTTTATGAAGACGGATATTAATTTCTCTATCCAAGTTTCAAATGGTGGTTTAAAACAAAAGCCAACTTTCTAGATTTAACAACTTTCTACCACGATAAAAACAGTGTAACAGGCTCCTATAAGAAGCCAAAGAGGTGTCAAAAAGATCACATATGTTCATTCGGGGTCAATCCAAAGGTCAAGGTGACTCCTCACATAACAAGGTACACGAATGAAGCTTAACATCTCATTTTCAGAGTTACGAAGGGTACTTAATGAGTCTCCAAAAATGCAAAAATTATCTATTTAAATAGGGAGATGATCAACTTTATTACTGGGAAGTCAATTTCGTCTTGTCGATAAAACAATATTGTAGTGATCTAGTTGGGTAGGAAGTTTTCTAAATCACCTTAGAATGAGGGTGGAAGTTCATGGTTTAATGAAAACGAGTTATTTTGACTTCGTGAGTTACGACACGACATTTCATTTTTTTTATAACGAGTTAATATAAACAATTAAGCGTATTATAATCCTAATATTTTAAAATTATATTAAGTTACAAACTAAAAACTAAAGTACGAGAGTTATGAAAGATGAGGGGAGATGAACCATGCTTGGGAGGAATGAGTCGGTCAAACCCGCAAGATTGGTTCAACATCTCGCTTGGCACTTAAGCACTTCGTCAACCAGTTCACGAGCCTTGATCTAACCTCCACACATCACACAAACTTCCCGATCACTTGAATTTTTCCACATGAATACGTTGCCCATTATGCTATGATAATTTTCTAGGGCTGCACAAGGCTCCATACTTAAAAACACGGTGAGAGAGAGTTGCAAGGACAAAGGGAGGCTCTACACACTGTGTGTAGTTGCTTGATTGAAAGAATGTAGTTGCTTGCAAGCTTTAAGATTTTTCAACATACCCATTTTTTGATAACCTACACATTGCCCATTTATTTGCACAAATCATGAACTCACATTTTTCAACCTTAAAATTTTTTTTGTTTAAAAGTTTACATGCCCTTCTTATGCTTCCACAAGTTGCAGGTTGATCTGTCAGGGCACTTACAACAATATAAACTGGTAAAATCCCCATTTAGGCTGATCGAGGGGAAAAGGAAATATATATATTTGATTTCCATTATGCTTAGATGGATTCCACATTCCAACTACTCTCTCGATCTAGCACTTGGCATTTTGGACAGGCAACTACATGGTGAAGGTGAATGAGGAAAAGAAAACAATCGGGTCAAAGATCTATCCATTTACATAGGTGGACTAGTGTGACTAACTCATGAGGAACCCATGTACGTATCCATGCATATCAAGAATCCGAAATTCCATGAGAAGCTGTCTCATTCTTTCATTTGGTCAAACACTAACACAACCAACAAGTCCCGAGAGGTGCTCTGCCCAAAATGCACGCTTTGGGAATAAAAATGTAGAGGAAAGAGATCAGAATGCACTTCACTCATAATTCATTAATGTCTTCAACCTAGAGAAACTAAAAGAAAACAACAACAACTAATAACTTTGGAACGAACTGCCACCTTCTTCGCCTTCTTCAACATCTGGTGGGTGCAAACTAGTTGAAGCTCCCTCCTCCATGGCGGTGGCTTGTTCTCTCCTCCAACAAACTAAAAAGGAAAAAAAAAAAAATGGAGCCCAAGCCCTTTTTTCCCTAAACACCCTAATTCATGGGCTTTTTTTAATTTTAACTCTTTTATTTTTTTTTATTTTTTTTTTAAAAAACTAAAAAAACATAAAAACCCTAAAACGAAATAAATAAATAAAAAAATAGCTTAAAGGTAAATCCATAACAATAGTGATAAAAATTGACACTAAAACAAATGATCGTAAATTAACAATTTAAATTATAATATTATTATTAACATTATTTTTATGATTTTACGAGCTAAAATAATAATAATTATTAATCATATTAATAATGGTAGCAACCAGGAAAAGCTTGAAGAAGCGAGAGGCAAGATTTTCTTTAATAGGATAATCTAAATACATGGTATGCACGCCAAGAGTCCATAGTTTGGGGTGTCGACAACGACCCGAAAAGGCAAGAAGGAGAGGGAGGGTGTAAAATCTTCACTGCGACAAGGAAAAAGTCAACAACGGTCAATGAGAGAGCACACACACAACCCTCCCATGCTTAGCAATAGGGTCGTCATGTCAAGAACTGGGGAAACATCGATGGGGCATTACATTCTCCTCCCCTTAAGAAAGCATCATCCTCGATGTGACATACAATGAAGAAAGAGAAATGGTAAGCAACAAGGAACAAATATGGGTGAAGGTATGCTCTAAGGTTAAGATTTTAGACACAAAATCATGGCCATGGGGTGGCCCTAGGAACATCTGGTAGAAATTTTAACTTTCAAGGTTCTGTGAAGATTGGTAGTTCCATTTTACCTTATTACTTAGCATTTTCTTTTACAGTATTTCTTATCTCAAGATTATAATATTCATTGTTTAGAATTTTTAATTGTCTTAAGTTTGTGGGTGCCCAACAATAACTAACATCAAGATGTCACACAAAACTTAACACAACAAAAACAACCCACGAGACATCTTGCTACCTACTTTCATGATTGTATCACATCACAAGGTCTTTTAATTCCTCCATGGAATGACAACAAGTAGTCCACATAGCAAAGAATTTCCAACAATTATGTCCTAGACATAGATCTAGTACACACATATGACTGACAAACATAATCATCACACTGATACAAAGGTAACTGGTATCACATGTCTCAAAACCATGACTATACCCACATAGTTCCAAACAGATATCCAAAAATATATATCAACCAATGGGAGCATCAAGCCTCAAACATAACAATGTGTAACGAGATTCAAAAGTACACATAACTCATTATACCAACTCCACACATCACAAAACAACATGAAACAATCTCCATATATATTTCTGAAGCATCACAAAACAAATCCATATACCTCAAACAACTCCATATACCTCCCAAAGAGAAAGAAACATAGTGCCAAAACCAAGTCGGGTCACTCAACCATAGAGCCCCATCAAGAATATTAGGTCACTCAACCATAGAGTGCCATAAAGAATATCAGGTCACTCAACCATAGAGGCCCATCTCCTTTCTCCTTTTAATGAGGTCGGGTCACCCTATGGCCCTAGGCACATAGAGCCCCGTCACCCCCAACCCAAGTGACATAATAACTCATGGTTCAACAACCCACTAGTTATCTATAACTCCTTGGGGCGTACCCCCATACAACAAAGTGGGCCCATAGGTTCAACCACTCCATGGTTAATCCCATGACCCTATTCCAACACATTACGACATTAGAACCAAGCATAACAATCCATTCAAATGCCAAGTGGCAAAATCAAAAGCCTTGGGCAAGGCTATAAAATTTTAAACGTGAAAAGAAAGTTTAAATCTAAGAAAAACAAATGGCTGATTAGCCATGGTTAGTGAAAAATTTGAATGTTAATGCAACAACCGAATAAATGCCCAAAATATAAGAACATGTCAATCAAGAAAATGGTTGGTTCTAACAATAAAAGAGATAATGATTAATTTATGAATAAAATACGTATTGAGAAAATAGCACATTACAATCACTATGTGGCCTCATACCGCCACCAAAGGGGTACTCATCGAGTTTCTAGCACTCGGACATCGAGCCTCAGCTCGTAAAAATATACATGTAACCAGAAATGAGTATATCAAATAATGTAATTGTCATCATCTCTGCTGAATCATTCCTCCATACTCCCACAAGGATCAACATAGTCAAAATCACATAGGATTATTCAATGAACAATCCAATAGGAAAGAGTAGGGGACACTAGTTGCATAAGTTGAGCCTAAGGTGGTGCACACCCACAATATACTGAGCAAGCTCAAAGTATACTAAATAGATAAAAGTGGGTTTTAGTCTATATAAGACTCCACTTTCTCACTCGTACTCAGCTCAAGATTATGAAAACCATGGTCCACACCTCCTCTCTCCACACATACACTCTTGACAATTTTCTCCCCTTAGGGTCATCTAGTGTAAGGTTCACAACATACACATAACTACATCACTAACACAATGGTGATTCACGCATTTAACCATAACGTCTTACGCATGGTATTTATATATAGGGTATAACACAATCATTACTTTCACGGGTTACGATACATCACATTACCACATCCTGCACCCAAAGTGCAATCACTGTACACTAGGGATCATACTCACCATATGCCCCTAAATCACGACATGAACCATCACATATTACATGAATTATATGTATGAGGAACACAATGTCTAACCTTACAACATATAGTCAATTACAAAACAACACGACGATGCACACAAACTAATCCCAATATGGTGATGACATCATGATAAAATGTGATTCACTTTACATAAATTTTGTCATGCAATACATCAATACACCTTCATATCACATAAATCAAAATGTTATAACCCTCAGCAATCCACAATAACATTTCGTTCACAAACAACAAGGCAATACATTACACCCGAATTCCCCATTGAATCAACAACATAGAGAGTGAATACTCTCATCACAAGCACATCAATATGATAACAAATACGCACTAAGTGACATACACAACATGTGCATTCATAATTTCACAATTACGACATAGTTCACATCACATATATCACATTACTCTTCCAATATCCACCACCATCATGTAGAATCATCACAACTCCAATCCATCCCAGAGGTTCAAGAGCATGAACCTCACTCTGATACCATATGTAATGCCCACACATTTTACACACACAATTACAATAGTAAAATACCAGGATAATTTTTTTTACTTACATTGCTCACTACACACAACACAACAAGGGCTCAAAATACAAAAACTCAAACGCATACAACAATTACATAAGTCATCAACTCACATAGACACATGAAAACAACATAGGCATGTCGATGCCACACTTTTCCCAATGAACGAATACTAGTAATGACCCAACCACAAAAAAAAGGACTCAAGGATGGGCAAACCCACAACACATCATTTTCTTTAATTGCATCTTAGTTATGATTAACATTCCAAGAACATTATTGTGCAAGGATAAATTTCTCGTTTGTCCACCTACAGATTCTTAAGTTCATTCCATGGTTAAATTATCGTTCGACCCTTTTAAGTTGGCTTCTTATTCTTTACAAAATTTCCATAACTTGCATACTTATTTGACATAATTCAAATGCATATAAAGTACTTAATTATCTTGTTCTTATGTTAAGAATATTCTTCTCGAACATATATTCAATGTCTACCTTTTACCCTTACAACTCAAGTGAATGTGACTTGGTGTCCATATAGCGATATTAGGATTTAACGGAGATTTAGATACAAGATAGATTTTTACCAAAAACATTCCTCGATCACGGTATAGTTATTTCCCTACCATAGTTATTCTAATTCAATGACTTGTGGAATTCCATTTTGATTTATATATGTATTTTGTTTTCTCGAAGGTTGATCACACCAAGGCAATTCATATTCTTTGAAACAAATGAATATATTTAATTGAGTTATAAGGTCTCCAAGAGTGGCATTATTCGAACCTCAAATCTCATTTTTACTCTTATATGCTTTATTTTCTATGTCACATTATGGTCTTATTATTAGCATTGTCTTGTAAAAAGGAGTTACGAAGTGTTTGTCTAACCTCTTGAAGACATATATGATTAGAAGACTTGAAGCTACACACGAACCCTAAGTTAACATCCAAATCAACCGAGGTTTAGATTAATTCCAACTTCACCTAAGGGTCTACCCCTCAACTATATATGAGTTTTAAGTGAGAGGACATATTTATGCTAAACCACCTTCAAGAAAGGACCAAGGTGTTATGTTGATAGAAACCAAGGTAACACATTTAGTTGAGCGGAGCTAAGGAGTTCATTAACAAGAGTTTAAGAAGAACAACAATATCCTAACCTCCATTTATGTCATTTAGATCAACAAGGATTTCATTCAATGAAGAAATTTAATTCTAAATCTATCTTCGGGAAGACAAGGTAGTCCACTAGGATACGAAGGAAGAGTTAGCTCTACTTACTCCAAATAAAGTTTGATTATGTCGCTCCTATCAGACAGGTTTATGACAATGTCACTAAACATACTGACTAAGATGATAAACCCATTCTTGGGCTCTTATTTACTCAAACTAGGAGGTTCCATGAGTGCGCGAGTTTAATTTCATTCTACGGTTTTCAATGTCTTCTACGGTAAAAAGGAGTATCACACATGAAAACAAGTTATGCTCCGATATTATACAAGGGTAGAGTGTTTTGATTAAATCTCTTTATTACATTTACAAAGTATGAATGCACAAGATGACTCATTAATCATTTATTGAACATTGAATATGCACTACAAGATATTACTTCAAATTCATTTACCTTATATAAATATCAAACCTTTTTACCATGTGTACTATGAATCAAATTGAACCTATGATTAAATGCACATTTCCTAGATGTCCTTGAAACTAGCATCTCATACATATCAACAAATTATCAAATATAACCTTCTGTAACATGAGACTACATTATACATTTATTCATTTAACAATGAACTATATAAATTACAATGATAATTAATGAATTACACATCACCTTTTCGTCATCATTCTTTCATCTGCAAAACCACGTGAGCATGATATCAGTGATAAATCGTTGGCATGGCATCCACCCTAATCTAACATAATTATCATTTTTTAGTTTCCCATTTACATATGATAATAATTACAATTTGCAATCGAAATTAAAGGTTTAGAGACATGTATTCCTTACATTTCATTTCACTTCATTTGTAACCTAGGAGAGAGAAAGAGAAGGGAAGAGAGAGAAAACACCATTTTGTCAAAAGTTCTATTTCACAACAAGTTACACTATAGAGTTTTAAATAGTTATTTACATGTGTCAAAAGTTTCCACGGTGGTTTGGCAACCCGACGAGGGTCCCACAACTTTCTATTTTTACATTTTCTTACTAGCTACAAAATGTTCAAAATGGGCTCGGAGGCTAAGAAACCACTTCCAAAAGTTGTCTTCCGATGAGAACACACACCACAATTAAATTTCTACGTGTCCACCTATATACCAGAGTTCATAGCAACTGACGGAATTTGGAAAAAGTGAACGGTTTACGTTTGGCGGCTAGTTTTCTCGGGGCCACTGGTCGTAGTTGCCCCTAGTGCAAATGAACAAAAGTTAGCTCGAGGGCTTAGAAAACCACGTCCAAAATTGACGTTTGATGGATGAATGTGCAATGAGAAACTTCCTACAAATTTCCCTATATAAGGAGAATTCAATAGAGTCGATGAAACTCAGAACTAGAAAACAGTCTTCAAATGGCGACAAGTTTTTTGAAGCCACCGGTCCTAATTGGTCAATTTGACCTTGTCAAACTATGACTAGAGGCCTACAAAATGCCATTGTCAAACTATCTAGAAAAGTGTTTTTCCCTAAACTGAAAGTTCCATGCAATTGTCTAGTAAAAACACGAGAGGTTTACGAAGATGGATATTAATTTCTCTATCTAGGTTTCAAATGGTGGTTCAAAACGAAAGCCAACTTTCTAGATTTAACAACTTTCTACCACTATAAAAACAGTGTAACAGGGCTCCTATAAGAGCATCAAAAGATCACATATGTTCATTTGGGGTCAATCCAAAGGTCAAGGTGACTCTCACATAACAAGGTACATGAATGAAGCTTAACATCTCATTTTCAGAGTTACGAAGGGTACTTAATGAGTCTCTCGAAAAATGCAAAAATTATCTATTTAAATAGGAGATGATCAACTTTATTCTTTGGGAAGTCAATTTCATCTGGTCGATAAAACAATATTGTAGTGATCTAAGTTGGGTAGGAAGTTTTCTAAATCACCTTAGAATGAGGGTGGAAGTTCATGGTTTAATGCAAACGAGTTATTTTGACTTCGTGAGTTATGACACGACATTTCATTGTTTTGTAATGAGTTGATATAAACAATTAACTGTATTATAATCCTAATATTTTAAAATTATATTAAGTTGCAAATGAAAAACTAAAGTACGAGAGTTATGAAAGATGAGGGGAATGAACCATGCCTGGGAGGAATGGAGTCGGTCAAGCTCTTGTAGATTTGGTTCAACATCTCGCTTGGCACTTCATCAACCAATTCACGAGCCTTGATCTAACCTCCACAATGTCACACAAACTTCCCGATCACTTGAAGTTTTCCAATAGAATATGTTTGCCCATTATGTTCTAACAATTTTCTAGGGCCTGCACAAGGCTCCATACTTGAACATGGGCTGAGAGAATGTTGGAAAGGACAGGAGGCTCTACACCTATGAATGTAGTTGCTTGCAAGTTTCTAAGCTTTTTCAACATACCCATTTCGTTGATAACCTACAATTATTGCAGATCATGAACTCACATTTCTCTTAGAAATTTGTTTTTGTTTAAAAGTTTACATGCCCTTCTTATGCTTCCACAAGTTGCAGGTTGATCTGTTAGGGCACTTACAACAATATAAACTGGTAAAATCCCCATTTAGGCACTGACTGGGGGAAACTGGAAATATATATAGATTTCCATTATGCTTAGATGGACGTCCCTACTTGATATCTAGCACCTAGCATTTTGGAACAGGAAAGGGCGAATGCAAGGAAAAGAAAACTAATGGGTCAAAGATCTATTCCATTTTGCATAGGTGGACCAATGTGACTAGCTCTTAAGGAACCCTACGTATTCCATGCACATCCGTGGAAAATACTCCATGAGAATCTGTCTCATTCTTTCATTTGGTCAAACACTGATACAACTACAAAGTCCCGAGAGGTGTTCTTGCATGAAAACATGCCTGGGGAATAAAAAACAGAGGAGAAGATCAAAATTACTTCCTCACTATTGGATCTTGACTTCAACCTGAGAATAGTGCTGACCCTGGGTTTGACCCCCTCTGCCCTTCCCATGTAAAACTAGTTTGAAGCTTCCCCCTCCCTCTCCTGGTGCTATTCTCCTCCATACAAAACTAAAGGATGAAAAAAATAACAAATGGAGCCGAGCCCTTTTTGCCCTAAACCGCCCTAATTCATGGGTTGTTTTTTTAATTTTAACTCTTTTATTTTATATTTAAAAAAAACTCAAAAAAAAAAACATAAAAACCCTAAAATGAAATAAATAAATAAATAAATAGCTTAAAGGTAATCCATAACAATAGTGATAAAAATTGACACTAAAACAAATGATCGTAAATCGATAATTTAAATTATAATATTATTATTAACATTATTTTTATGATTTTATGGCTAAAAATAATAATAATAATTATTAATCATATTAATGGCGACAACTAGGCAAGCTTGAAGAAGTGAGAACAAGATTTTCCTTTAACAGGATAATCATACATGACGCTACTGGTTCACGGTTTGGGGTGTCGACAACGACTGAAAAGGCAAGAAGGAGAGATCACTATGATAATTTGAGGCTTATGTTTGAGAGGTGTAGGCCGTTAAGCATCTCTCTTAACATTAAGAAGTGTATTTTGCTACAACCTTTGGAACATTTTTTCGGAACATTATCTATAAGAATTAATTGTTGGTAGATAAAACTAAGATAGAAGTGATTTCGGGAGTAGAATAACCTACCAAATAAAGTGAAGTTCGTGGATTCTTAGGCTATATGGGATATTACAAAAAAATTATAAAAGCTTATGCAAATATTTTTGTGCCCCTAGAATAATTGATCAAGGCCAAATAAAATTTTTATTGGGGTGATGCGCAACAATATGTGTTTAAAACATTGAAGGATAATCTCACGAATGCACCAATATTTTGCTTCCCTTCATGGAAAAAAATTTCCATGTACATCTTGATGCCTCTAGTATGGCCATTGGCGTGGTCTTTGCACAACCTAGAAAGGGTAATGTGGATCATCTCATATGATTTGTAAGTAATAAGTTGACACTAGCAGAGAAAAACTATACTATAACAGAGCATAAGGAATTTTCAATGATCTATGTGCTTCACAAGTTTTCACAATACTTACTTTGGTCACCCGTTAATATTTTATACAAATCATATGGAATGTAATTACTTGGTCAATAAACCTATCTTTCAAGGGTGCATCTGTTAATGGATACTTATTTTTCAATAATTTTATTTCACATTTGTATTTAATTTAGGCAAGAGAAATATGTAGCTTTATCATTTATCAAGGATTGATTCTAGAGAGGATGCACTGAGTATTAAGGACACTATGCTTGAGTGCGGTTGTTTAGGTTGAATCATGCACTTGATGATTTAGAAGGTATTATAGTATTTTTACACATTGGACTTGTGCAGAGGGGATGTCAACATTAGAAAATAAAAAGTTGGTGATATGAGAAGATTTGCGTCAACTTATTAGAGATAATTTGTATAAAATGGGGCACTATGAGGTCTTTCACATGTGTGTTCTAAAGCATCAGCATGAAGCTATTATAGAGGAAGCTTGTAGGGGTATTGCAGAGGAAATTATATAGGGGATGCAACTACGTAAAGATACTTCTAGTTGGCTTATGGTGGGAGACATTGTATAAGGATAACAAGGATTTTGTCAAATCATGTGATCACTCTTAGAGAATTGGTAATCCTAGACATAAGGATGACATTCCCTTGCATCCTTTTACAAGTACAAAACCTTTTTAGAAGTGGGTTGTTGATTTTGTAGGACCTATTGAAAAACCCACAGTTAAGACTGGGGTGCATTACATTATCACTTGCAATGACTATTTAACAAGGTGGGTGGAGGATGTGCCTACAAAATATTACACACTATATACAATAGTAAGGTTCCTTTGGGAGAATATAATCGTAATTATGAATACCCTTTGATCTTGAAAAGTGATAGAGGAACTCATTTCTTGAATGATACTATCATAATTTTTATTGTAGATTTTATGGTAGCACACCATAAGAATACTCCTTATCACCATTAAAATAATGGCACTTTGCCAAAGATTTCAACAAGATCCTAAGCCGAGACACAAACAAAGATATGTGATGTTGGAAGGAAGTACTAGGATTGTAAAGTATCAACAATACTTTGGGATTACAAGACCACATATAAATAGTTGTATAAGGCCATACCTTTTCAATTAGTGTTTGGTATAGAAAATGTAATACTTGTGGAGTTTTGTTACCATCCCTACGTATTACACACACAAGAGGGTTATTTGATAACAATGTGATGGAAGAGGGCATTGATAAATTGATGTAATTAGATGTGCACAATTGTGTGTTGATTCCAAAGAGACGAGAAAAAGGAATGGCATAAGGCCTAATATGACAAGCATATTAAGAATAATACTTTGGTAGTTGGAAAGATGGTCAAACTATATGACTCTAAGTTTTTACACCACCCAGGGAAGTTTAAGGTCCATTGGTTGGGACCCTTTGTAGTGACCAAGATACTTGACTCAGGTGTATTTAGATTGCAAGATCTAGATGACACCATGTTTCCTTGTTACTTCAATGGGAGTAGGTCAGATCCCTATTATAAATAAGCTTGTTTGTTTTTGTAATAATCTATTATTTCCATTTAGATTAGATTTCCTTTCATGTTTTGTTTTTCTTTACTTGTTTTGTTGCAATAAGCATGTTCATGCATGGAATCTAATTACTACTGATTGAGTTGATACGTAGAGGACTATGCATACTCTTTTGTGGGGTGGAAGCATGTATGTATATTGAAAAAGGAAAAATTGGATGATGATATGTAAGTTAGAACAGATACTGAGAGGTACACATGACATTTGTGAAATGATAGGTGTTGGGTAAATATAAATTTAGAATGTGGTCTCCCCAAATTTCACCCTGAAATCTGGGACTACCCCTTTTTTAAAAAATTGTTCTTTTCAAAGTAATGAGTCATTTTGTGTTTTTATTGACTGTAATTGTCTCCATTATGCTAAAGTATTCCCAAAGTGAATCATATAATCCAATTTCAAAACATACCCATTTTCTGAAATTCATTTTATCTCTTCGCACGGTTTTGTCTAAGAGAATTTTATTTTATTTACAATAAATAAATCATGTCACAATTGAACCCTCGCTGAATTTTTTTATGCCGTATTCCTACCTCTCAGTAGGGTATTCACCAGGGATGAGTTTTTACTAACCAATTATTTGGAAAAGCAATTGTCTGTAACTTCTGGCAATGTTTTTCATTTTTATTTCTTTTGTGTTTGTTTTCAGTTTTCTCCGCAGTCTGTCTGTTAAATTCCCCTTGATTCATTTGTTCATTCTATATAGCCTGTTTAATTTCCTAGAAGTTTTGGAAGTCATCCATGGCCTCAGACAAAGGAATAAATTAATCATGGAGTGCTAATTTCTGACAAAGAAGGAAGGATGCAAGTCGCACTTTATGAAATAAGCTTCTAGGATGCAAGTCACACTTTTTGGAAGGAAGGTTTTAAGTTGCCAATGAGAATTTTGGTAGTGGCAGGAAGGTGGGAATTTTATGCTTACTTGGAAGGTTATTTTTTCCCATCATTAAAGTCAAATCACTTAAGCTGCCAATGGGAATTTTGGTGGTGGCAGGTAGGTGGGAATTTTATGCCTGCCTAGAAGGTTGTTTTTTCCCATTATGAAAGATAAATCACTTAAAGTACCAATGGGAATTTTAGAGCTACCAAGAAGGGTAAGAATTCCCATCAAGGAATTTTTATTCACCCATGCAAGTCACATTTTTAAGAAAGAATCTCTTTTTATGCAAGTCACACTTTTTGGAAGGAAGGATTTAAGCTGCCAATGGGAATTTTATGCTTTCCTGGAAGGTTGTTTTTTCCCATCATTAAAGAAAAATCACTTAAGTGAAGGATGGGATTTTTGGAGCTTCTGGCAGGGTAAAAATTCCCATTGCTTTGACTTCTTACTTTTAGCATGCCTTCAAGTCAAAAAATGTAACCCTCCTTGGTATAAATACATGCTTTAATTAATATTTATTTTATTAATTCCTATCTAAAATTGGTGCCAAAAATAGGAAGAAATTCAAAGCATGAAGGAAAGCTAAAGATAAGGAAAAAAGCATGCTAAAAATAAATAAAATAATTACATAAAAATCAAATAAAAGCATGCAAACCTAGGTGCCTAAATTGAGAGAACGGGCATAACTTATTATTAATAATTGCCAAAAATAGGAATATGTTCATGTAGTTAGATATATAAGTATGGGATGGCATAAGGAGGAGACAATTAATTCTTTTTGATGGAGCATGCTTCCTGGAGAATTTTGGTACCAAGGGAAGGAGTGATTTGCATTAAAGAATATTTTTCATTGTCGAAGCTTCTAGTTTTGGAACCTAGGGTTAGAGAAGCTTTATTTTTATTATTCAAAGCATTTACATGTTGGTATAAGTGTCTAGGTGAATTAAATAATATTTGATCTTGTTTAGCATGCAAGAAAAGTATCAAATTTTAGGGCAGCAAACTTTATATGAAGATTTTGGAGACCGAAATTGATTATTTATGCCATGGACTCCATATTTATCGAATCAATTATAGGTATTCATCATAGGTGCTCATATTAGTGAAAATAATTCAAAATAAATATTAGATACATTGAATATATCTTCGAATCAGAAGGAATTTTAGGATCTACACAAATTGATCTAATTGCATGATCTTCTGGATAAAATAAGAGAAAAATAACTTAGACAAAGATTATTTTAGGCATGATGAAACATGATGAAAGAGAAGGGTCAGCAAAATCATGCATTACTTCTAGGATTACCAAAATCAATGATACAAACATGGTCCCTGATACTATCACTAATTTGATTGATAAATCCAATGCCATTGGTAGATCATCTCTTATACATGCAATAAAAATCAATGGGATCATTCAAGCTTGGTGTTTCCAAATCACATGACTCAATTTCCTAAGTTTGTTATGGAGTGTGCAAGGTCTTATCATCCTATTTCTAGGATAGTATGAGATCTTTGCAAGGAATATAATAATCGGGATAGATGCACAATTCATTAATTATTTCCTTAAACTTCTAGCATGGCGGTGGTGATTACAATTAGTATGCGGGATGCTAATAACAGATGGGAAAAGCATAAAGCAGATTGTGTAGGTATAATGATTAATGAGATACATGAAGAATCCTAGATCACCATCAAAAATTTTGAGGACTCTTTGATGATCCAATCTTGTGTAGGAAGTTTATGATATCAACAAATTTGTTTGCAAGATAAATGGGGAAGTCAATACCAATAACTTCCACTCATGGATGTATGCCTTTTTAGAACCATTGAGATCAAAAGAGTTGATTCTATAATTAATTGGGCCGAGATCATCATTGAAAACATCAATGAGCAAATCTAAAGTGTGAGGTAGGAATTTAATTTATAAATGACTTCATACATTGTATATGCAACAAATTCTCGGGGATATTTTCAAAAATGGATTGACAGGACATATTGTCAAAATATCCTATTTATGAGTGCTTCCCATAGTTGGCGTTCCTTAATTCTTCAAATATTATAGGTTAGTTAATGAAGGATTCTTCACGGATTCATTTGCAAATTAAATAGTGATCGAAGACCCGGAAAGAGTGAGCAAGGAATCTTGGGAAGATATCTCTCAACATGATTGTATCTTCATCTAATTTGTTGAATTCACAAATCTCGGGGATAGTAGTTTCTCAATAGAACTAGTTAAGCTGCCCATATACGCAAGTGATAATTGTCTCATCATGGAGTTGTGCAGAAGCTTGTAGAGTTGCATGACTTACGGTTAAAATGGAACAATTCTACAAGTAGCTTTCAGTCATAGTGGGTCATTATAGTTTCTAGAACATCCATAAAGCCGAGGAATTGAAAAAAATGTTTTATAGGTATGAGCATGAGTTATTCCTAGCTCAAATGAACTTTGACCCATATGGGATAGAAAAGAGGACACTCTCCAAATAATACTCACATTTTCCTTCACTTGAATACTTTTAGATGAAGTGTAGGAGCGAATACAAAGTCAGAAAGGGAGATTTCAACCAGTTATCAGCAAAGCAGATTTATAACTATGGTTTAGCACAGATACCGGAAATCTCACAGATGATGGGCATGTGGCACTTTATACATACCATCAAATGGGACGAGATAGAGATTCTCTTTAGGAAATTGTAGGTGGTTGTCAGAAAATTGAAGAAAGGTCTTCTGAAGTTTTTGTTAACACCTCAAATTGGTTGTTAACAAAGGGGTATTGCATGGATGAGGCTTTGATGAACCAGATCACAGGGAATTTCACTGCAGGGGATTCCAGCAAAAGAAAACATGAAGGTGAAAATATCAGAAGATTAGAGAAGCTCAAGGTGTACAAGAATTCTCAGGTATTAGAGAAGGATAAGTCTACATCTATTATACCAAAGTGTCGATATTAGAGAAGGATAAGTTTACATCTATTATACCTATGCCACTTTCAAATGAAGCTTCTCTAATGTAAATCACAAAAATTTGGTAGCCCAAGGACCCCAAGAAGATATTATCATTCCACCGTTGAATCCAACATCATTTGTATTTTCCTCTCAGCCACCCAAATCTTCACCTCTCCCTACGGAAAAATTGAAAGCACAAATGGAAAAATTTAAAAGAGTATTTGGCTTTGGAAAATTGAGAAGAAGGAATTCATAACACTGTGGTGAATTTGGATGCAACATACTCAAAGCATAATATGGTGCTACATTTGGTGGCTTCTCATTCCCCAAAGAGAAATTTCTCATCTTGGTTGGCTCTGTGATCGTTCTAGAGGCTAGAGAAGGAATCAACTTAGAAGAAGAAGAGTTGCAGCTACTTATGAGCTTGGGAGGTAGAGGTAAAATGTCTAAAGTTGATAAAATAACCTCAAGGTTGATTATTGAAGAATTAGGTAAAAATTTCACTTTGAATTATCAGTTCTAGTTGAAGGAAATAGAAGGGAGAGCTAACTATTTCAGACATATTGGTGACTAATGTACCATTGGGAAAAATCACCATGAAAGGATTAAAGAAAGCTACACAAACTTTGATAGATGCTTTATTCCTTAAACTTGATAAGGAGAAGAGCGAGAAAAACACATGCTTTAGATGGAGATCTCCCAATTATGTGATATCATCACTAAGGTTAAAAACCTTCTACTCAGCCCATGTTAGTGCATGAACATGTATGCAAATTTTTGGTTGAAGAGATTGAAGATGTAGGAAACCAAGTCAAATCTATTTCTCAATGAAAAGAGTAAATTATTTACCAAGCTTTAGAGTAGTTCAAGGGTATACTAGCTAGCTTAGATAATATGCACATGGGGCATTATCTCAGCTAAATGAACTAATAATGGGGATAGAGGATGAGAACATAGTTTGAAAGTCTTCGGATATGTTAGGTAAGATACATTCATTGCAGAGGATGTGATAATTACGAGAGAAAATTGTACCTTGCGGATTGATAGAAAAGGGGAGGCGGGTAGAGATAGTTGGTTCCTTTCACGGCTAGATACTTAAGATTATGCTGAAAAGGATGCAATTGTTGGAAAAAGAGATGGAGGAAGTACCAGAGAACATTCCGGATGAGTTGCCTGCTTCCCATGATAAATTTATTCTAGTTGTGTAAAAGAAGATTAATGAATCCATCATGCCTTTCACGTTAGATTCAATTGGTAGAATCATAAAGATTCATGCAGATATTGAGGGGTATGGGCTTGGTTTAGAGAAGGTAAAGGCAAAAAAATTTCTTTGTCTAGAGGATTGTTGTGGTTTAAAAATAAGAAAGAAATGGTTGCTAAGGCAAATGGGAAGACACTGAGTCACATGTTTGACAAGTATATTTAGTTTCAGAACAAAGAAAAAGCATAGAGTATGACGACCGACATATTTTATTTCTTCTTCTCTTCCCTCTCTTATTCTTATTTTCTTGGACAAAATTGTAAAACTAAAGTAATTGGTTAAAATCCATTACTTCTAGTTATCTAAAAAGGTCCTTAATTGAGAATAGGTGGCAGACATGCTAAGATTTGATTTAGTCTTCAGATGCATGCCATATAGAGAGAAATATTAGGGGAAATATTGTCAGTTGTTTTCTTTATATATTTTGCATGTGTCGATTCGAGTTATTGCTTTCCTATTTGTAATTTCCTTCTATACACTATAAATATAAGAAGAACCTATGGGTTAGATGACCAGAATTTGTAATAGAAAGTCTTGAGTTCCAAACTTTGTGCTGAAATCCTTGATATATTTTTCGAAAGTTGAGGAATTAAATAGAGGAATATTCTCAGAGAACTTTTTGTCAATGTTGATTAGCTTCTTACTTTTGTGTAAATCTTTAGATAAACTTTGCATTGTCTAAAATTTATATTAGAATATTTCCTTTCATTTGATTCTATATTGTGAGATCTATTTGTTTTATCTATGTGTATGGGACCAAATCAGTAAAATATTTGTTGGATTACACATCTTCTTCTCCTTATTTCGGTATTCAACTATTCCCCGTCAACAAATATTTCTTTACACTACTTACTACATAATTTCTTAGCTATGGTTCATGAGCTTCAAAGTTAAAGTAAAACCCACAGATAGTTATTAGAATAAATAATTGATAGAAATATTACACGGGAGCCTCACCGGTAAATGAGGGAGATTTATCTCATGACTTCCTAGGTTTTTAGTTATGCATAAAATCTAGCCAACATTTTTGGTGATTCCGCTAGGGAACAACAAAATTTTAGTAGACTAGAGCTTATCTTACTAGTTCCCATCTATATTGAAATCTCAACCTAGCCGAACGCCCATTCACCTAACCCAATAAGGCTTAAGGAAGGACTGAAATTTTTATAGATTGGAAGAACAATTTAATTTCAATCATCCTTCTCAAGTCATGATACGTAGATCCAAAAGTATTTCATCGGGAAGAAGAATGCAAAATCCTCTATATTTGGATCATTTTCAGCATAATCTAGAAGCTGAAATTATCTATCAAATCTACTCTCGGAGAAGATCTGATCCATTCATCACACAGAATCAAAATCAGCCACTTGCCCCTTTAGTACTTGTCCCATGGGGAGAAACTTTTGATCCTCTGAATCTGACTCCTCTCATGCATGTGTTTCCTAAGGTATTGAGAAATAATTTCCCAAAATTGTTTGGAGACGACAAGTAAAATCTGGATGATCACTTGGCAACATTCTTTATATCTTATGGAGTACTTCCAGTGGATCATGAGGATTTTTTGGTCATATTTGTCATTGAGATTCTACATGACTTGGCCGAGGAGAATGGTTCTACCGATTAACTCCTATTACTATAATAAATTGGGCGTTCATATGAGAGAAATTTCTAAAAAGGTTCAAACCTATAGAAAACGTTAGTACACTGATCACCCAGATGAGGCAGTTGAAAAAATAATCACACAAGAACATGAGGGACTTTATTGCTAACTTCCAAATGATTTTATTTAAAATCCCCACTTCTACTGTGCTTAGTGATGAAAATCAAAAGATGTTTTTTATAAACTCTTTACTTCCTGAAGTTTGATATCAGCTATGGAGGGCAAGACCTTTGAATATTCTAGAGGCACAAAACATATTGTAGTTAAATTTTAAGATGACTTGATTATGGATAGGAAGATCAAACAATCATCCCATAAAGCTAAGGGAACTTCTTCAACAAATACTTCTGATCCTCTGCTATAGAAGTTAGCCAATGATATGCTACAAATCAAGAAGAAAATAGCTCAAGGAGGAAATGTAACTCCTTTAAGAATGGTTCCTACTCGGACTTTTAATGGTCAAAATCAAAATTAAAAAAACTTCCTAATGCACCACAAAGGTTTACAATTGAAACTTCTCCAAGGAAATAATTGGAAACAAATGAAAAAGATCATGTTCGATGAATTACTTAACAAATAAGACTTTGTTGATCCTGCTAGTGACTCCAACATTGGCTACCTATACTATGAATCTGATGAAGGATATTACGAATATTTTGAATATAGTGATGTTCATACATTCGCGATGTTCACAAGGTCTCAAACACATCAAAATGTGGAAGCTTCCTCAAGTGAACAAAGGAGAGAAAGGGAAGATCCTAGACCAAATGTTACCATTCTAAAAAGAGGCATCCCACTTCCTTCTTCTTTATCTCTAAGAGACAAGCATGTAAGTACCTCTAACCAACAACAAAGGAAAAATGGACAAAAAAATGAAGTAAGTTAAGGTATCTTGATTCCCTCTTTCGATATTATTGACCATGTAAAGAAGAGAAAGATTCAGATGTCAAAATCCGATTACTTGAAGTATTTTCCCGATCAATTGAGTAGATTGGTGAAATATGTACAGAGTAATGGTCCTAATAATTCACCGAACAATGCTTCACAAGGCATCTTATCTAACCCAAAAATACTCCTCCTTTGAATAATGTTGCAACTTATTCTCCTGCTACTTCTAAAAGGATTGAACCATTCTATGTTTCATTACTTATCAATGGTTACAAATTGATTAATTGCATTCTAGATTCTGGAGCTTCCAATAATGTTATGCCATCCAAAGTTTCTAATGCTCTAGGTATCACACTAATGAAGGCCATTGGAAGATGTTACTCAATGGAAAGACAAGTACCTCTCATTGGATAAATAAAATATGCACAAGCAATGCTTGCTTCCTTTCCAGATAAAATATTAAAGATGACAATCCTGGTGGTAGATATTCTAGTATCTTATGGCATGTTATTAAGAAGAAAATTCTATAAGGAATTAGGAGGAGAGGTTAAGATGGATTGGTCTTGCACACATATCCCAATTAAAGGAGTTAACCAAAAGTTGGAACCAGAGAAGAAGTCCAAGTATACAGTCTCAAAATATGAAGACCCTAGATCTCATATCCTTTTCCAAGAATCAGATCACGGGGTCTACTACCTAGAGTTGGATAAAGAAGAATCCCAACCCATAACTCATGACCCACTTAAATTGGACAAAGAAGTTGTACTCTATATTTTGATGGTAGTTATTATTCACTTGGATATGGTGCAAGTGTTGTGCTTATTTCTCCTTAAGGAAAGGTACATGCACATTCCTTTAAATTAATGTTTGAGAATAATAAAAACGTGATGAGAATATGAAGCATTGCTATTAGGAATGGAGCAAGTTTTAACAAAGGAAATTAAATTGTTACATGTAAGATTGGATGTTTAGTTAATTTTCAAGTAAATACGTGGTCTTTATCAGGTTAAAAAAGATAAAACTACGAAATTATAGAGATCATGTCTATTCGGCTATTATGTATTTTGTATCTTTCTCAGTTTCTTATATCCCTAGAGATCAAAACTCTAGAGTTGATTCACTGGAAGTTACTACAGCCCTATTGAATCTAGATTAACCACCTACACTCTTTAGATAAGGTGATTACAAAGTGGAAATGGTTTTCCATCCAAATGTGCCTGATAATGTTCAACAATGGCATGTCTTCAATGATGATCAGTAGATTGTTGCTTTAATCCAGAAACAAGAAAAATTTGAAGAGATATATATGAAGGAATCACTTGTTTCGAAGATATACCACGGTGGGTAAATTTGATTCAAATATTGAAGGTAGTCAAGAGATCATTCATCTTAAAGGAAATAAAATTCCTAAAGGTTTAGTGTCTCTTGAAGAGATGTTCGATAAGTATGATCAAGTTCTTAAAAAGAATAAATAATGTGGAGAAATATCTACTTGTGATGTGTAGTCACCGAACGGGAGATGATGATGACCCCAAGTAAGTAAACCTAGGTAAATTGTTTTCTAAAGCATAAGAAGAAGCTTTCACAAAGATTCTTAGAAACTATATAGATGTCTTTTCTTGTTCTTATCAAGACTGAAGACATATCAACCTACTAAAGTACAACATTATATCGCATTAAAGCAAGAGAAAAACTATGAGGCCCACTAAAACAACCCACTTGAGACCCAAGAAATAACCTAGGATTAGTCAGGAAAATTATGGAATAATTTTTTTTTTTTGTTTAAAGGAACCAACAACTAGGTTGCAAGACAAAAATTGTCACTAACAGGTTCCAGAACAAGTATAAATTACACTAGAACATAATATTCTTTTATTAGCAATTATCAGAGGTCACAAGGTCTAAATTTTAGGGTTAGAAGTTTCAGTTAGGTTTAGAGGGTAATTTATCACCATACCCACTCTCTAACAAGTTCATAGTTTCAACTTGATTTTTCTCACACTTAACACATTAAAAATTTCTCTAAATAATTCCCATTGGATAGGAAATTTCCTCACCTTTCCAATGATATAAATAAGTCCTCCTAACTCCTTATAAAACTCAAGTTATGGGCCGACGGGCCTTGGGGTGAAAATTTTCCCCCAAGGGTGGGCCCGTGGGCCTAGGGATGAAAAATTTCCCAAAAGGGACACGTGTCGAGCAAGGGAAAAATGAAACTTTTTGGGTGGCGGGTCATGGGGTGGTGTATTGAAATTTTCCCCATGCGGGTGAAAAACTAGTTTGCTGCGCTGGCAAGGCTTCTACTAACTGCGCCGCCAGGGACACGTGGCACCCAACAAACCAAAGTGGGGGAGAAAATGAGGGAAGGGTGGGGTGGTGGAGGTGTTGAGGAAAATTTTCCAAGGAGGGGAAAAGGGATGAGTTACACGTGCGAGACCCATGCATCCGCCGAGAGGATTTCACCAAGGCAAGGGCGGGAGTACGGGGCCACAGGGGTTATTTTAAAAAATTCCAAATAACAAAATTTCAAAAGGACAAGGTTTGTGAGTGTTCTACCCATCTTCCATGCCATTTGGCAACCTCTAATTGGCTGCAAGCTGCTGGGGAACTTTTAAAAAAATCCATTTTTTTCAAAAATTTCCTAAGGATTTGCGAAGGAAAATTTGAGTCATGAGCCCACCAAGGGAAATTTTTCCCAAAATTTTTTGCCCAGGGAAGGAAAAATTTAGAGGGCCATAAATTTTGATAGAAATCTTGGTTTTGGGAAAACAAGGACTTTATGGAAATCTCTTAATGCCCTCTTTGCACAAGAATCATAAATTTTAGATTTTAATAAACTTTAAGGGGTTAATTTTACAAAAACATCCCTGCAGCTTTTACAAAGCAAAAACCGGTAAATTTTAACTTATAAATTTGGTTCAATTTTATCTTCTCCTTCACTCAAAATGTCAAACAGACATGGAGGATTGTTCTAAGAAGGAGTTATGATGTTTTTGGAAGGTAATTTTTCTTTATTGATTCCAATTTAAATTTTTCCAACATTTGACAAAAAAGACGTGAAAAGGTTTGGGCCCGATTTTGCAATGTTTTGATTTATTTCCTTAAGTGTTTTTTGTCAAGATGATTTCAATGATATAATAACATGCTAAATTTTAAGTTTTCAATGTTAATTATTATTTTCATGTTCGAACTGTGCATTTTAAATAAATTATTTGCTAGTTTTAAATTTACAACAGTGATCAAATCTTGAGGGATCTATTTAAAAATTTCATCTTCCATATTGGAAATTTCATTTCTATTCTAGTCTAATACATTTAGTGATTTTAATCCAACCATTTAATAGCTAAAATGCAAAGTCTAATTTCCAATTTTAACATATTTTCAAAAGGATAAAGTAATACAATTCCTTCATACGTGTTTCTTCCTTTTCCATTTTTCCAAACAGGGATTTCAATCACAATCTAATATTCCAATTTAAATCAACAATGCAAATGAGGAAAGGTCTTAAAATCCTTTATTGATTTTAAAATAAATACATCTTTACATTTTTTCAATTCCTTGAATGCAGATAACAAATTTCAATTTCCTTCTTTCAAATGACCAAAACAGAATATAAATATCTTTCACATTTCGAATATACAACTTTCATAACCAATTACAAACATATTCTCTTCACAAAATATGTTACAATTTCATCCACTTTAAAGTGGGAAAGGTTACAATAAAATATATTTCACAAGGGATTGTCAAAACTATATTTTCCTCTACTCCAGAATAGTAACATGCAAGTTCCTTTTTTTTCAATTTGATCACAAAAAAGTGGGGGAAAGACAATTCTCTCCACCCAACCAAGACATCCAATCAAAGGAGAAGCTATCCTTCATCATTGGCCCTGAACCCCAACCAAAATGCAATAGAAGGTATGATTCAACTCATGGAAATAACAGGATTCCACAAAACATACACAAAACATTCTTTCAACATGCACATTTCAAATAAGAAACATATTTCAACACAAAATAATAGTTTACAATTGCATCAAACATTAAAATAGAACTCATGCTTCATCATACAAGTGAAAGGAGCAAGAACTATGGGGAAATCTGATTATGGCCCCCAATGGGAATTGGGTATCCACTTGTAACAAACCACCAATAAAATTCACCACACATGTCCTTATGCCCCCACAATCCCTCCTTATGCCCCCAAAATTTTCCTTATTCCCCCATAAATTAAAAAATGCAATCTATTTCTTTTCCATGGTGGATCCTAAATCCAAAATCCCTCCACAAAGAATTCTGATGCCACTAGCATTCCCTTATGTCCCCCCTCATTGATTCCCCATAGCCTTTTCCTACACCATTCCTATGGCAGTCATCCGAATAACCACTAAACACACAAAACATTCACCATTCACACAAACACAAAAAAATAAATAACAACATAAATGAAGAGCTAAGCTCCTACCTATCCATGGTAAATTTGTCCCAAACAACAAGGTTTGATATCAAAATATAGTCCCAAATTCAGCAACCAATAAGTATGCAAAGTTCTCCAATCTCCTTCCAAAAAGCAAGAGCTCCAATCATAATAAATTTTTTCCCAAGGAAGCATGAAAAATGTTTCAACAACCCAAAACAAGGCAATGAGTTTGAATTTTATAGAGGAGGGAAGGGAAGAAGATGATGTGGATCCATGTAGGATGCCACATCACACATCCTCAACTTTAAAACAAAAGTCAAATTTCATTCTCCAAAGCACAATAAAGAGGTGGGTGAAAATATGACAAATATGGGATAAAGTGGGAAGCTCAGAGCTGGAGGAGCATGCGAGGACCACATTCAGACACTTGGCATCAGATCCGAGGGTGCTTTGGAGGATGAGTTGGAAGTCCTAGAAAAGCTATAAATACAAGCACTGTAGAGTAAAAGAGAGAGAGAGAGTATGGGTGAGCTCTATAAAATACCTGTGAGGACTCGTTAATGGATAATTACATTTGGGAGAGGATGTATTAGGCATGGGATTGTAATTTTTTTTTGATAGCTTAGTTACATAAGTCCAAGCTTGCAATGCATGATGTGGTTGTGGTCGCTTCTCTCGTGACACACTTGTAATGGCTCAATGGATGTAATGAGGTTACCTGTTATATATACATGAATATCAATGATTCTGATGCATACTTCTCTCTCATGAGTTCTCTTTCCTTTCATGCTAAGTATGGATGCTTGTATGTTTCTTTTTGAAATGATACACATTATAGATTCTGTTAAGTACTCTACCTAAAATGACTACAAGGATCTAGAGGCCGTTCTGAGCCCTATGGTTCTTGTATGTCCTGAACCCATTTGAAGGTATTTTTAAACACAAATCATAGATGATGTTTCCCACTAAACTCACATAAAAGAGAGACTCGGCACCCGCGCATGCCTCGGGGTGAGCACCCAACTTTTCACTGGGTGATAGGCCGTGTGCATGGGGTTCCTTTCTTTTATGTTAAGGGTAAAAATGACTACATCTTGGTTCCATTTTTGGACCTCTTTTCAAAGTAGTGGGAAATAACATGCATCATGATCTATGTAGTGAGTAATGATAGAGTGGTTAACTTTGGAAAGTATTGAATCATGGTTTAAGAGCACATGGAGGATGAATTCACTCAGAGATTCAACACTGGACCTGAGTTTAATGCACGTAGATGGGTAGAAGAGAATCTCTACCATGATCTATATGAGACCTTTTTCTGCTATTTCCCAGTGGAACTATATGAATGGCTCACAACCTATGCATCTAGATCAAGTTGGCATTATGGATCACATGTGTGGACCCAAGAAGAATACCAGAGGCTGTAGGATGTAGATCTGACGTGGACCCATGTTGTGGATCATTGGTGGAAAGGAGTATTGGCTAGCTACACTCTGGAGTATGCCATTTCCACATATTCTTGTCCGGAGGTTGCTGAGTTTGAGTTTTTGTGGGAGCCCAGAGGATCATTTCTATGTGTTATCCCTCTAGCTATGAAGATCTTGATGATTACCATGAGTTTAGAGGCATTCCCAATGGCCGGCTAAACCATTCTGAGCATTGGGTGAGGAAGCTAGGGTGGAGGAAGATGGAAGATGTTACGATGGAGAAGGATAGGGAGGAAAGATGACTCAAGTATGGTGAAGCATGAAAGGGAGATTGCTAGACAATGTGAGGTTATAGGTGTGATGGATGTATGGTGGAAGAGATGTTGTGGGAAGGATTTGAGGTTCACGTAGAGAGGATGTGGAACTTGAGAATTTTGTGTGACCCCATCTTGGCAAGCGCGTGAGAGAGACCCCTTTGGCTTCTGATGAGAGTTCATCACATGGAGAAAGAAGAACCATTAGCATGCATCTGAGCCCCCTAGTGACTAGACCCTGGTGCTTGGTTTTCTAGATCAAGGGGAAAATATTATCGATCCAGTTGGTTACATTGGAAGTGATCGGATCTACACCCAGAGGTATAATTTCTCATTTGGGCCTTCTATGGCTGCAAACACCAACCCAAGTGTTAGGAATTTTTGGGCAAGGTATAGACACACAAGATTTTGGTCTCACATCTGGGAGTGGCATGGGGTATACTATTGGTAGTGGGGCATTATTCATAGACATAGGCAAGCTCATGGAACTATGGGGACCCTTGGGACCACTTGGGACCTGGGGACCGCTTGGACCACTTTAGGACCTGGTGGCCTGGTGGTCTAGTGGTTTAGGAGGAATAGGAGCTGGTGGGTCTAGTGGATCTGGTGGTTTAGGACCTGGTGGGCCTAGTGGATCTGGTGGTTCAGGACCTAGTGGACCTGGTGGATAGGGTGGAGGAAACACAGGTGGAAACCAAGGCTCTAGCTCAGAGGATTTGGGCCCCAACCACCCCCACAAGTTTTCTTTGAAATGTCTCTACATTTTCCGATTATAGAGGTATTGAGGATGTTGTGGAACATGTTCACAAGTGTGAACTGCTATGGCATGCAAAGGGTATCACAACCCCTAGAATGGAAAGGCTAGTCATTTTGTAACCACATGTTGCAAGGGCATGCGCATAGCTGGTATAGGAAGTATGACCCTCACCAGATAGTAGTGGACTATACTACTTTAAAGAATGCATTCTTGGTAGAATTCCACATTCCTGAGTTTGAGCAGAAGAGCATCAACACTTTGAAGGAGATTCAACAAGGAATGGACAGAGAGTGTGTGGGAGTATGATGCACACTTTAAAACTCTCTTGTCTAAATTATCATATGATATTCACCCTTCACAACATGCTCAAGTGGTTTTTGGAGGGTTGATCACTCCTTTTAGAAGGGCCTTATCTCATAAAACTTTTATAGACCCACATGAGGCATTGGAAAGCTCTACATGCACCGAGGCTATTGGTAGTGTTGATACTGGCATTAGCCCATTCCTGGAGGCTCAGATTGCTGCTATGGCCAAGCAGTTGGAAAATTTGTCTGTGAACTCAGCCCATGAGACTCGCAAAGTGGTTTGTGGTGCATAGATTGTGAAGTAGAGGGGCACGTTAAGGATAATTTCCCCCAGAGGATAGTACATGCCATGGTAGTAGATTGTGAAATTTTTCATGGGGACCATGATGCGAGTAGGTGCCCCTTGCTACAACAATGCACAATCTGGAAGAATGTATCTTGTTACTGCAAGATTTACACCTCTACAACCCATGATACTAAGGATTGTAGGCTCATTGATCAGATCCATGAGGCCATTGATCATGGGGTGTGCCAGACCAACATTGTTGCTAGTAATTCTAAGGGTGATGATGATCATCATTATGAGGAATGCAGATGGAGGCACGCGTGGAAGAGGTTTTTGAGGAGGGTTTCATGGTCATGGTAACCATGGAGGAGGAAGGACTGAGTTCCCACGTGGAACCTATTTCAACTGTGGATCTACATATCATTACAAACGTGAATGCCTGACTTATTACAGTGCTCGTGGTGTGGAAAGAAGCATAAGTATGAGGAGTGCCCAGAATTGTTTGAGCACATGAATCAAGCATAGCACGAAAAGACAAGGGTGCTACAATGGTTAGTATTAAGAAGGAAGACACCCAGTGGATGCCTCGGGTAACATGGGATGTAGGTTTGGAGCCTATCTTGGTAACAACAAGGGCAGAAGCCATGCGCACAAGAGAGATACCAAGACAGAGGAACCTGGTCTCAAGGGAAGAAGTAGTTCATGGAAAGTATCCAGACCCTGTGCGCATCAGAAGGAGGTATATCAAGACACTATGGATGTCATTTAGAGCTTACAAGGGGAAATCCAAGTGTCTAAAGGAGAAATCCAAGAGGGAGGAACAAGGAAGGAGAGTCGAGGCACCAAAGGATGACCTGGATGAGGTCAAGGAGGTGTGTAAAATGCTAAGGCAAGAGAATATCATTCCCTTGCTAGGATCATGGTTGAGAGAGAAGGTACCATGCACCTGGAGGAGAGTGTGAGAGGTAGGTCTTACACATGCAAACCTTCCCCCTCACAAGCCTTGACTATGACAAGGAGATCATGTTGAATGTAGTTGTAGATGGATGGCTCCTCAACAATATCCTCATTGACACTGGCGTGGAGGTTAATGTTCTAACTTTGGATGCATGGCATCAGATGGGAAGACCTGTGTTACAACCATCTTCGAATGTGTTGTATATGGAAAACAAGACTAAGGTGATGCCCATCGTGTCTTAAAGGATGTAACTATTACTATCCAGGGAGCTAAGTTTACTGGGGACTTCAAAGTCTTGGCGCTCACCGAGGCAGACAATTTCCCAGTGCTACTTGGGTGCCCATGGTGTTACAAGAACAATGCGGACCTTCAGTTCAACAAAGGGTACATCAGCTTTGAAAACAAGGAGGAGTGGGTTGTTATACCCCTGGATGATGGGAAGTCGACACCCTATATTGAACCTTTGGGGGAAGAAGTTCTGGATAGGATATACGTGTGCTCAATCAGGGACCCAGAGATAATACATCCTACTAATGGAGTTATCCAGTTTGAGGATGCTCAGTCAAGTAAGTGATACCACCAGTCTAGCATGTGACAATTGGGTGCATGGGACTTATGAATTGATGGGATGATAGTTGAGAGGGTCGGTGACCAAGGTAACAAAGGCGTGCACAGTTCGGCACCTAGGAGGAAAAGAACTACCCAAGTATTTAGGAGGAGCCTTCCCTGAGATCTTTTTGCAGGAGGTGGAAGCTCAGTGGAAGGGATGAGAAGGAATGGAGAGGGATGCTAAGTTATGTCTTACTTGACACAAGTGGCATGGTGGTGGGCTACACATCAGGAGAGCCTTTTGGAGTGGTGTGAGGTAAGAATTTCTCTCTCTATTAGATTCTCTAGAGCAATGTGCCCACCATCATCAAGGACTACCATGGGAAGGAGCCACCTCTTTCCATATCTAGGAGTGTGAATGGGTCTAGAGAGAAGGTGTGGAAGCTTTTCCACCATCCCTCTAGGTGCACAAGTTGTATTCTACACTATAGGGTTGCGTGTGTGCATGGTACATTCATTCGAGACACACCGCTAGACAAGGAATTGGCAAGAGCTCATGGATGACCTTATTCAAACCTTTGAGTATCGGAGTACCAAGCCATCAATTGATAAGGCCTTGTAGGGTATCAAGTGCCTTACCATGGGGGATAGTGCCATGATGGAGGATAGGTTATTTGGAATTACTAGGTGAACTAGGATTGGAGGCGTGCTTTGAAGAAGAAGTAGAGGAAACATAAGAGTTACAACTTGAGTGCACGTGTTTGAAAAAGGAGAAAGGAAAGTTGGTGTATGTGATTGATGGAGAGGAATCAGAAAGCTTGGATGTTAGCCACCATTCTATAGGGATGCGTGAGGTAGTGGAAAGTGTGTTGATACTCACGTGTGTGCCTACCATGAGAACCCTTAAAGACAAAGAAGGTTAACATCAGTTTCAGGAGAAGAACCTAAGGAAGCTATTATTGGAGACTACTGGTCGGAGAAGGAAGTTTCTAAGATCATTGATCTGTTGCATGAATTTGAGGATTTATTCCCACGTGGGTACCATGAGCTCAAAGGCATTCACCATTCCTTGGGGGAGATGAAGATAAAGTTAAAGGATGGTGTGTGCCCTGGTCAGAAGAGGCCCTACCGGATGAATCCCAATTTGTGTGAAGGTTAAGGAGGAGATAGACAAGATGATAGCTTCTGGGATCATTGAGGTAGTGGAGGAATCAGAGTGGATAAGTCTGATGGTAATCAACATCAAGAAGGATGGGTGGATTAGGATCTGCATGTGGATTATAGGGAGCTGAATGTAGTTTGTGTCATTGATCCCTTTCCACCCCCTTCACTAAAGAAATTTTGGAAGGAGTCACTGGGTGTGAAATCTATTCCTTTACGGATGGATTTTTAGGGTACCACCAAGTTCGGATTGCAAAGGAGGACCAGAGAAGACAACTTTTGCCACCGAGTGGGGAATTTTTACATACATGGTCATGCCCTTTGGGTTGAAAGAATGTGCCTATTATTTTCTCACGCATAGTGGTGCAAGCATTCCAAGATTTCATCCATAAGTTTCTTCAGGTCTATTTGGATGATTGGACAGTGTATGGTCTAGTTAAAGACCATTGTGACAATTTAAGGTTAATGTTTGAGAGGTGTAGGTAGTTGAGGATATCCCTCAACATTAAGAAGTGTGTGTTTACTACACCCTTTGGGACTTTATTGGGGCATATCATATGTAAGGAGGGCTTGCTGGTAGATCCCGCTAAAGTTGTAGTTATTGTGGGGTTAGGGGAGCCTACTAGCCAGAGCGCAAAGTGCATGGATTCCTTGGGCATATGGGTTATTATACAGGAAATTCATCAAGGGGTATGCCAAGATCGCCATGCCTTTAGAGGAACTGCTCAGACATAAAAGTGCCTTCCATTGGGGAGAGGCGCAACAGAGGGCATTTGATACATTAAAAGATAGGCTTGTCACCACACCTATATTACATTTTCCCTCTTGGGACAAGCCCTTTCATGTCCATGTAGATGCCTCAGGGACCGCTATTGGAGTAGTGCTTGCACAACCAGGTGAAGGGATTGTTGATCATCCTCTATGTTTTTTGCAAGCAGGAAGTTGACACCAATAGAGCAGAACTATACCACAACTGAGCGTGAGGCATTGTCAATGATCTATGCACTTTTCAAGTTTAGATAGTATCTACTAGCAACACCCTTTGTGTTTTACACCGACCACATGGCATTAAAGTATTTGGTGAACAAGCCTATTCTACAAGGGTGCATATGTTGGTGGGTGTTGTTGTTTCAAGAGTTTGAATTCACCATTGTAGTGAAGCCTGGGAAAAGCAATTGTGGACCTGATCATCTATCGAGAATTGATTCAGGGAGGATGTGCAGAGTATTGAGGAGACAATGCCAGACATGCAACTATTTAGGTTGTGCATGGCATGTGCCCTGGATTTGGAAGAGATTGCAGTATTTTTAAAGGAAGGTGTGGCACCGGAAGGAATGAAGACATTAGAGAAAAAGTAGTTGGCCATATGTGCGCATGCGCCCTACATGTTAATCAGTGGAGACTTATACAAGTTGGGATGTGATGAAGTTTTACGCAGGTGTGTATTAGAGCATGAGCCTGGCCATCATGGAGGAAGCACATGGAGGAAGTGTGGGTGGGCATTATGTAGGTGATGCCACCATGTGTAAAATATTAATGGTAGGTTTGTGGTGGGAAACCCTATACAAGGATTGTAAAGACTATTGTAAAGCATGTGACCATTGTCAATGCATTGGAAAACCCAGAAGGAGAGATGAAATGCCTTTGCACCCTATCCCTAGCATGGAGCCTTTTGAAAAGTGGGCAATAGACTTTGTAGGCCCTATTGCACCAATGGCGTGTAGGACTGGGTCACGCTATGTCATCACTTGCATGGATTATTTGACCAGGTGGGCAGAGGCAGCCCCAACTAAAGATTGCACAACAGCCACAATGGCAAGGTTCTTATGGGAGAACATTATCACAAGGTATGGATGTCCGTTGAGTTTGACCAATGATAGGGGTACGCATTTCTTGAATGAGACCGTGAGGATCCTTATTATCGAGTTCATGGTGGCTCATCACAAGACTACGCCCTATCACCCACAAGAAAATGGAACATGGAAGCATTCAACAAAATATTGAGTCATACCCTGACCAAAATTTGTGATGTGGAAGACAAGATTGGGATGACAAAGTATCGGAAAAGTATTGTGGGCTTACAGACAACGTATAAAAGGCTGAACAAAGCCACACCATTTCAGTTGGTGTTTGGCATGGAAGCTATTCTACCGGTTGAATTCATGTTACCTTCTCTACTAAATATGCATGTGCAGGAGGGTTGGCTGATGAGCAAGCACTGGAAGAAATAATTGAGGAGTTAATGAAATTGGATGAAAGATGATCACTCGCCAGGTGGAGCCAAACAATAGAGAAAGCAAAGCAGAAAGCTTGGCATGATCGCCACATTAGAAACAAGAAGTTTGAGGTTGGGAAGATGGTTTTACTATATGATTCTAAGTTTTTGTGCCATCCTGGGAAGTTGAAAGTCCATTGGTTGGGTCCTTACACAATCTCGTACATCCTTGATTTGGGCGCATGTGCTAGTTACAAGCCTGGATGGGATGAAGTTACCTGGACACTTCAATGGGAGTAGGCTAAAGCCCTACTATAAATAAGTCTTCTTGGTGTTTGTAAATAAGGTAGTTTTTCCAGTTAGTTTAGAAATTTCCTTTATGCATTCCTTTTCTTGTGTTTCCCTTTCACGTTGTTGTTTTGTTTTGCGCCTTGGGCACCAGTAACCTTATTACTACTTTTGAGAATTTGTGAGTGTGCAGAGGACCACACATCATTTTAAGTGTGGGGTGGAGTAATGTGAAGGAGTGCATGGTTAGAGTGCCAAGGAATTTTATGTTAAAAATCCCTGTTGAATGGCCCGGTTGAAAGAGGTGTATGGAGAGAAAAGAGAGAAAAAGGATGATTGGTGCCAAGATAAAGCTACTTTTAGATCCCATGTACAAAGGAGGAGAAAGTGCATTAAGCAACATGAGGTAGGTGAGAGAAAAAAAATAGAATAGAAGAAGTGCCTTCGGTGCTGGTTTTACACGCGTAAGAGTCTCCTGTCGGGTTGGATTGGTTGTGCGCTAGAAGGTTGGAGGATTTTTTCACGTAGGTTGGGTGCATAAAGGGAAAGTGCTCAAGTCAGGCTTCATTTGAAAAATCCACATTAAATGAAGAAAGTATGGTGGTAGGTGAAGTAGCATTTAATGCTCAAAAAGGAAAAAACTATAAATAAGGGGGTTGGGACACTTCATTTTTCACTTTGCGTATAAGAGAATGAAGCACTTTTTACACCTTTGCAAACTAGGGCTTCCAAAAACTGATCCATGTGAAGAAAAATTTGGAGAAATTGAAGCGTGAGTAGCTAGTTTAGATTTGCAAACCAGGAGGAAGGGATTTCATGGGGCATGGGAGAAAGTGTGAGAAGATGTCATCTTGTGAAGGGAGTATCCTAGTTAGGGTTTGAAGAACTAGGGCATGGGGTTAAGTAAATTTCTTCACAAGTTCGAGATCCAGGGTTGAGAGAGAGGAAGAAAAAAGTAGCAAAAGTAATTTGAAGTGGGTAGAAGACCTAGAAAATGGCACCCAAGAAACCAAGCTAGTACACCCAAAAAGGGAAAAGGGAAAGGGCAAGGGAAAACAACAAGAAATTGAGGCAAGCACAAATGAGGAATGGTATGTAGAAATGCAGTACCCAGATGGAGTGTTGTTGGGGAAGGAGTGGGAGTCCCATCTTAGGGATATGTCCGTAAATGATTATAATCATCAGACAAGTACAATTGAAAAGGAGTTGGTGCTGGAGTTAGTGTGCCCAACAAACAAGAGGATGCTAGAAGGTTTTCCCATATATAATGATGACGTGAAGGTCAAGTTGGAGAAGGTAGGGTTACTACAACTCTTTGAGTTGCCCTACTTTGGGAAACCTGAGCGACTGTATAATGGCTGATGTCACACATGCATGAGGACTATTTCCACTTTGGGGTGCAAGATGCCTAACTCCTCAACTCATTTCACAATTCACAGGCCTCATCTGTGAAGGAGATGGGTTGGAAGATGATTTGATAGACAAGGAAGTGATTAAGGAAACTATCGCCACTCTTTCTGTAAAAAGGGGTCAAGATATTATGATGTCACAGACATCAAGGATCCAAGTAATGAAGATGGCCATGCACCTGGTGTCAAAGCTAAATGGCTAGGAGAGATGGACTCAAGTCAGTAAGCCATGGTTAAACATTTTCAAAAAATTTTAGAGGGCACCATCTATAATTTGTCCGCATTCATCGTGGATGAAATTATCAACTACGTGAAGGAAGGTGACAGGATCCTTTTTGGAAATGTGTTCTAATTAACCATCGTGTTTTTAGAGATCGGGGTACCAGATGCATCAAGATAAATTTGTATGGGAGTACCCTGATGAAAACCCCTCACCCACCAAAATATTTGAGAAGTACGCTTGTGACACTATGACAATAGTGCACAAGGTGTGCTTGGAGAAGTGGTACACGCATGCCTGAGGAATGTGTTTGGGGTAGAATGGAGAATTCCTAAACAACTACCAATGGCCACTAGGGGAGAGAAAAATTTTTTTTTGTGTACCAGCATTACTACCTAGGTAGATTCAAGTTGATAGATGACTCATGGAGCCCTTGGTGCAAGCTCCCTTTTCCTTCATAGCTCAAGTACTTCCAAGTGGGAGTAAACAGATTCAAGGAGTCCAAAAAGTTTAAGTTGGACCTTGGTGGCTTGGAAAAAACCACAGGAATTGTGCAAAGGGTTGGTCTACCCTAGAAAAAGCATGCATGTACATAGAGTGGTACGTGTCTCATGAAGTAAAATGACAAGGCCCATGACTCTACCCATTGCAGAGGATCCGCGGTGTGCATTTTCATTCACATAAGGCCCAAGTCAGAGAAGGGCACATACCTAGAGAATGAGGTATCTATACCTCAGGATCCAACTGGAAGGAAAAGGCCCACGCTCAAATGGGAGGAAAAAGAACTAGAAAAGAAAATCCCAAGTGTGGTGGGGACACAGGAAATAGGTTCCCGGGACAAGCATGCAAAACCAAAGCACGTACGTACGCGTAAGAAAAAGGCCGTAATAAGGAAAAGACTCAAACCTAGAGGAACCATCAGATAAGGAGTCTTCAAGAAGAAGAAACAGAGTCACCTACACTGGAATCTCTAGTTAGGAAAAAGTAGAAGGTAGAAGAGGGGACCACCTCGGAAGAAGCTGGAAGTATGGATAAGTACATGGAAGAGAAGGATGGTAGTGAGGAAGAAATAAGTGGGGAAGAGGACCCCGGGAAAGATCAAGGGCCACCTATTTTTAATATACATGATTTAGAGGAGGAAGGCAGAGAAGAAGAACAAGGGTTTCTTTTTTGTGTGGCACAAGGATAGCCAGCAGGAGGAAGCACCCAGGACATGGGAAAAGATGAAGAGGCTAGCACACAGAAACAAGAGGTGCCAAGCTCTCACAAGAACAAATGGACCAAGGTGGCAGTAGAAGAAGAGACAAGGAACATTGAGAACCTGGTGGAGGACAAGGTGGAGTGCAGTGTGGAGCTAGTTTTAAACAAGGAGAAGGAGAGCACGGAAGAGGAATGTGGCAGCACTAGAGGCCTGATTTTGACTGTAAGTATTCCCAAGGGAATGCATGCATGGGAGGAAGGTGTGTAGAGGGAGGGAGGCTAGAGATGGGTTATATTGATGACCCCAAGAAGGTGTTTTCACACGTGGTTCTAGAGTACACTTCAATGGAGGAGCTTGTATGCATGTCATCTTTCGACAAGGAGGCTGCCTACCCATGGACATGGAAGATGATCTCTTGGGAAATTGAGTCCCACCTTGATGAACCTAGAGTTTGAGGTAAGCTAAGGGGAAATAGTAACATTTCCAGACTAGAGAAGATAACCTAGTGGTGGATACCCAACAAGCTCTCGGATGAACAACTGAGCAATGTGCTTAACAAAGTCTCCATTGAGATAGAAGCTAGACTCTTTGAGAGGAATGATAGGATCAAGGATCTGGAAGGGGAAATGAAGGAGAAGGAAAAAGAGCTAGCTACATTAACCAAGGAGCTGAGCTAGGAAAATTTAATCAGCACCCAGTGGCAATGGGAATTGAAGGATGAAAAGGCCAAGGTGAGCGTTGTGTACAAGAAGGTAGAATCCATCAATGGGGCCATACTATTAAAACATCCAGACCTGGCATCACCCACACAAAAGTATGGATCTACCTTGGGATGCCTGGAGGATTTGACAAGAGTGCTCACCATGGAAAGATAGCCACCAGCCTTGGAATCTATAGAGGAAGTGGCCGTGTGCTTAGAGAGGGAAGATAAGTTGAAAATCATGGCACTGCTCATCGCAGAGTACAACAAAGTGCTTGCTGATGTAAGGGCTGCTTCCTGACTACTGAGGCCATGTATGAAAATTACGTGGATAGAGACAAAGTGGCAGGCACCTTGGTTGCCACTCATGAGGCTGAACTCAAGGAGTTCTAGGAGAAAAACAAGGGGAATAGGGTGGAAAGAGACAAAATCCTTTCCGAGGTTGAGAAGAAATCAGAGGCCATTGAAACCTTAAGGGTTTCAATCAAAAACTAGTTAAAGGAGCTATATCCACGTATCACACAAAGAATGGATGTTGGAGGATATATGCAAAGAGTTGGAGAAAATCATGGATGTTATGAGTGTGCAAGGAGATGGACTGAATTTTGAAGAGGTAAGCACCCTGGTCGGTGACCTCTGTCAAAGAGCGCAGGTGAAGTCGATGCCTGGAATAAATTGGAGGCCGACTTGCAAAAGGATTTTCCCAGTCTATTGCAATGATTCTTTCACTCTCCCATTCTTTCTTCTTTCCCATTCTTTCATCCTCTTATTCTTTTCCTAGGCGTAAGCCTATTTGTATTCTTTCTCTCACTAAGGGAAGTGTTCCCATGGATGGAGAACAGGCATAGTGTGGGGTGATGTTGGGCCCCTAGAATATTAACTAAGTACAAAAAGGCACAAGGACAAAGCATGCAAGGCAAGGGTTTTAGAAAAGGGTTTAAGGAATCCCATGGCACATGCACACATGATGCATGTGGAAAAAACCAAGGGTTTGGGACTTAGAAAAATTGGACATTTAGAGTAGAACACGTGAAAAGCATGACCCGACTATGCATGGATAAGGTGCCACCTGGTGACAGGTTGGCCCAGAAGGAGCATGCCTACGTGGTAGAATCTTCTAGAAGCACATCATGGGATAAAGTGGGAAGCTCAAGCCTGGAGGAGCATGCTCACATGGAGGACCACATTCAAGACACTTGGCATCAGATCTGAGGGCTGGAGGATGAGTTGGTAGTCCAGAAAAGCTATAAATACAAGTGCCTGTAGAGTAAAAAAGAGAGAGATGAGAGAGTATGGGTGGAGCTCTACAAGAATTACTGTGAGGACTCTGCTAGTGGATAATTACATTTGGGAGAGGATGTATTAGGCATGGGATTGTAATTTTATTTTTGATAGCTTAGTTACATAAGTCCAAGTTAAATGCATGACTGGTCGCTTCTCTGTGACACTTTGTAATGGCTCAATGGATGTAATGAGGTTACCTGTTATATATATACATGAATATCAATGATTTTGATGCATACTTCTCTCTCATGAGTTCTCTTTCCTTTCATGCTAAGTAAGGATGCTTGTATGTTTCTTTTTGAAGTGATACATTATATATTCTGTTAAGTACTCTACCTAAAATGACTGCAAGGATCTAGAGGCCGTTCTGAGCCCTATGGTTCTTGTATGTCCTGAACCCATTTGAAGGTATTTTTAAACACAAATCATAGATGATGTTTCCCACTAAACTCACATAAAAGAGAGACTCACACCCGCATGCGTGCCTCGGGTGAGCACCCAGCTTTCATTGGGTGATAGAATCCCTAACAAAAAAACAACACACACAGCACAAAACATGCATGGGGTTCCTTTCTTTTTCCTCCGGAAGTCGAGTGGAAAAAATGTGGAAACTAAAATCAGAATAAGGTATCATCCTCCCATGTAGCTACAGTCTCATCATATTTGTCCCACCGCACTCGAACCCGATCAACCCTCTACCTCGAAGGCCCGGTGGTCCTATAATAGAGGATGTAAACGGGCTCCACCATCACCTTCCCCTAATCCTGCACCTGTAATGATGTCTAATCTAATAGATGAGAAGGATTTGAAACATATCTCCTAAGAACTGAAACATGAAACACATCATGTATACAAGACAAGCTAGGTGGTAATGCTAGATAGTAAGCCAAAGGGCCAATACACTCCAAGATATCAAAAGGACCAACAAATCTAGGAGATAACTTAGAACCTTTTCCATAATGGATAGGGCTCTTGTGTGGCCTATCACAAAGGAACACCTTCATGCCCACATCAAAACTATAGTCGATCCTATGCTGATCTGCATACTTCTTCCGCCTGTGTGTGCCTCCTGTAGTCTCTCGAGATCAATACCACCTATTGCTCCATGTCTTGCAACAAAGCTAGTCTAAGAAAACCCTATCCTCTACCCTATCCTAGTTAAGAGGTGTTCATAACTCTCTACCCTACAAAGCCCGAAAAGGAGCCACTCTATGGAACTCTATAAACTATTATTATAGGCAAACTCCACGAGTACATGTACTCCTCCCATTTAGATTGTTGATCCATCACATACATCCTGAGCATGTCCTCTAAAATCTAATTCACCCGCTCATTCTGTCCATCTATCTTGGGGTGATATGATGTGTTGAAGTTGATTCTCGTCCCGAGGGCATGCTGCATGGTAGTCTAAAAATGGGAATTGTATAAAGGATCGTGGTCACAAATGATCTTCCATGAAATCCCATGCAACCTAACAATCTCATCCAAATATACATGTGCCACTACTCTAGCTGTATAAGTGGTCTTCACCAGAGAAAAGTGAGCCAATTTTGTCAATTTATCAACTGTGACCATAATGGCAACATGGTGATATCTCGACATCGGTAGCCCAACAATGAAATCCATGGAAATGGTGTCCCACTTCCATTTCGGTATAGCATGAGGAAAAATAAGGCCAGCTAGATGTTGATGCTTGGCCTTAACTCTCTAGCACTCTAAACATCGTGACATGAACTAGGCCATGTCTCGATGAATTCCTCTCCAATGATACAACTATCACAAAGTGGCATGCATCTTCTTCACCCCGGGATGGGCTGAATAGGGTACACAATGTGCCTCTACCAATATGTCCCACCTTAAGCCTCCATCTTTGTGAACATAAATATGGCTTCGTGCCCGAGAAGACCGTCTCCCTTTAAAGAAAAACCATCAAACTTCCCCTCAAGGGGTCTCGAGACTTGATCTCTTCTCAATGTAATGGCAAGTTGTTGAATAATCCTACTCCATAAATCTATGCTTACCGAGGTGTTCATAGCCACATGTCTCCGTTTGTTAAGAGCATCTGCTACCACAATCTCCTTCCCCTTCACATACTCGATCTCCATATCATACTCACAAAGCAACTCCATCCAACACCACTGACGAATGTTGAGATTGGGCTGCGTGAAGAGGTGGTGAAGACTCAAGTGATCTATCCTGAGTGTGAATCTCCTACCAAGAAGAAAGTTCCTCCATCGAACCAAAGCATGCACAACTGCCATAAGCTCAAGATCATGAGTTAGATAATTAAGCTTGTAATCTTTGAGTTTGCAAGACTCAAAATCCACTACTTTTCCCTCATGCATCAACACACCTCCAAGCCTTGGTAAGGAAGAATATGTGCAAATGAAAAACTCACCTGTGGATCTAGCACTGCAAGAATAGGAGCTGTGGTGAGGCACTCCTTCGATTTCGGAGTCTTGCTCACATATGTCTAACTAAAAAAAAATTCCCTTTCCTACGAAGGGAAGTGATAGGGTATGCAATCCGAGAGAAGTTCTAAACAAATCTCTGGTAGTAGTATTTGCTAATCCCATGAAGTTACACACCTCCATCACCGTAGTGGGTACTAGCCAATCCATAATGGTTCTAATCTTGCAAGGATCGCGGCGATATCTTCCCCATAAATTATATGACCCAAATACTACACCTATGTATGAAATAATGTACACTTCTCAAGTTCCCGTAAAGTTGCTTTGCTCCCAAAGACATCGAAGAACCTAGAAAAGGTTTCCCTCATGCTCCTCACACGTACGTGAGATTAAATCAAAATGTCATCAAGGAAGATGAGCATGAAGTGATCTAATAAGGTCCGAATACTCCATTCATGAAACTCTTAAAACTACGGGGAAGTAGTCAAACCAAAAGGCACCACTATGAACTCATAGTGCCCATATCTCATACAAAAAGTGGTCTTATGAATATCAGCCTCTGAAATCCTCAATTGATGATAGCCTGACTTAAGATAAATCTTAGAGAAAATCATGGCTCCCTTCATCTAGTAAAACAAATCATCAATGTATGGAAGGGGATAACAATTCTTGATCGTTACCTTATTCAAGTGGCAATAATCAATACACAACCACAAAGATCCATCCATCTTTTCACAAAGATCACCAAAGTGCACCCCAAGGGGATACACTAGGATGGATAAGGCATTTCTCTAAAAGGCCCTCAAGTTGTAACTTGAGCTCATAGATCTATGGGGTCGTCATCGATAAGGTGCTTGTGAGATAAGCTCTACTCCCGAAACCAAGTCTATATGAAAATCAATCTCACATGGGGGTGGTAATCTCGATAGCTCCCTAGAAAGACATCAATAAAATTTCTCAAAAGGGTGTGATCATCTAGCGGTGGTCCACTAGCCCCATCCTCTACGATTGGTCACCGACCGTAACAAAATACATCGACAACCCCTGTCACGCACACACACGCGCTTAAGCTGAATAGCGGAGATGGTGCAAATAGAAAAGTGTCTCTTGACCCCTAAAATTACCGACTCAACTCCTAAATCATCTACATAAGATATAGTCTTTTAGTAACAATCTATCCTCACCTTGTGTGTAGATAACCAATCCATGCCCAAAATGACTCCATACGAGCCCAAATGAAGGATACGAGAGATCCAAGGTAATGGTGAAAGGTCCCAAATCCACTACACACTCCTTAACTAAGGATTCTACATGGATATTGGCTCCAGAGGCCATCTCAACATCCTAACTATGACCGTACCTAATCGCCACCTAGCCTGTATCACTCTACTAAATATGGTGTAATGAAAGAATAAGAAGAACTAGAATCAAACAATATAAAGGTAGGAATACCACCAATGCTACCTGTGGTCTCACCATCTTGTACTACGATGCTCTACCTAGTAGTTCTCAACTTTCGCATAAATCCTATGGCTATGTCCCATGTTACCTGTGTTGGCTCGAGATCTGTGTCCTACCCTTGTTGTTAGGCATCTGTGGGCACTCTCTTCAAAAATGTCTAGTAACGTCACAACCAAAACAACCACCTAATCCTCCCCAATGAGTAGCACCTCCAGTAGGTGCTCTGGAAGTCTATGGCATGGATCTTGATGATCCAGATGTGGTCTCCGAGGTCTCTACTAGTGAGATCCCACCGACCGAGCTCTAGGTCCAACTCTTGTGTCCTGATGGGACCCCTAAGAGGAGGCCCCATAATCTGACCTCTTTGTGCATCAGCTCTCTGTGGAGGTCTATGAGGTGGGTGTGACTACTGCTGCTACTATGGTCTAAATGATAACTTTGCTAAACCCTGTCCACCACAAGGAAGAGTGCGACCCCCTTGATCTCGTTGTCCTATATCTATTGTATGCAGCTTTGGACTCATTCTCTAGCTTGTCGGGTCTTCCCCCAAGTCTCCTATGCTATATAGGCCTTCTTGATGGCCTCAACTAATGTTTTTGGACAATGGATCTGTACACTTGCACCTCCAATGTCTAGATTCGGGCCTCAGATGAACTTGTGAATCCACACCTGCTCATCCTGCATGTACTCAACATACTGGAGTAGATCCAAAAACCTACTCTCATACTCTGCACTCTTGAAAGAGATGCCTATTGGAGGTTATGAAACTCATCAATCCACTGTTGTATGAACCTCTATGAAAAATATCTACTCTTGAATCTCTCCTCAAATAGCTCCCATGTCATTGTCTCAAAATCAACATGGAGCTTCTACTCCTCTATCCTCCACCATACTCCTGCTCCATCCCTCAGTAGATGGATCGCAACATGAGATTTTTGTTGCTAGAACAAGGACAAAGCTTGAAGCAACCGCTCAAGCTCACTAGCCAGGCCTCTACCGAAATCCACCTATGTCACCAGAATAATGTGAGGGTCAAAGCTTCAGGATCTCCCTGATGTGATTTGTAGTTGTGGTCTGATGGCCTCTAGGTCTCTCTGTGTGCTCATCCCTAATCCTAAGGCTCTAAGACCTCTCTCTATAATCTAAAACTCGGTCACCCTGTCCCCTTTATGGTGACTCTTCCCTAGTTGACTCCGTATGGAAGTTCTCTCCTCTATGCTCCTCGCTAGGTCGAGGAGATGCCTGAGCCTCAATAGATGGCTCCCTATCATGTCTAGATGCATGTCCTCCTCCTAATCCTTCATGTAGAGTGGCATTAACATCCTAAAGAGTCTATAAAATCTGGGGTAGGATGGCTGCTACACCCTGATCTGGTGGTGGTGGTGGTGGTGGTAAGTCTAAGTCTATGTAAAAATTCCCTCGCCCCATCTATGCCTCGTCCACAGACCAAGGTGTGAGTTAGTTCATTTTTCTAAGTTTTATTCAATTTCCATGTTTACTAAAATATGTAATTTCTAAACTAAGTTGTTTTCTAGATTTTAAAAGAGTGTTAGTTTTAAGTTTCATGTCCCAATTGTTCTAGTGTGCCCAATGTTCCAAGATTTTGAACCACTTCTACGATACCAAGTGTGATTCCCACTAAAACAACCCACTTGAGACCCAAGAAACAACCTAGGATTAGTTAGGAAATTATGGAATATTTTTTTTGTTTAAAGGAACCAACAACTAGGTTGCAAGACAACAATTGTCACTAACAGGTTCCAAAATAAGTCTAAATTACACTAGAACATACTATTATTTTATTAACAATTATCAGAGGTCACAAGGTCCAAATTTTAGGGTTAGAAGTTTCATTAGGTTCAGAGGGTAATTTATCACCATACCCACTCTCTAACAGGATCAGAGTTTCAACTTGATTTTTCTCACACTTAACATATTCAAAAATTCCCTAAATCATTCCCATTGGATAGGAAATTTTCTCACCTTTCCAATGATATAAATAAAGTCCTCCTAACTCCTTATAAAACTCTAGTTATGGGCCGGTGGGCCTTGGGGTGAAAAATTTTCCCAAAGGGTGAGCCCATGAGCCTGGGGATGAAAAATTTCCCAAAAGGGACATGTGATGAGGGGAAAAATGCACTTTTTGAGTTGGTGGGTTCGGGGTAGTGTTTTGAAAATTTCCTCGCGTGGGGTGAAAAATTAGTTTTGCTCCACAGCCACATTTTGCGCCATCAAGGACACGTGGCGCCCAACAAACCAAAGCGGGGGAGAAAATGAGGGAAGGGGGGGTGTGAGAGGAGTTGAGGAAAATTTTCAAAGGAGGGGGAAATGGACAAGTTACACATGTGGGTCCGCGCATCCACGGAGAGTATTTCACCAAGGTGAGGGAGGGAGTACGGGGACCATGAGGGTTTTTTCAAAAAAATTCCAAAAAAAAAATTTCAAAAAGAACAAAGTTTGCGAGGGTTCCACCCCTCCACCATGCCATGTGGTATCCTTTGATTAGCTATGGGCTAGCAAGGCAACAGGGTTTTTTAAAAAAATTCCCAAAAAAAAATTTCAAAAATTTCTAAGGATTTTAAAGGAAAATTTTGGGCCATGGGCTGGCCGCTAAGGAAAATCCCAAAATTTTCCGGCCAAGGAAGGAAAACTTCAGAAGGCCATAAATTTTGATAGAAAGCTCATTTTTGGGAAAAAAAGGATTTTTTGGAAATATCTCGATGCCCTATTTGCACAAGACTCATAAATTTTAGATTTTATAAAATTTATGGGATCAATTTTATGAAAACGGCCTGCAGGCTTTTTAAAAGCAAACTGGTAAATTTTAACTTATAAATTTGGTTCAATTTGATCTTCTCCTTCACTCAACATGCCAAATAGACATGGAGGATTGTTCTAAGAAGGATTTAGGATGTTTTGGAAGGTGATTTTTCTTGATTGATTCCAATTTGAATTTTTCCAACATTTGACAAAAAAAACTGTAAAATAATGTGAAAAGGTTTGGGCCTGATTTTGCAATGTTTTGATTTATTTCCTTAATTTTTTTGTCAAGATGAGTTCATTGATATCATAGCATGCTAAATTTTAAGGTTTCAATGTTAATTATTATTTACAGGTTCAAACTGTGCATTTTAAATAAATTATTTTCCAATTTTAAATTTACAACAGAGATCAAATCTTGAGGGATCTATTTAACAATTTCATCTTCCATATTGGAAATTTCATTTCTATTCTAGTCTAATACATTTATTGATTTTAATCCAACCATTTAATAGCTAAAATGCAAAGTATGATTTCCAATTTTAACATATTTTCAAAAGGACAAAGTAATACAATTCCTTCATACGTGTTTCTTCCTTTTCCATTTTTCCAAACAGGGATTTCAATCACAATCTGATATTCCAATTTAAATCAACAATGCAAATGAGGAAAGGTATTGCAATCCTTTATTGATTTTAAAAGAAATACATCTTTACATTTTTTCAATTCCTTGAATGCAGATAACAGATTTCAATTTCCTTCTTTCAAATGACTAGAAAAGAATATAAATATCTTTCACATTTCGAATATACAAATTTCATAACCAATTACAAACATCTTCTCTTCACAAAATACGTTACAATTTCATCCACTTCAAAGTGGGAAAGGTTACAATAAAATATATTTCACAAGGGACTATCAAAACGTATTTTCCTCTACTCCAGAACAACAACATGCAAGTTCCCTTTTCTTCCAATTTGATCACAACAAAAGTGGGGGAAAGGCAACACTCTCCACCCAACCAAGACATCCAATGAAAGGAGAATCCATCCTTCATCATTGGCCCCCGAGCCCCAACCACAATGCAATAGAAGGTGTGATTCAACTCATGGAAACAACAGGATTCCACAAAACATACACACAATATTCTTTCAACATGCACATTTCAAATAAAAACATAGTTCAACACAAAAAACAACAGTTTACAACTACATTGAAACATTAAAACAGAACTTAGGATTCATCATGCAAGCCAAAGGAGCAAGAACTATGGGGAAAGTTGCTTATGCCTCCCAATGGTAATTGGGTATCCACCTATAACAAACCACCAATAAAATTCACCACACATTTCCTTATGCCCCCCCACAATTTTCCTTATTCCCCCACAAATTAAAAATGCAAGCTATTTCTTTTCCATGGTGGATCCTAAACCCAAACTCCCTCCACGAGAATTTTGATGCCACTGGAATTCCCTTATTCCCCCCCACATGATTCCCATAGTCTTCTCCTACACCATTCCTATGGCAGTCTACCCAAATAGCCAATAAACACACAAAACATTCACCATTCACACAAACACAAAAAGAAATAACAACATAAATGAAGAGCTAAGCTAATACCTATCCATGTTAAGATTTTTTCCCAAACAACAAGATTTCAAATATCAAAATACAGTCCCAAATCAGAAACCAACAAGCATGCAAAAAGTTCTCCAATCTCCTTCCAAAAGTAAGAGCTCTAATCACATAATAAAATTTTCCCCAAGGAAGCATGCAAAATGTTTCAACAACCCAAAACAAGGCAATGAGTTTGAATTTTATAGAAGAGGGAAGGGAAGAGGATGATGTGGATCCATGTAGGATGCCACATCACACATCCTCAACTTCAACACAAAAATTCAAATTTCATTCTCCAAAGCACAATAAAGAGGTGGGTGAAAATATGACAAATAAACTTACACACTCCAAAAGCCCACACCCCAAAGGACTGAATTTAATAAAATGTACAAAGAGTGCAATTAAAACTTACAATTTGTCTTCCCAAAATGCATTATAAAAGTCTAAATTTAACCCTCCAACCATAGGTATGGTTGTTAAATGAAATTAAGAGGTATGGGACAAGTTTTACTTGTCCCACAAGCCTCCAAAACAGCCTCCAAGGACAAATTCGAATTTCTAAGGAGGTGGAGTGTTTCATACTCCAAAATATGACTTACACAACTCTTACACATACTTACACATCACTTACATATTTAATACAAAATCCAACAACTTCTATAATTAATTTCTTATGTCCCAATTTAATTAATTAACTTTTAACCATATGTTTTCTCACATTAATTCTCCACAATTTAATTAAATAAAAGAAAGGGACACATCACTAATAAAATACATACAATAAAACAAGGAACCACATAAAAAATACACAAAACCCATGGTCACATTAAAATGTAATCCCCCATAGGAATCCCCAAACACACACACACACACACACACACACACACACACACACACACACACACACACACACACACACACAAAACATGTTGCCATGGTGACCTTGTTGAATTCATCTAGAATTCTAATGTGGTTGGTCTCTAATCCCCGATGTTTGTTGTGATATTTTAACCTGTAAAACACAAATACCTCCTTTGGCCTCGTGGCCATATTAGAACATCCAATATGATATAAATATAATCACAAAATCAAATATACATATGAATCACAACACATCAAGGCAATCAACATTATCACTTACAATTTATATCAACAATTATATCATCATCATATAATGTCCATTTTTCTAGGTCTACTCACAATATCCAAAATCACATGCCCGAACAACATTCACAATATATCCATGTCAAATAGTATATCATCATCCACATCTGAAGTGTCTCTAATAATCATCATGCATCATAATTAAATCAAAATCAACAATAATCCATGGTCCAACATCTAACATCATACTAAATCAAAACCATAATAATGTCCATAATGTAATCAATAGTATCAAGATCGGTATCAAAAGGTGTCAAAGGAAGTGGGCACTACAAAAATCCCTTCAAGCAAAAACTATAGATGCGTAATCCAACCATTTCATGTACTATCTTTGTAGAGATTCAGAAATTATTAGATGTAAAGATAATTTACCCTATACATCATTCCGAGTGGTTGGACAATATAGTTCTTGTAAGAAAGAAGAGTGGTGAGATTAGATTGTGTTTTTATTTTCATAATCCCAATTAGGAATCATTAAAATATAATTATCCCATTCCAATTATGGATCATACTCTCGAGTTGACACCGGATTTGAGATGTTGTCAATTCTTGATGATTTCTTAGGCTATAATCAGTTAAAGTGGCCAAAGAATATCAATATAAAACATCATTCATCAAACCTTGGGAATGTTTACTTATCAAAAAAATGCCTTCTGGTTAATTAATGTCGAGCTACATTTTAGAGAGCTATGAATCTTGAATTTTCTCATCTCAAATAAAAAATAATAGTGGTCTAACTTGATGATCTGCCGAGTCTTTTCTAAAGTAGGGGTGATCACATTTTAGATCTATAAGAAGTCTTCATCCAGTGCCATAAGCATGGGAATTATTTAAATCCCAAGAAATATATCTTTATTGTAACAAAAGGAAATTTGCTAGGGCACATCGTTTCAAAAGAAGGAACCAAAATAGATCTTGAGCGGGTGAAAACCATTCAAACTTTTCCATTGCCAACCTCTAAAAAAGGAGTTCATTCCTTCTTTGGTAAGGTTAATTTTCTCAGATATTCGTCCTTGAATTTTCTAAACTAACTCATCATATTTAAAATATGATGAAGAAAACACATGATTTCAAGTGGAGTGATGAAGGAAAGGATGCATTCGAGAAGATCAAGACAATTTTTTTGAAGAACCAATATTGGTATCACCAGATTTCAGTAAAGAATTTATTCTTTACTATTATTCCTCTAAACACACAATGTCAGCAATTCTGATGCAAAAAAATCAAGAGGATGTAGAAGATCCTATTGCTTTCATGAGTATTCCTTTAAAGGATTATGAATTGAAGTATACTTTTATGGAGAAAATGCATATGTAGTTGTGAAAGAATGCAAAGAATTTAGGTATTATATCCTTTCTTCACATCTTTGTGGTCCTTGTTCCAGTATATCTTTGAAGTGTAGTCTATTCTAACACAACAAGAACTAGGGTTATTAATAAACACATAGGTAACAAAGGTGCAAGAATGTGACTTGGATATTAAGCTTACAAAGATGGTTCAAGGAAGAGGCTTATGTGATTTAATGATTGAGATAAAGATAAATGAGTTGGAAGAAGGAGAAAGTTTACCTATGGTTCTCTTTATAGATGTGATAGATGAATGGTATAGTAATATTGCCTATTTAATTTCCTATGGGGAATGCATGGATCATCTCTCTCGCAAGGAAAATTGCACCATTCAATTTAATTCCAAATATTTTGTTCTTTGGGGTAATGGGTTACAAAAAGGGATTGATGGTATGTTTCTCAGATGTGTGGATAAAGCTCAACAGGATCAGCTATTAAAATAATTTCATAATATGGCTTGTGGTGGTCATTTCTCAGCCCGAGTCACTACACAAAAAATCCTCCGAGCTAGGTATTATCGGCCCAAACTTTTTAATATACTACGAAATTGGTATCCAAGTGCCAAGCATGCCAACATTTTGTTGGACATGTAAAATTGCCTGCATTACCTTTAAAACCAGTTATAATTGAAGATCCTTTCCAACAATGGGGCATGGATTTTATTGGCATGCTCAACCTAGATTCTAGTGTTGGTCATCATTACATTCTTACAAAGCTATTGATTATTTCAGTAAGTGAGTAGAAGCCATTCCCATTAAAAATGCCACTTCCGTAGAGGTGTGTAATTTTATAAAGGAAAATATTGTCATAAGGTTTGGCATACCCAGCAAAATAGTAACAAAAAAATGCTCCCCATTTATCTTCTAAGGAGTTGGTTGAGTTTATCTACATGCATGGAATTCAATGGGTACATTCCTTCAATTACAACCCATAAGGGAATGGCCAAGTGAATCAATTAACAATCATGTGGAAAATGGTAATAGAAAATAAAATAACTTGGCATAAGAATTTTTTGATGCATTATGGGTAGATAGCATCACCTCGAAGAAAGCTATAGGCATTTCCCTTTTCGGTTGATGTATGGAAGAGATAGAGTTTCCTCTTATATTGGAACTTCTTGCTTTACTACTTTCCAATACTGGAAGATGCTACATTCATAGATGTTATTGACAAAATAATAATGTATCGATTGAATTACATGAAGTATAGGTTCAAGTAGCGAGATAGGTTATCAAAACACTAGATGAAAGTGAAGGTGATATTTGAAAAAAGGCCAGAGAAAGAAAGTTTGAGATTGGTGATTGGGTCCTCCTATGGGATAAAAGACATGAACCGAAGGGCATGCATGGCAAACTTGATTCGCTATGGAAAGGGCCTTTCATAATCAAAAGGACTGTTGGAATTGATAGCTTCATAATTTCTCATCAGGATGGAATTGAACTGTTGTTTCCTTTCAACAGGAAACATTTGAAGCTTTTCTCGGAATTGAAGGAACAGGGTAAAACCTGTATGTATATAAATAAAATTTTGGTCATTTTTCTTTTCTTTTTCTTTTGTTTTGTCGGTGTTGTGTTTTCTTTTGTTGCTTGACCCCGAACCTAATGGAAAAGATATGAAACTAGAGATGCTAGGATAAAATCTTTACTCCTTTCATTTTGACATAGATGAATATGTCCACAGACAGAGCCGACTGGTGTCCCAGATTTCACCCTGAAATTTGGGACTACCCCTTCTTTAAAAATTTCGTTCTTTTCAAAGTAACAGTCATTTTTTTGTTTTTATTGCCCACGGTTGTCGCCATTATGCTAAAGTATTCCCAGTGAATCATATAAGCCAATTTTGACAAATACCCATGTGATAAAATTCATTTTATCTCTCCTTGGGTTTTGTCTAAGAGAATTTTATTTTATTTACTTAATAAATAAATCATGTCGCACTTGAACCTTCATGAAGATTTTTATGCTAGTATTCCTACCTCTCAATAGGGTATTCACCAGGGATGATTTCTTACTAACTAGTTATTCTACAAAGAAAATGTATGTAACCGGCAACATTTTTTCATTTTTTATTTCTTTTGTGTTTTTTTTCGGTTTTCTCCACAGTCTTGCCTATTAAATTCCCTTTGATCCATTCATTCATTCTCAGATAATTTGTTTAATTTCTGGAAATTTTGGAAGTCATCCATGGCCTTAGAAAAAGGAATAAATTAATCATGGGGTGCTGATTTCTGACAAAGAAGGAAGGATGCAAGTCACACTTTATGAAATAAGCTTCTAGGATGTGAGTCACACTTTTTGGAAAGAAGGCTTTCGAGTTGCCAATGAGAATTTTGGTAGTGGCAAGAAAGATGGGAATTTTATGTCTACATGTAAGGTTGTTTTTTCCCATCATTAAAATCAAATCACTTAATCAATGGGAATTTTGTGGTGGCAAGCGGTGGGATTTTTTGCCTACTCCGGAAGGTTTTTTTTCCCATTATGAATGATAAATCACTTAAAGTACCAATGGAGATTTTAGAGCTATGAAGCAAGGCAATAATTCCCTTCAAGGAAGTTTTATTCACCCATTCAAGTCGCATTTTAAGAAATAATCTATTTTTATGCAAGTCACACTTTTTGGAAGGAAGGCTTTAAGTTGCCAATGGGAATTTTAGTAGTGGCAGGAAGGTGGGAATTTTATGCTGCACTGGAAGGTTATTTTTTCCCATCATTAAAGATAAATAACTTAAGTGAAGGATGGGATTTTTGATCTTCCTAGCAGGTAAAAATTCCCATTCTTTAAGACTTCTTAGTTTTATCATGCCTTCAAGTCAAAAAAATGTGACCCACCTTCGCATAAATACATGTTTTAATTAATATTTATTCCTATCTAAAATTGGCACCAAAAATAGGAAGAAAGTCAAATCATGAAGTAAATCTAAAGATAAAGCAAAGAAGCATGCTAAAAATAAATAAAATAATTGCATAAAAAAGAAAGCAGAAGCATGCAAACTTGGGCACCCAAATTGAGAGAAAGAGCATAACTTATTATTAATAATTGTTATAAATAGGAAGAAGAAATTATTAAAAATAACATGTAGTTAGCTATATAATCATGGGACGCAATAAGGAGGAGATAATTAATTATTTTTTATGGAACATGATGCCCTAGAGAATTTTGGCACCAAGGGAAGGAGTGATTTGTATTAAAGAATATTTGTCATTGTTGGGAAGCTTCCGGTTTTGGTGCCTAGGGTTGGAGAAGCTTTATTTTTATTATTTAAATCATCTGCATGTTAGTATAAGTGCCCGGGTGAATTATAAGATATTTTATCTTGCTTAGCATGCAAGAAAAGTGTCAAGTTTTAGGGCAACAAGATTTATAAGTAGATTTTGGTGACAAAAATTGAGTATTTATGTCATGGACTCCATATTTGTCTGAATCAATTACAGGTATTCATCACGGGTTCAATCAATTTCAAATACATTGAATATATCTTTTGAATCGAAGGAATTGCAATATCTGCACAAATTGATCCAATTTTAGGATCTTCTGGCAAAAATAAAAGAAAAAGAACTCAAACAAATATTATTCCAAGCATGATGAAGCATGATGAAAGAGAAGGTTCAAGCAGAATCATGCATTACTTCTAGGCTTACTGAAATCAATGATACAGACATGGGCCCTGAACCTATCACTAATTTGATTGACAGATCCAAGGCCATTGGTAGATCATCTCTTATGTGGGTAATAAAAATTAGTGGGATCATTCAAGCTTCAGTGTTTCCAGTCACAACTCAATTGCACGAGTTTTTGTGTGCAAGGTATTATGACCATTTTCTAGGACAGGTTTGAGATGCTACATGGAAGACAATAATCAGGTTAGATGCATAATTCATTAGTTATTACTTTAAGCTTCGAAAGTACACTGACCAATGGTGATTGCAATTAGCATGTAGGATGTTGGTAACAGATGGGAAAATCATAAAGTATATTGCGTGGGTATAATGAATAGTAGATACATGAAGAATCACATATCACCATAGAAGTTTCTGAGGAATATTCCATGATCCAATATTATGTAGGAAGTTGATGATATCACCAAATTTCTTTGTAGGATAAATGGGGAAGCTAATACCAATAACTTCCTCTCATGGATGTATGTCTCTGTGACAACCATTGAGATCAACAGAGTTGATTATATAATTAATTGGGTGGAGATCATCAGTGATAACATCAGTGAGAAACTATAAAGTGTGAGGTGAATATTCAACTTCAAAATGACTTCATACCTTTTATATGCATCAGCTTCTCAGGGGATATTTTCCAAACTGGATAGATAGGGCATATTGTCAAAAGATCCTATTTATGAGTGCTTTAAATATTACAAGGTGGTTGATGATGGATTCTTCTATGATTCATTTGCAAGTTAAATATTGATATGAATACCAACAAAGTGAGAAAGGAATCCTGAAAATATATCTCCGCATGGTTGTATCTTCATCTAGTTTGCATACTTCACATATCTCGGGGTTAGTGGTTTCCTCGGAGAACGAGTTAAGTTTCCAAGATACTCGAGTGATAAGTGGGTCATCATGGAGTTGTGTAGGCAGCTCATAGAGTTCTATGACTTACAATTAAAATGACAAAAGTCTCTGGTATCTTTCCAGTCACATTGGGTCATTATAGTTGCTAGAGAATCCCTAAAGCCGAGAGGAATGGAAGTAGAAATATTTTATGGGTATGAGCATGAGTTTTCCTAGCATGAATGAACTTTGACCCATATGGGGTAGAAAAGAGGATAGTTTCTCAAGAAATTAGAATACTCACATGTTCCTTCACTTGAAGACTTTTGGATGAAGTGCAGGAGTGAATACTAAGTCAGAAAGGGAGATTTCAGTAGGTTATTAGTGCAATAGATTTTTGACTATGGTTTAGCATGGATACCTGCAAATCTCATAGATGATGGGCATGTTGTACTTGACACATACCATCAAATGGGAGGAGATAGAGCTGTTCTTCAGGAAAGTGTAGGCGGTTTTCAGACAATTGAAGAAAGGTCTTCCACAGTTCTGGTTAACACTTCAAATTGGTTGTTAACAAAGGGTATTACATGGATGAGGATTTGATGAACCATATCATGGGGAATTTCACCTGCAGGGGATTTAAGTAAAAAATAATGAAGGTGAAAGTAGAAAAATACCGAAAATATCAAGGTGTAAAAGAAGTCTTAGGTATTAGAGAAGGATAAGTCTACATCCTGTTATACCAGTGTTGGTATTAGAGAAGGATAAGTCTACATCTATCATATCAGTGTCACTTTCAAATGAATCTTCTCCATTTTCAACTCACAACACTTCGGTAGCCCTAGGATCCTAGGAAAATATTATTATTCCACCGTTGAATCCAACATCATTTGTATTTTCCTCTCACCACCCATATCTTCACCTCTCCCTACGAGAAAATTTGAAAGCAAAAATGGCACAATTTGAAATATCATTGTCTTTGGACAATTCAAGAGGGCAGCCATAACACTATGGTGAATTCAAATGTAAGCAGAGTTAAAATATGAGATGGTGCTACATACGGTGACTTATCAATCCTCAAAGAGAAATTTCTTATCTTGGTTGGATCTGATAGTTCAGAGGTTAGAAAGGAAATCAACTTGGAAGAAGAAGACTTGTAGCTTCTTATGAGCTTGGGAGCTAGAGGCAAAAGGTCTAAAGCTGATAAAATAACTTCAAGGTTGATTATTGAAGAATTAGGGCAGAAGTTCATTGAATTATCAATTCCAGTTGAAGGGAAACAGAAGGGAGAGCTAACTACGCATACATATCGGTGACAAAGTACCATTGGGTAAAATCACAATGGAAGGATTAAAGCAAGATACACGAAATTTGATGGATGTTTTATTACTTAAAATTGATAAGGAGATGATAGAAAAAGACAAGATTCAGATGCAAATCTCCCAATTATGTGAGATCATCACTAAGTTTTCCAAACCTTCTTCTCAACCCATGTTAGTGCAGGAACAAGTATGCAACCGTGTTGTTCAAGAGATTGAAGATGCAAGGAACTAGGTCAAAGATATTTCTCAATAGAAAGAGTAAATTATTCACCAAGCTTTAGAGTAGTTCGAGGGAATACTAGCTAGCTTTGAGAATATGCACAGGGCATTATCTCAGCTAAAGGAACTAATGATAGGGATAGAAGATGAGAACATAGTTTCTAAAATTCATCTGGATACCTTAGCTAAGATACATTCATTGCTAGAGGATGTGTTAATTACAGAGAAAATTGTACCTAATGGATTAATAGAAAAGGGGAAGCAGTTAGAGATAGTAGTTTCCTTCTGCATGGATATCCTCAAGCTTATGCTTTGAAAAGGATGTAGTTGTTGGAAAATGAGATGGGGTAAGTACCAGAGAACATTCTATATGAGTTTCCTTCTTCTGTGAAAATTTTATTTTGGTTGTGTAAAAGAATATTCTTGAAGTTGTCATGCCTTTCACGTTAGATTCAATTGGTAGAATCGTAAAGTTTCATACATATATTGAGGGGTATGGGACTGGTTTGGAGAAGGTAAAGGCTAACACTTGCTTCTTTGTCCAAAGGATTTTTGTAGTTTAAAACCGAGAAAAACGGTTTCTAAGGCATATGGAAAGACAATGAGTCACCATTTTGACAAGTATATTCGAGTTTGAGAACAAAAGAAAGTATAGATTATGACAGTGACATATTTTCTTTCTTCTTCCCTTCCCTCTCTTATTCTTATTTTCTTGGGAAAAAAATTAAAACTAAAGTAATTGGTTAAAAGCCATTACTTCTAGTTATCTAAAAAGGTTCTTAATTGAGAATAGGTTACGAGACATGCTAAGCTTTGATTTAGTCTTCAAATTCATGCCATATAGAGAGAAATTTTTGGGGAAAATATTGGTAGTTTTTTTCTTTATAGCTTTCACATGTGTCATTTCAGTTATTGCTTTCCTATTTGTAATTTCCTTATATACACTATAAATAGAAGAAGAACCTATGGGTTAGAGGATCATAATTTGTAATCAACATTCTTGAGTTCCAGAATTTGTGCTGAAATCCTTGATATATTTTCTAAAAGCTGAGGAATTAAATAGAGGCATATTTTTGGAGAACTTTGTGTCAACGATGCATTAGCTTCTTACTTCTATGTAGATCTTTAGATAAACTTTGCATTGTCTAAGATTCATATTAGAAGCTTTCCTTTTCTTTGATTTTTATTGTGAGATCTATTTGTTTTATCTATGTGTATGATACCAACTCTGTAAAATATTGGTTGGATTACACATCTTCTTATCCTTCTTTGCGTATTCAACTATTCCCCGTCTATAAATATTTCTTTACAATTGCTTGATTTCTACATAATTTCTTAGTTATGGTTCATGAGCTTCATAGTTAAAGTAAAACCCACAGATAGTTATTAGAATACATAATTGACAAAAATCTTACATGGGAGCCTCAGGTAAATGGCGGAGATTTATCTCGTGGCTACCTAGGTTTTTAACTATGCAAAAATATAGCAAATAGAATGAGAAAAAGGAAAAAAAAGGTGTTGCGGGTATGATGATGATGCTTGAATAATATTTTCTCATATTGGAAGCCATGAGAATAAGAGGCCACGAAGTGTAACATGAAGGAGGAAACACCAAAGGACACTACTTGGTATAAATCATAGAGGTAGATGGTTTGTGGCATAAGGAAAGGTGTGTAAGAATGTATTTAGGCTTGGATAATTGTAGGTGCATGAAAAGGTTACAAATGCCACACGTGTGGAGGAAAAGTGTGAAAATTTTAAAAAATCTTGAGTAGGGAAAGGTGTTTTAAAATGGAAAAATTACTTTTAAACTTAAAAGTGAGAATAAGAGTTTAAAATTCAAAAATAAAGATGGTGGATTTTATAAGTATGAGAAATCTATAAAAAAGAGGAAAATTGACTTATTTGTTACCTTTCTTTTAAAACTGAATTAAGAAATTGAGTAAGTGTTACTGAGTGAATTAAGAAGAAAACAATCCGAGTAGCGTGGAGAAGACTTTAATGTTCGAGATCCTTGTAGAAATTTTGAGAGAGAAGGTTGAAGCACGAGTGAAATAGGGTTTGGAGGAGTTGAAAATTGAGCGAGTTAGGGTTCACGGGGATCAAATGTTACGATGTGAGGGTTTGAAACTAGAAATGAGGGTTTATGGAGTAAGAACTCCTAGGAAACTCTAAATCGGGGGTTTAATAGAGCATTATAGAACAAGTGGGTGTATAGAATCAAAGAGGAAGATGGAGGAATGAAAGAAACAAGGCCTGGTGGTGGTCAAGGGATTTACAGGAAGAAAGGTATAGAATTTGATGAAATATTTTCTCCTATTGTTAAAATGACTTCTATTAGGATTGTTCTTGGATTAGTAGTGATAGAATACCTACACTTAGAGAAGTTGGATGTGAAAAGCGCATTCCTTCATGGTGAGTTCAACAATAATTTTATATGCGGTAGCCTACAAGGTTATGAGGTAAAAAGGAAGGAGAGGTTAGTGTGTAAATTGAAGAAGATCTTGTATGGCACGAAACAAGATCCATGACAGTGTACAAGAAGTTCGACAGGTTTTATGCGGGAGTAAGGTTACTCAGGTGTCACTCGAGACCATTGCATGTACATCAAGAAGTTTCTTGATGGTATTTATATTATTATGCGTTTGTACGTGGATGATATGCTTGTTTTAGGGAATAACGTGTAGGAAATAAAGGTACTCAAGAAAGCTAGGTGACTCCTTCGTTATGAAGGATTTGGGTGAAGCAAAACAAATCCTTAGTATGAGAATAATTCGTAAGCAGGAAGGAGAGGAATCTAGTATTATCTCAAGAAGGTCTTAGAGAGGTTTAGTATACGGGATGCTAAAGCTGGTTGGTACTCCTTTGGTAGTTCAATTTAAATTATCAAAGGAGCGGAGTCCCAAGACCGATGAAGATAGGATATAGATGTCTAGGGTACCATACTCATCAAAATTTGGTAGCTTGATGTATGTTATGGTATGCACTATGCTTGACATTGCTCATGTCTTGGGATAAGTGAGAAGGTTTAAGAGTGATCCAGGTAGAGAGGCTGGAAGGTAGTGAAGTGGATCCTTTGGTATTTGAAAGGGACCATGGGAGAAACATTGTATTTCAATGGATCGAGAAAGTACATTTCGTGGCTATGTAGATTCAAACATGTTAGGATATTTGGAAAGTGGGAGGAGCATGACATGCTATTTATTTACTGATTGGTGATACAATGGTGAGTTGGATATCACAGTTATAAAAGGTGTTGGTTTGTCAACCACGAGAAATTTGAGTATGTTTTACGCCATTGAGGTAAGAAAGGAGATGATTTTTCTATAGAATTTTCTTGATGAGTTGGGTCATAAGAAGGAATTCGGGAGACTACACAAATGATATTCGAGAGCGTTATTCATTTGGTGAATAAATATGTTTTCCACTTTAGGACAAAGAAAATTTAGATGAGATATCATTTCATCAAGGAAGATTTGAAAGAAGATAAGTTGAAGTTGGAAAATATTCATACCATTCATAATCCTATGGATATGATGACCAAGGCGGTCATAAGGGATAATTTGAAGTTTTGTTCAACTTTGATTGGCCTTCATGGTTGATAATGAAGGATTAAGAACTTTTCTCAGTGGAAACAATCTCCAAGTGGGAGATTGTTGGGGTGTGGAGCATTTTTGGTCTTTTGAAATTAGTATTGATGGGTTGGAGTTTGAACAGTTAAGTTTGGAGACATCAAGAGCATTCTACGAGTCATCTATTGTTTTCATGTTGTGATGTTGATGTCACATTGTTGTTAAGTTTTTGTTAATTGGTTGTCAACCCCGTGGTATTTTTCCTAGCCATGGGAAGTTGAAAGGTTATGAATTTCAAACTTCTATGGTCAGCTTGAGGACTTCTTAAAAGGATTGTAATCCTATAAATAGAGTTGTTACAATATCTTGAATGTATCTTTAGTGTTCAATAGGTCTTGAGTCTTAGTGATCAAGAGGTGATCAAGAGTGATCAAGAATGATCAAGGTTGAGAAATTAAGGTATCAATTGTGGTTTAGATGTGGTTTAGCATCTTTAGAATTCTGTTGTGAGTTCACAACCGAGAGAAGACTTTGAGATTTTTTTTAATCTTGTTGATAATAAAATTTGAGAAATTTCTTGGTGGACGTAGCCCACATTTGGTGAACCATGTTAAATCTTGTCTTGTCTTCTTTTGTGCGTTACTTATGTATGCTATTATATTTCTGTAAGTATAATTATGCTAAATAATTTCCTACTACTCTGATTTGAGGAATTTTTTCCACCTATTGGTTCACAAATTCCTAACATATAAAAGATGGAGAATAAATTGAGGTATGTGACACTCATATGCATTAGATAAAGAAAATAACTATGTCTTATCCTAAGAGAGATCAAGAGGGGTCCTCGAGAAAGAGGAAGAAGAAGAAGAGGATGTTTTGCTTGATCATACATGTAGAAAAGAGATGCACTAAAAAAGGAGGAAGCATAGTGAGGGTACATGATCCGCTCGGTCAATCAAGGAGAGTATGCTAAGAACTAAGAATGGGCACACATGAACCCAAGTATTTTTGATGATGAGGACTTGGAGGATATACTAGTAGAGTATTTGATATGTGAGATATCTACGCATGAGGTTGAGAGAGAGACTTTAGTGAACATAGATCATAGCTTGGAGAAGGGAGAAGAGAGTGAAAAAACAACACAAAATCCCGTAAAGGGAAGAAGTGCCAACATGTGAAGAAGAAATGAGGTGAAAATCAAAGAATCCCAAGAAAGATAAGGAGGGTGATTATTTATATGTTATTAGGGATGATATTTGCACTTGAGGAAAGCTGTGAACCAAGGCCAAAGTAGTAAAGAAATGAATACTTTCCCAAACACCACATATGAATTTTTTTATGATCATATGAAGGTGTTGAGGTAAGGTTTCAAAACACAATTAGTATGTAGAAATTTTTCAGATGGACCTAATGTACAAAAAGGAGGGATCTTGCAAATGAAGAATATGTTATCAAGGAATATGCATACACATGAAGAAGAACAGAGTTTGAGATCAAAAAAATCATATACCATAGTGGAATTGAAGGATCCAGGGAAGAAATATAATCATGTGGACCCCATGTATCTAAATGATGAGTAGGTGTGTAACACCTTGAAAAAAATAGTTACTAATGTCACACACAAGACTTTGGATAAGGAGGATACCATGAGGCTCATGGTAGAAGATAAAAATAATAAAGAGAGTGAAGTAGAGATCCTAAAAAATTATATCAAGGGGGAGAAAAAGCACATGAAGGAGGCTTATGATATAATAGGAGCATTGGTGAAGAAAAAAATAGGTGCATGCCCCACCTTAGCAAGTAAAGCTCGGGCTGATTGACTACAATGATGCAATGGAAAACCTTGAATACTTAGTCGGGATGTTTATCATAAAACAGCAAGAGTGGTGTGGTGCCATCAGCAGAATAATTAGAAAATAAAAAGGAGAAGAATTAAGTGGCAATGGAGGTCAATGTAGCTGAGATTGAGGATGTATTGGCATAAATTAGGGATGCCAATAGCAAGGTTGATTTGTTCTTTGATATGTGTTAGAAGAGTGACCCTATCATTGATGCGCATATGGAAAAATAAGAGGTATATCTCAAAATAACATAGGAAAGGACACCAAAAAACAAGCTTGAGTGTAAAAAGGTCATGGAAGAAGTATCAGTGTAGAAGGAGCTAATAAAATACATGAGGGATACACTAGATTTCTCAATAAAACATATATAACTTTTGGTCTTAGAATGCATGGATATATTGGAGGGAGTGACTACAAAGCTAAGTGTATTAATTAAGGAGATGAAGGGAATAATGGATGAGGTGGCACTGACCCAATTCTAGGTATTAAGGGGGCGGCACCGAGAAAGGCCACGAGAGGAGCTTGTAGAGTTTCTAGAGATCCTCCGACAACATGAATCATAAGGCATATTACACATAGTTTGGAGGAAATTATTTGGATTCATGGTATTATTATCCTTATTCCTTATTCTTTGAACATTGTTTTATTTATTCATTTCTTGGAGATTTATGTTGGGTGATGCATTGTCAAGGACAAGAAATGATTCTAGTGCGGGGTAATGTTGAGTGGGAAAAAAGGCTATGTACTAGCCACGTGTGGAGGTTTATATCTGCACACAAGGGTGTGTGAATGGACACCCACACATAGGAAGGATAAATGCATGAATGTTTGTGCATGAGAAAATAGATTGCAGGGCTTAGCCAATTTTCCAGATACATAGCTAAAAATAGAAAAATAGAGGAGTGGCATTTAAGCAAGGTTTATAAATACGAGAAAAGTGGGATGGCTTGGGATGCACACAAAGGAATATATAATTGGAAAAATCACTTATAGAGACAAAAGAAGAGCATGCATATGCCGATCTAATAATAGGATCAAGGCAAGTCATGTATATTTAGGATAGTCTATTATTAGCAGAGAATGTAAAATCATGCAAGTTATTTTTGTGAGCACACCTATTATTAGGAGAGTGCATGGGTGATGAAGGGAAATTCCCCACCCATATGTGTGTATGTGTGTGTTGGGTGTGTGTGTGTGTGTGATGTATGTCTTTATTAAGGGGATTGTACATGAGAGTTTGTAAGTGTTAGAGAAAGATAGAGCTTCTTGAGGGTTTATGTTTTATGTAGTCATGGATCTTGGAACTTACATGAGAGCACACAAGTCCTATGCATGATTTTAATAAGGTTATTGTAATCATCTTATGTTATGTAATACAACTATGCTCATGATGGTGTTCTGAAATATCAATGTTATTATTATTCGTAAATGAGTTGTGTCCTTATTATATGTCTTTGAATCACCATGATTATGTTAATTCTCTATGCATAATTGGATATCTTGGTTATGAATATGGTAACTATGCATGTTAACCTTCTTATAGGCATAACAAAGGAGGGACTGGTGGTTACGCATGCTTCAAGTGAGCATCTAGACTTGTTTGGATGAGGTACTAGCACACATAGCTATTGAGTGGGAAAACAAAAGACTAGAAATTGTGAAATAAAATATTGCACTCATGATATTAGGCTTCTTACAATTTTTCATTCCTTATTTCATTGGTGTCATTTTTTTCTAGGATGATTATTTTTATAAGAGCTAATCATTTGAGTCTTTAACAATTTTTTTACCAAACCTAATCTTAATACTCGGAAAAGACATGGGATGGAGCTCATAAGTGAGTATGATATGGATGTTGAACATGCCAAAAGAAAGGATACTTTTAAGAGGATTCCTTGAGTCATATACAACATAGAGATATGGATTTGAATATTTGGATATATTTGATGATTTTAAACTTGGAGAAGCTACCTAGGTATATGTTCTATTTGGCACTCTAGAGAGATATAAATATATGAGTTATACAAAGAAATTTGTTGGGGTAAACTCTAGAAGTAGATGGAATTTTAAGGCACAAAGGGAACATTTATGTACCTAGAGAGGGTGATATGTGTCAAGTTATTATTTCAAAGGCCAATCATGCACCCTATTCATCTCACTCAGGGGTAACTAAGATACACACCAAATTATGATAGTTATATCATATGGTCTTCCTACCTCAATATATAGTAGGATTCATAGCGATTTGTATAGAGTGTCATATGGTGAAGGTTGAGCATTGACACCTAGTTGGTCACAATTACCTTCATGGCATTCCTAAGTGGAAATAGAACATTGTTTTGATGGATTTATTTTTTTCCTTTCCACTTCAACATACCATCATGATGTAATTATGGTCACCATTTAAATATTGACCAATACAACACACTTATTAACATTCAAGACCAGGTATACAACTAGATTCAAATCTAGAGTTTACCTAGATGAGAGAGTAATTATACACAAGATTATTCATAATTAGATTTGATTGTGACCCATTTTGAACATTAAATTTCTAGAGTACCCTTCAAGATGCATTACAAACTCAACTAAACTCTATTACAAAAATTACTCGAGATTGATAGTCATATTGATCTCGGTAAATCAATTTTTAGAGGTCATTCTTTATATTTACGTTATGGATCAATATTATTACTAGGAATATTATTTGTATTTATTCGAATCAATCTATAACAATAGATATCATATTTCTATTAAGATGACAACTTTCAAGGCATTTGATGGTCATGAGTTTAGGAATATCTTGAGTTAGGATCAGATTGAGGATAGGTGATGTAGCCTAGAATTTACTAGTAAAATCCCAGGCATGCTGGCACATCACTCAACCTAGAGTGAGTTCTCACCCAAATCACACAAAGGTACTAGGTCCCCCTTTAGGTTTACTATTGCAAGATGTTAGCATGATAAAGACTTAATGCATTCAGATCCATAATCAATACATCATTCTACAGTGCATGTTCAAATCTATATCTAAAGAATAATAGACTTAAATGATAACCATGATGAAATCAAAACATGCAAGAACCAATTATACTCAGGATTAATACTCTGATTCAGCCAATACACTCCATTATATTAAACATGATAAATACATAGAAGCTCATTACAATAGATAATACCATAACTTATGCACACATTAGATTTGGCAGATAACTTCATAGTACTTCAATTCTCACACACCTCTACTATACTACATAGTTCATTACATATTTATAAGGGTGGGGAATTTCCCTTCACTACTTGCATAACTCCAAAAATAGGTCGCATGCTGGAAATAGTCATGATCCTTTATAATTATAGCCACACATGCAAGTGCGATAACAATAGATCCATCCTAGTTAACTGTCAGTAGCAATTCTATCTTTATCCCACATCCATGCAAAGCACTCCATAGCCACTCTTCCAAAAATAGTCGATGCATGTCGCACAAGTCTTTTCCCAATTTATGTGCTCTACACGTTATCTCCAAAAATAGCCTATACATGTGAAAATGGATAAGTCCCAAATCTTCCCTTATATTTTGTGTGCGTGTTCTCCCCTATCATTTCGCGCCTTTGACTATGCCCTATTCTCTCGCATGAACCTCTTGTGTGCCTTTTGCTAAGTATTCCACTTTTTCTGCTCAACATTACCCCACACTAAATTGCATTTCCACCCGGAAATGGATACTCCTTGAATAATAAATAATAAAGTAATGGAAAGAATGTGAAAGAATTTCTATACAAATAATAGTTATTTACTCTACATCACCCTCTGCTTCAACTGGAAGAATGAGTTCTAGATATTCTTCCTTTATTTCTGCCTCTAAGGTCTGTCATTCACTCAGCACGGCCTCTGCCTTTTCTAGGATATTCACTGCAATAGACTCCAGCTCATCTTGTGTAATTTCTCCCTTCTCATTTTGTAATACTAACATTATGTTAGCCATTGCAGACATTCTCCCTTAGTAGATCCATTTTCTGCGCTATAAGTTTTCCTAGTTCATCCAACCTATTCTTGTGTGGCTCTTAAGCCACTGCAAGGGCCTTGCATTTTGCTTCACCACTATCAGTCTCTCCACGTGCCCCAATGTTTCATCCTTCATAGATTTTAGGAATTCATTTTCCTCTACCATCATCCTTATTCTGATGACTGCTTCTGGAGTTGTACAGATATTCAATGCTTGATCCACTTTCTTTAGCTCCTCCCACGAGTTTGAAGCAACCCCTTGTATGATGAAATTTTTCTAATCACTATAGCTTTTTCCCTTTCTACCTCTGTTTAGGGTATTTTGGGAACTGACATCCTAATTGGTCCCTCTTTAAGCACCATATCAACCAAAGTACGCACATAGTGCATAGTCGAAGGAAAATTTTTGGGCACCTTGGGATCTAAGTGTGGTCTTTCTTGGAGGACATGATCCCCAATCTCCTCTGCCATGCTAATAAGAACCCCATTATTTTTCTACTCCAGGTCCTTTTCTTGTTTTAAGTGCACGATCTCAACATCCTTGGCCTTAATCTCTTCCCTCAAAGCACCTTGATAGTGGCATATTTTTCTATGTTCCTCCACGCAATAGATACCTTCACCAAGGAATTTCTTACACGATCATCAAACCAAGATAGTTGCTTTCTTTTACACATGGTGGTCATGTCCTCATCCATTAGCTCTCATCCATATAACTACTTTGACTCACCGTGCTCAAAACAGCACAAAATTTTTTTCTTATGTCCTCAACATAGCCCAAATATAGAACAATAAACTCTCCACTTGTCCTTTTACTTCTCGGCCCCTTAGGAACTAGTGTGCCAAGATTTGGAGCTGGATATTCAATTTTTTGAGTAGTATCTTGATCTGTCTCTCCTTCCTTGACTCCTTCTCCTTCATTATTCACATCTCCATCTTTCATTTCTTCATCCTTTGGCTCTTCCACATCCTCTAGTGGTGTAGGAGATTCGTGCGTGCTCTCCTCAGACTCTTCCACCTCCTTGTCCAACTTCAAATTTCTCCTTCTTTTCTCAGTTGTCTCCTTATGTGGAGAGAGTCATGGTGATCTACACACTAACTAGGGAGTAGCACCTTGAGTCCTTATTCTCTTGAACACCCTCTTGAAGCAACATTCCTCAAGGTCTACTCTAACCTCTAATTCTTCATTCCCTTCTTCTTGTGTCTGGGGTGGATTACTTGTGCACTCAGATTCTACCTTTTCGAGGGCTACCTTCATCCCCTATGCACCAAGACACCACTATCTTCATACTCTTCCTCCTCATCATCTACTTCTATAGTTTCAGTGGGCTTTGGGGCTGGTACATTCTCCATTGTGTGCTTTCCCTTAGGCAGCCTTGAGAGTGTGAAATCATTCTCCACATATTTGTTTCCCTCTAACTTGGGCTTGAGCTGAAGGTAGATAAGTGTGGCCCCACTATCTCTAATTTCCAAACTCACGGGATTCATACTTATCATGTCTAAAATCATCCTCTCTATGTAGGCATCTTCCCTGGATAGACATAGGTCTTACGTAGCATGTGGTAGTCACAGTCTACCTTGTCTGCAACAAAGTTTAGCCATCATGCATTATTGAACCGATGGACCACTACCTAGAAGTAACATGCTATGAAGGAATATGGTAGTTTACACCAAGGTCTCCAACTACCATCCTTCATTATAAACCGCACGATGCAAAAGTGTTGATACACTACAAACTGGACTACCTTGCCCACCACCGAAGGTAAATCCTTGGGGATGCACCACTCTTCTTTAAAATCCATGCAGATCCTGTCATACCACATCTCTACCCTTTTCTTGAACAGCCCACTCATTGACCCTTCACACAAGTAATTTTCAAACCTTTCTACCAGAGACTTGTTCTGCATGGGGTATTCCCATATTTTGTTCTTCGGCCCATCAGGCACCCCGATCTCCAAAAATACTAAGGATAACAGGACAACACCGAAACTGAATCTCACACCTTTGTGAGCCTCCTCAATGATTTTGTCTGTAATGTATCTTGCTATGTTGTAGATTGTTCCCTGTGACATTTTCCTTACAATGTGTAGCCACATTGTGTTCACATGGGACCATCTCTCTTGATCATTTAACTTAGTGACCAGATGTGCAGTTGCATATATGATGGGATACTTCTTCAATTCATCTATATGGTTATTTTATCTATCAAGTCACCATTTAGGTCTACTCTTGTGCCCCTTAATCCTATCATAGTGGAAATCAGAGTGGTTGTAATCCTTACCCTATGCACGGAAAAGTAGAAGAAATCCTCATGTACCCTACTCATCAGCCACTGGTACAAAGGTTCATACTTGCCAAAATAGGGAAGCTTGTACAACTAGTAAACTCTAATCTTCTTTAGTAGCTTCTCTCTTGCATCATCATACACCGAGCATATCCTTGGTTGTGTGCTTGTTTGTCTTTGTATTCAATAACATGTCAATTCCTTTTTGTTCTCTGATGTGTGGTGGTTGTAGTCACTGATATTGCATTTGCGGATGTGAGAGTCCCATTCTTGTCCCACTATTACGCCTTCTGGGTATTACATTTCTAAAAAAATTCTCTTGGGAGAAATTTCAACCTCTGCTTCCACCTTCTTCTTCCCTTTTTCTCCCACGATAGGTGCTTTCTTTGGTGTCATCTGTAAATTGCAACATTCTTTCCTCAAATGCTCATTTTCTAACTTCTGCAACGTGCAACCTCAAACCCTAGCTCGAATCCATGTGCCCTAGTTGAAAAAATCATGCCCCAATTCTTTTGAATGCTCTGCTTCACTCAAACCCTTCACTAATGGGGATGTAAGCTTCTCCTACACACAAATTTTCTTCTCACGTCTAGTTTCACACTCTTCACACCTCAACACTCTTCGCTCAGCTTAGTCACACTTAGCTCTTTCAAATTTTTACGATTTACAATGGTAAGAATGAACTCGTATCCCTCCCTTATATAGATTTTCAAAAATTTGGTGCATTTATTGCTCCTTCACCTACCAAAATTCCTCGTTAATTGATGTTATCCAAAATAAGCCCATGCTTATTTTTGGCTAACTCCTCCTCCTTTTCCTTTGCTGGTACTTAAAATGAATTTTTGCATGCTTTAGGGACTCAAAATTTTCTGGGTATGATTTCATCAAATAGAGAATTTTTCCACCTTTCAGAAAGGTAAAGAAGTCCTCCTAACTCCTTGTATTTTTTGAGTTATGGCTCGGTGGAGTTTGGAGGGGAAATTTTCCCTAGGCGGGCCCACGGAGGTAAGGAGGAAAATTTTCCAAGGAGTCTCAGGCCGGCGGAGCGGAGTTGGAAAAATTTCCAAGGAAATTGGTGGGTCGGTGGAGGCAGGGAGAAAATTTGGCACTTAGCCCTTTTGGGGATAAAGGGCACAAAGGAAAATTTTGCCCCACAGCCCGACGAAGGGAAGAAATGCATTCAATGGAGGCGGGGAGAGAAATTTGCCACTTAGCCTTTTTTGGCTAAAAACTCAAAGTTGTGAATTGGCCTGCAGATCTCGGCAAAGGAAAATGGTCAAGGCTCCACTCTAATTAGAAGCGACACGTGTCATGCGGGAGCATGGGGATGTGGAGTTGTTTGGGAATTTTCACAATTTTTTTAAAAAGGGGAAAAAGGCTAAGTTGAGGCCACGGGCCTGTGAAGGGAGAAAATGAAGCACACTTATGTGCCAATCAAAGGCCGGCACGTGTCATTTTTATGACACATCATCAGCACATCGACAGGGCATGGATTTTTTTTTGTAAATTTTCCCAATTTGAAATCAAAGGGAAAATTTTAAGGTTTGACCCCGCCGACCCCAATTTTGACCCATTTTTCGCCATTTTTGCCCTAATTTGGCTGCAGAATTTCAAAAGGTCATATCTTTTGATCCAATGGTCAAAATTCATCAAATTTAGTATCGTTGGAAAGCTATCAATACCCTCTATGCCATGGAATGTTCAAATTTTATTTTTATTAAGTTAGGTGGGAGAAAATTTAAGAAATGTGTCCGGCACAGGGAAAATGTAGAAATAACATCCAACTACCATATTTTAATGTGGTATGGTACCCATTCTTCTCCAATATGGATTGAATGTGTTAGAAAGTGGATTTGTAAAGGTTCCATTTCCATTTTAATGGATGTTGTCAGTTGGTGGGTGCAAAAAATGGATTTCCTGCATTCTCTCCTTTATTCTATTTTTCATCGATTAAAGCTAGTTTTGGCTCATTTGTAAAGGGTTGGACTTTTTGTTCTTACATACTCTCCTCTTCCCCTTGGCACGTGAATTCCTGGAGTTTCAGGCCTCCCATTGGAACTGTAATATGTTTTTTCCTCCTTTCCATTATAATGCATCATATCAAAAATTGGGAATGATAAAGCATGCTCTATGAATGAATTTTCAATCCTTTCTTGTGTTTATTGTTTCCTTCTGATCCTTCATTACATTTTGGTAATTTTTGCATGTTCTAGTGTTTCATTCTTATGATCTATGTCTATTTGTAAAAATAGAGGTCCATCACTCCTTTGGTGTATCACCATTTTTACTTAGTTTTGTTTCCTTTTGCATCTTTTAACTCTGTCTCCTTGGAATCTAGAGTAGGATTTAGCATTGAACCTCTACAAAATTCATGCATACACCTAAACAGAGGGGTAAGAACCAGCTTTCTTTGGAGATTTTTCTCACCTTGCAAGGTCCCACACCTTGGAGAAAACTCAATGTTGTGTAATCACACTAAATGACCCAATTATGGACTGTAGATCTGAAGGTCATTTAGGGGGTGCTGTAGATTTGCTCTAATAGTTTTGGCATGCCCAAAGTGGGACCTTACAGGTCTTCCACTTCATTTTTTTCAGGTTGATGTGTTCTTGTTTAAAATTTCATCCTTTGGAGGCACTTGCAAACACATCGGTGACTCCATCTGATCAAGTAACCCATCTCTAAAGTTGTAGACCCTCTTTCCATTCATTTTCATTCATTTTTCATCCATTTTTCCTTCCATCTCTGTCATTCTTCTTTCACTCCATGAAGTTGTGCAATCATGACTTCATTTTCCCCATGGAATTTGCATTTGTTACAACAGCAGCAATGTTTCCCACCTCTAACATGTTTTTCAAATCCTCCAGATCAGCATTTTGATCAAATTCAAAACCAATATGCATACCCATCTGAGCAATGCCAAAGTTAGTTTGGCTATGAAGCATGTCAAGCACAATGGTATGCATATGATGAGGGAATTCAAGAATAAAATGCAGATTTGTTGGAGAAGATCCAAAATATGGAGGTAAACATGGTGCAATCCAGGGCTCAAGCACAAATGAAAGCATTTGGAATCGGTTGTAGAGCACCTTGTCCATGGGTGGGACCTTTTCCAAGGCATTATAGCCCACAAGAGAAAATTGAATTCATTATTGCAAAGAACTGTTATTGCTTGCAAAGTGGACTAAAGGAATAGAGGTGTATGAGAGGAGTATTCAACAACCTTTTCAAAGGGTAAGCACACCAACTCATGCTTTTTCTTTTCCTCCTTCCCAATCTGTTTTATCTCAGCAGTGTCAAGTTTCAAGTTGCCCATCTATTGTCCTAAGAGTTAATTCCATTTCTTCATCTCCTAGTTTTCCATCCCACCTTAATTTCTCTACTCCTTTCCATTCCAAACAGCCATTCCCTCTAAATAAAAATGAAGTTCTACCTCCTCCCCCACCACAAATAATTTCAAAACCAATTGAGTCACAACCCACCCCTCCTCTTGCATTCCCAAATCCATGTTGGGAAGATAAAAATCAGAATACCAGTCAAGGAGAACAAAAAGAAGAGGAGCCCAACAGAAAAGAAATGATAGACAATCTGAAGAGTTGGGATCTCAAATTTGGGATTACAAAAATCCCCTTGATGGTTAAGCCAAAGGAGGAGGTTGAGGTTGAAAGACAAGTGGTAAACAAGGCTGATTTTATAGCAGTAGTGAAGCAAGAAAAATAGCAGTTTGTTTGTGATGAGTTGGGTGTCCATGTTGGCACTTTGCCAAAGAAAATGCTGATCTAATTTGCACTACAAAATTAGTCATTATGGAGGAAGAAAAACCAGCTCAAAATCTCATTTTTGAGGAGAAAATGGATGAGATCAAGTCAGTTTTGCAACAGCAGAAGAAGGAAGCATTATTGATACATTTTTTCTTTCGTTTGAAGGGGCTGATTTGATTGATGAAGCCATTATGGAGGTGAACAAAATAGGTCCAAATTGTGAGCAAAAGGCACAAGAAATTCCATGTTTCTCTCCCACTTCATCTCTCCAAAAATCTGATTTCTTGGATGAGTTCAAATTGGCAAGTTGCATGTTTGAAAATGAAGTTACACATGGTGAAGAAAATGCAGATTTGAAGGTCACCATGCAAGAGGAAAAAGCTTTGTTGTAGCAGGACAACAAAGAGTTTGATTGCCTATCAGACTTAGAAGAATGTTTGGATGAGGAGCCAGCTGAAATTACAACATTTTCTTCTTCACCATTCGTTCTCCAACATCAAGAGCCTGCTGCCACAAAGGAGAACATTGAAGAACAACAACTTGCATTTTGTGACAACTCATTGGAACCAAGATTGGAAGATTTAAATCTTCTATGTTATCCATGGGAAGAAGAAGGAAAGAGCACAAGGATTTCACCACTTCTTCCACACCATCCACCCAAGAAGGTACCCAAGAAGACTCCATTCTTGGAGTTAGATTTGAGAACGGGCACATCCAAAGGATCAAACCGTGCCCAATCAGTGTACTTGGCTTCATTGGAGCCAAGGGGGAAGCAAAAACTAGTCATGCTTGCTTCTAGGCATGAGGATGATATGCAAGGTACTAAGGATCAACGTGTAATGCCTCATCACCCAAATGTAGAGAAACTAAAAGAGGTATTTGATTTGTTTTTAGTTGACACCTTGATGATTTGGGTGGAAGATCAGCTTATGTTAGTTTTTCACTCATCCAACCAACCATGTTCAATGTCAAATCAATCGCATGGCTACCAATTTTGAGGAAAGGTAGCTATTTTACACAACCAATTGCAGGGTTTGTTTAGCTTACATTTTATTCCAATTAGAGTAGAGTAGGTAGATTTGTTTTCAACAAAATAAGCGCTTGTGCACACTCTGCATATCCCACTTAGGGTATGTATGATTTTAATTTTGTATATAGTTTTTGTGGTGCTAGTTTTTCTCTTACACAGTGCATTGTCTTGGCATTTGGTCACAACTAGTTTTAGTTTTCAGTAGTTTCCAAGAGGCCTAAAAGGAAAATTTTCCAAGTAGACGTTCATTTTGTAGGCTATCTATCATGACTCCATGCCCAATGGATGCTTCAAGGTAACTAGTCTTTTCATCTAGCAGGCAGATGACCCCTCCGAGTCGCCAAAAGTGTTATCCAAAATAAGCCCATGCTTATTTTTGGCTAACTCCTCCTCCTTTTCCTTTCTTTGGTACTTAAAATGAATTTTTCACACACTTCAAGGACTCAAAATTTTTGGGTATGATTTCATCAGATAGAGAATTTTCCACCTTTCCAAGAAAGGTAAATAAGTCCTTCTAACTCCTTTTTTTTTTTGAGTTATGGCTCAATAGAGTTTGGAGGGGAAATTTTCCCTGGGCGGGCCTATGGAGGTAAGGAGGAAAATTTGCCAAGGAGTCTCAAGCCTGCAGAGTAGATTTGGAAAATTTTCCAAGGAAATTGGTGGGTCAGCAGAGGAAGGGAGACAATTTGGCACTTAGCCCTTTTGGGGAAAAAGGGTACAAAGGAAAATTTTGGCCCACGGGCCGAAGAAGGAAGAAATGCATTCGGCAAAGGCAGGGGAGAGAAATTCGCCACTTAGCCTTTTTTCGCTAAAAACTCAAAGTCGCGAATCGGCCCGTGGATCCGAGAAAATTAAAATGGTCAAGGATCCACTCTAACAAGAAAGCTGACATGTGTCATGCGGGAGCTCGAGGATGCAGAGCTGTTTGGGAATTTTCACAAATTTAAAAAAAAAATGGCAAAAGGAAAAGTTGAGGCCGCGGGCCTATGAAGGAAGAAAACAAAGCACACCTCCACGCCAATCAAAGGTTGACATGTGTCATTTTTATGACACGTCATCAGTGCATCGGCGGGGTGTAGGATTTTTTTGGGAAATTTTCCCAATTCGAAATCAAAGGGAAAATTTTAAGGTTTGACCCTGTTGACCCCAATTTTGACCCGTTTTTCACCATTTTTGCCCTAATTTGGCCGCAGAATTTCAAAAGGTCATATCTTTCGATCCAGTGGTTGAAATTCATCAAATTTGGTACCATTGAAAGCTATCAATGCCCTCTATGCCAAGGAATGTTCAAATTTGGTTTTTGTCAAGTAAGGTGGGATAAAATTGAAGAAATGTGTTTGGCATGGGAAAAACATTGAAATGACATCCAACTACTAGATTTTAATGTGGTATGGTACCCATTCTTCTCCACCATGGCTTGAATGGATTAGAAAGTGAATTTGCAAAGGTGCCCTTTCTATTTTAATTAATTTTGTCAGTTGGTGGGTGAAAAAAATGTATGTCCCATGTTTCTCTCTCCTCTATTCTATTTTTCATCGATTAAAACCAGTTTTGGCTCATTTGTAAAGGGTTGGACATTTTTGTTCTTGTAGACTCCCCTCTTCCCCTTGGCACATGAATTCATGGAGTTTTAGGCCTCCCATTAGAACTGCAATACATTTTTTTTCCTCCTTTCCATTGTAATGCATCATATCAAAACTGGGAATGATAAAGCATGCTCTGTGAATGAATTTTCAATCCTTTCTTGTGTTTATTGTTTCCTTCTAATCCTTCATTACATTTTGGTAATTTTTGCATGTTCTAGTGTTGCATTCTTATGATCTATGTCTATTTGTAAAAATAGAGGTCCATCACTCCTTTGGTGTATCACCGATTTTTTTACTTAGTTTTGTTTCCTTTTACATCTTTTAACTCTGTCTCCTTGGAATCTAGAGTAGGATTTAGCATTGAACCTTTGCAAAATTCATGCATACACCTAAATAGAGGGGTAAGAACTAGCTTTCTCTAGAGATTTTTCTCACCTTGCAAGGTCCCACACCTTGGAGAAAACTCAATGTTGTGCAATCACACTAAATGACCCATTCTGGACTGCAAATCTGAAGGTCATTTAGGGGGTGTTGTAGATTTACACTAACATTAGCCCTTTTGAAAATTTTCCCGTTATACATCTTCATGACTCAGTCATAACCTTTTAGTGCACCTTCCTACCTTCGGCTAAAATATTCTCTTGATGACGCTTCTATGTGCACGAGTACCTCATCATTGCGCCTTCTCCTGGTGGTCTCCATGGATTCTCGCTTACCTCATGTTATATTGTTCCTTCATTTATCTCCATCCATGGTCCTCATTTGGAAGCAATCTTCTTTTCACCAACTCTTCAAACTTTGAATAGCACATGTAGTAGTTTTTTCCTTTATGTGTACCCATTTCTCAACAACCACCCCACACAAATAGTATGTGCAGTCCTCTACGCATAAAAATAATGCGAATGGTAATTAGCTTCTAGTGCGCAAACACACTTATTTCACAAAACAAAAACTAAATTGACAAAGCATAGCGACGAAGAAGGAAATACATCAAGGGAATAAATAATTTAAAACCTAATCTAAATGAAAATACTACCTTATTGCAAACACCAAGAATACTTATTTATAGTAGGGCTTCAGCCTACTCTCATTGAAGTAACCAGTAACTGTATTCCATCAAGCATTTATAACTAACAAGCTCTTATTTCAAGTATGTGAGTGATAACATATGGCCCTAACCAATGTACTTTGAGTTTTCCTAGATGGCGCAAAAACTTAGAATCATAGAGAAGCACCATCTATCCTATCTCAAGCTTTTTGTCCCTAATGTGCCTATCATGTCATGCTTTCTACCTTGCTTTCTCTTACTTCTGACTCCAGCATACAATTTATCATTTCTCATCCAACTTAATCAACTTTTCAATCCATTCTTCTAATGCTTTCTCATCAGCTAGACCTCTAACATGTGCAATACACAAAGAAGGTAACATGAATTCCAAAGGAAGAACTACTTCTGTACCAAACACCAATTGAAAAGGTGTGGCCTTGTTTATCCACTTGTACATTATTCTATACACCCAAAGTACTGTAGACACTTTATCATCCCAATCCTTCCTTCCAACATCAAAAAAATTTTCAATTTCGGATCAAAATCTTGTTGAAATCCTCAAAGCAATCCCATTTGCTTGAGGATGATATGGTGTAGTCGTATTGTGTGTAATCATGAATTCATCCAATAACATTTCGATCATCTCATTCATAAAATGTGTGCTCCCTATCATTGGTCAAACTCAAAGGACATCCATACCTTATAATAATATTTTCCCATAAAAACTTGGTTCTTTGTGCTTGAGATGTAAAATCCTTTGTAGACACTACTTCTTCCCACCTCGTTAGATAGTTTGTGTAAGTGATGATATAGACGATCTAGTCCTGTGTGAAATAGGAACCACAAAATTAATAGCCCATTTCTCAAACATTTCTTCACTTCTAATAGGTCTTAAAGGCATTTCATCTCATTGACTGGTTTCCCAAGGTGTTGAAAATGATCACAGCCTTACAATATGCCTTACAATCTTTATACAAGGTCTCCCACCATAATCTAATGAGTAGAATATTATGTGCAGTGGCATCACCTACATAGTGGCCACCTACAATACCACCATGAGATTCCTCCATGATATTTGTGCACTCATGTTCTAGTACACAATGGCACAATACTTCATCCCAGCCTAACTTGTACAAGTCACCACTAATCAACATATAGGGTGTCACGCGTATAGAAAGTTGTTTCTTCTATAAGGATTTCATTCCTTTCTGGTGTCATACCTGTTCATAGAAAGACAACAATGTCCTCTCGATTCCAATGGTTCTTATTATAACCTATATAAGCGTGCATCGGTCATGGTATCTTCAATTGCTCGTGCTTCTTCTCCTTACTATATTTTGGATAAATGGTCTAGTCTAGAATTAATTTTCCCTATTTTTACCACAACTATGAAATCAAACTCTTTAAATAAGAGTACCCATCTGCAATGCACCCCTGTAAAATGGGTTTGGTCACAAAATACTTCAATGCCATGTGATCTGTATAAAATATAAATCATGTAGCTAGCAGGTGCTAAATACATTTATGTAGCGCATAGATAATTGAAAAATCTTTGTGCTCTATATTTGTGTAATTCTGCTTTGCAAGAGTCATCTTTCTACTAGAAAAGTAAATAGCATGATCTATAATACCTTCTCTAGGCTGAGCCAACACCACGCCAATGGTCATTCTAGAGGCGTCCACATGTACATGAAATGGTATGTCCCATGAAGGAAAGTATAGAATAGGCGTGGTAGTAAGTTTCTCCTTCAATGTCTCAAATGCGAGTTGTTGCAGTTCTCCCCAGTAGAATGTACCTTTTCCTTTCAGTAAATCCTCTAAAGGTGTGGAAACTTTGGCATACACCTTTATGAATTTCCTATAATACCCCATGTGACCCAAGAATCCACATACCTCACTTTGGTGGTAGGCTCTTTTAGGTTGATAATGACCGCAACCTTATTTGGATAAACCAACAAACCTTCCTTGCAGATTATGTGTACTAACAATATTCCAAATGGTGTAACAAATATGCACTTCTTGATGTTCAAAGAGATGCTCAACTGTCTACATCTTTCAAACATTAAGCGCAGATTGTCATAATGATCCTTAACAAGTTCATACACCACTCAATCATCTAAATAAACCTGCAAGAAGTTGTGAATAAAATATTTAAATGCCTAACAAATATGCACAAAAATATAGTAGGCACGTTTTTCAGTCCAAAAGGCATCATAGTATAGGCAAAGGTGCCCCATTCAGTATTAAAAGTAGTCTCTTCTTAATCCTCCCTGGGTAATCCTAACCTGATGATACCCAGATAAGCCATCCGTGTAAATGAATAGATTTCATGCCCTACAATGCCTTCTAGTATTTCCTTAGTGAATGGTATAGGAAAGGAATGGAGTCACACATACTGCATTTAGCTCCTGTAGTCACACAGATCCTAATCGACCATCCTTCTTGACACTAAAAAAATTGGACTAACCCATTCGGCTCGTGGCCCAAGGGTGCGATGATTCTAGACTTCAACATTTTTTCAATCTCTTCTTTGACCTTTTCATGCAAACTGGGGTTCATCCTGTAGGGTCTCTTTCGACTAGGCGTGCACCCTCTTTAAGCTTTATCTTCATCTCCCTAATGATTCATGCACTCCTTTAAGTTCATGGTACCCTCAAGGAAATAAGTCTTGATAATCCTATAGTAACTCAATGATTTTTTCCACTTCAGAGTCTGACCAATAGTCTCCAATTATGGCCTCCTTAGGATCAACATCTAATTCAATATTCACTTTATTTGTCTTCATCGGTTCATGATAGGTGTGTGTGGTCTTATCTACATTAGCCAACACCTCACACCTACTGTTGAATGGTCTATATCCATATTTTCTACTTCTTCATCATTCAATAAGTAGACCATTTTCCTATTTCTTTTTCAAGGCAAGCATGAAAAAGTAGTGTGGCATCAACCTCTGTTTCTTCCACAAAATGTGCTCCTAAGTCTCCTTCATCAAATAAATCTTGAATGAGTTATTCCTCCTTGGCACTATCCCCCATAGTTAAGTGATTTATAACCTTTAATTCTTCTTCTACTCGGAGGTTTAGTAGAGAAAAGTTCAAACATCTAGGTCATTCCTGCAATTAAATCCTACCAATTTCTATTCTCTTTATGGAGTTCCGCATATACATACCAAGCACGTGCGTAACCTTGTAAAGTGGAATAAAAATTGTGCGCCTAGAGTGAAGGTGGTAAAGCTTCCCGACCCTCTATCAAGATTCTCTCACACTATTGAACGTGGTGCTTGAACGGGTTGATTACCATGATAAATGGATATTTGAGTAGGTTCATTTCTCCTGGGAAACCTAGTGGCAAGAGTAATCCTAATTTCATTCCATCCTACAAGATTATCCTCATGGAATACCCATTAGTGTGTTGCTTTCTGCGTAGGGTATATCCTAGCATATTCCTTCTCTCTAATTTCTCTATCCATTATTCCTCCATGGTGTGCGGGAACACCAAAGGTTCTCCTTCTCCAAAGCATAATGAGGTGTCGAGTTGTTACCTATTCTCCCGATATAATGCGGTCTACTATCCCTAGAAAATATACTATTTACTTCACGCCCTACCAACTCATAAGTTCTATGAGCCCAATTATCACAAGTAAAACTTATATTATCCCTAATATACTATGCATCCTCCCACTAAAGGATTCCTTCTTTAGATGGCTCATGCACCCTACGGGTCTAAGATGGCACATACATAAATCCTATTCAGTCTTCCTCACTCAAGGGATAAACATAGGGCATAGATTTTCCATCTTTTAATGGGATAAGAAGCATTTCCTCTTTTCTTTCAAATATGATATAACCCTTGTTGAACCAAAGATTAGAATTATTTACATAGAACTAAGGATGCCCTAGTAGAGTGGGAATCTATCGCCTCTACCAGTGCTAAAATCTCAAAACCCCGGTGAACTTGGCTCCTTGTATGGTAATGGATACATCTTTTAAAACTCGATGGGAGTCGCCTTAGTCTAGTTATCCATGAACAATACATTAGAGGATGGCTATAATGGAGGTATCCCCATTTTTACCCATGCATCTAAAGTAATAACATTGACTTCCATGCCTGTACCAATCAATATATTACTCAAAATCCACTCATCCACAACAACATTTAAAGTGATTTCCTTATCATAATCTAGGATATGAGGGGAATATTTCCATGCATATCTATTTTCTAGTCTCAATACTTACATGAGTGTTTCCTTTAACCAATTCCCTAATAGTGAATGATGTTATCCTAGCATAACATTTTGCACACTTCTTTCAAGTCATCCATTTCAGATTGGACTGCCTCTGATGCTTTATTTTGCTCCATCTTCCACAATTTCTCCTTTAAATACTATATTTCACCCTGAAGATGTTTGAGTACCTCTATGGTTTCTTGATAAACCTCTTTCTGATGGGAAGGATCTGGGTACCATGCATGTAGAACCTTCTCCTTAGTGATGGTAGGATTCTACTACAATTCTTCTTTGGTGTGCACCACTTTAGAGTGGGTAGTGATATTTACTTACAATTCCTCATATTTTGGTTCCAACTTAGGCATCCACTAATTTTCCATAGCGCGTTGTATCCTAACCATCCCTACACCTTTATTTTCTTGTTTATGTTGTTTACTAAGATGCTCATACAAGTCTGGAATTCCTCATAACTATGATTCTTTCCACATAAAGAACATGTAATATTATGAGGACATTCATGCCTATAGTGGTCAAGATATTTGCATGTATAACATGTTCTGTGAGGTAATTTTCCTCATCCACCACCAAGGCCTCTTCCTATGAATCCATCGCGGTATCCTCGACCTCCGCCATGTCCTACTTCAAAACACCCTTCATTCTAATCATTATGCACTTGATTATGATTCCGATCCTAATGTTTATTCTTGCATTTAGAGTTATCTCGAAACTCCTATCTTTCATACACCAATATCTATAGCCTCATGGATCTAACCAATCGGTCGGTAGTATTACGTATCGTGAGTCGTGGACCTATAGATTTTATAGTAGAATTGTAATAATCGGCAAAGTGGATAGCATCATAGTTTAAATGGCATATCTCATGACCTAATCAAAATGATTACATTGATATGTGGGGGCCACTATACTTTATATGACCTTCCACTTCAAAATCCATGCACCAAATCTCTGTGTGTGTCTCATCTGCTGAATTTTCCGATAGCTTCTCCAACTACTTCGCCATAACTATGATCTATGCTTCTAAAAATGGGCTCACGCTAGTATCTCGTACTTCCAACTACCTCTGCGCGTAAGTCCGCTTCAAGTGCTTCGTGTGGATCGAGTGTATGTCTTATGTGATAGTTCCCTTCTTAAAGGTATAATCAGGACCTCCAAAAAATCATTGAGAATGCTAGCTTGCCTTAATATCATAAGAAATATTACATAAAAGTTTTTTGAAATGAGCATCATACTCTCTAACACTCTCAGTAGTTCCTTGCTTAATATCCTTGAGTGTGCTTATACTATTTTTCTCAAACTCAAGGATGTGAAAATCTTTAAAGAAAACTTCTTTTAAAGCTGCATAGTCTATGCAAGTCTGATCAGGGTTAAAATTTTTGTGCCAACTATGTGCGGGCCCTTGTAACATAGTAGCGAATTGAATTTCCCTACACTCAGAAGCCATGATTCCTTTTGCATGCCACATTATTTCACACATGTGCATGTGTTTAGCAACATATTTTATGCCCCTATACTCTAGAAGGCAAAGAGACATCTCCATGTAAATATTTTGGGGTTGGTACAGACCTTACCCACCTAATCAAGAACCTCATTTATTTCCTCTGCCTCTAAAACCACTAGATCCACAAGAAATAGAGCCACCTATACCTCTTGATCTTGGACCTATAGCTGGAGTCAAACCAAAAGATGTACTCCCCTGTGTCCCAACAGTAGTATTGAACTGCACCCCTACAGTCTTCAAAAGTGTTACTACTCCCTAAGGAGATTCCAAAATTCTGTGCACTTGAATTTTGTGTGGAAGATACACCTGAAAAGGCACCCCCAAACAATAATGAAGAATTTTATGCTGCCATCAATGTTCTTTTTATATGCCTCACTCTTGCTCTTCCACTACCTAAATTATCTTGTTGACTATTTGTTGTACTAAATACTGGAAGATCAAGCATAAGGGAAAGGTTTCTAGGTAGAGTCAGATGCACTCCCATGGCCTAGGTCATCTCTATTCATGCACTTCTACGTGAGGCCGATGGGGGTTCCCTATCATGCTTTCTCATATAGCGTAGTTTTTTTATGCTTAGGGTCCACCTCTTCTACGTGAACTTCAAATCCTTCATGAGTAATCTCTCTCCTCAATGACATCTTCTCTGTAATTTCACGTTGTTTCTTTATATCCCTCTCACGTGTCTCATTGTACATAAGCCACCTTTATTCTCTCTACCTCTCTACCGCTAGGTATACCATCTTTCACCAAACCTTCTCTCGCCCCCACGCATGGTGGGGTTTAGTTAGCCATCGATTTACTCTCTAAGTGCGGGGTTACCATTAAGATTTTGATTACCAGTTGAATTCCTTGTAGGTAATTTCCGGATATCCCAAAAATTGGAATTCTGCTACCTGGGAAAGAATAAATGGAAATTGAGTACTCTAGAATATAGTTGTTCAGAACACCACAAAACGAAGTATCCACAATGTGTGTCCAAATCATACCAGCATCATAGAGGGCATGAAATTATTCCTACATCCAAACAATTACATGATACCTCTAATTAATTTTAGACACATAAGCAATCAGCCACTCGTACAACTCTACTAGGAAAAATAACAAAGAAACTCTCATACAAATTGTCATACATATTCTATTCCACCCATGCGTGTGCATTAAACTCAAATCCAGTGTTGAACCTCCATGCGTATTCTTCTTCTAGGTCATGTATCCACTCCTCAACACTTTCTAGGGTCAACTGGTATGTCTTCATCATGAACCATCCTGAAAACAACTTAAAAAAGAATTCCCAAAGAACGGAACCAATGATACGACCTAGAATTTACCAAGTAAAATCCCGGGCATGTTGGAACATCACTCATCCTAGACTGAGCACTCACCGAAAGCACGTAAAGGTACCAAGCCCCTCTTTAAGGTTGCTTTTGTAGGATTTTAGCATTATGTATACTTAATACATTCGGACCCATAATTAATACATCATTCTACAGTGTATGTTCGATCTATATCTAAAGAATAACAAATGAAACAATAACCATGATGAAATCAAAACATGCAAGAACCAATTATACTCAGGATTAATATTTTGATTCATCCAATACACTCCATTATATTAAACATGATAAATAGATAGAAGCTCATTACAATAAATAATACCAAAGCTTATGCGCACATTAGATTTAGCAGAATAACTTCACAGTACTTTAGTTCTAACACACCTCTACTATACTATGTAGTTCATTACATATTTATAAGGGTAGGTACTTTCCCTTCACCACTTGCATAACTCCAAAAATAGGTCACATGCTAGAAATAGCCATGTACCTTTACAATTACAGCCACACATGCAAGTGCGCTAACAATAGATCTCTCCTAGTTAACTGTTAGTAGTAATTATATCTTTAGTTTGCATCCATGCAAAGTGCTCCATAGTCGCTCTTCCAAAAATAGTTGATGCGTGTCGTGCAAGTCTTTTCTTAGTTTATGTGCTCTGCACACTATATCCAAAAATATCCCGTACATGTGAAAATAGTTAAGTCCCAAATCTGTCATTATATTCTACGCGTGTGTTCTCCCCTATCCTTTCGTGCCTTTGACTATGCCCTATTCTCTCGCGTGAACCTCTTATGTGCCTTTTTCTAAGTATTCCACTTTGTCTACTCAACAATAGGGTTTTAGTGGGTCCTATTATTTTGGAGGACATGGAGAGGTAGGTGGTTATTAGCAACACCTTTAACATGTAAGGGAAATATAAAATAAATATTTGGATTCCCATAGGGTTGATTGTATTTTTGAGTTGACAAAAAGGTATTCTTTATGGTAAAACCTCACAAGATCCCAATATATTATGGAAAGGTTTTGAAAATTGCACCATATTTTGTATAACATTTTGAAATTTTAGAGAGGATAGGACCATTAGCGTACCATCTATTCTTCCCATATATATTTTAGTGCATCAATGATGTTTTTCATGTATTATTTTTTAGGAAATATATGGACTCTTCTCATGTTTTTTGTTAAAAGCTCTACTTGTGAAGGAGGATGAGTGGATGATTTTGGGGCTTTTACACATACTACATCATAGGATCTTGGGCCTTTGAGTCCATGAGATGGATAAATTATGAATATAATACGATAGATACAATGAAAATAAAGTCACTTGAAAGGAAGCCCCTACTTTAAGGGCTCGATAACCACACCTCTACTAATGACTTCTAGGAGTAAGTTATGTATAAGGGAAGGAGAATGTAGTTCCCACTTACCTTTGAAATTATTTCTATTAGATTAGTTTTCATGTCTCATTTATTAGGATTGTTATTAGATTTAAGGGATGAATAATGCTACAAATTATAAATCCAAGATATTAATTTCCGAAGACTACAATTTATAAAGTGCATTAATTAAGATCATAGATTTAGATGTTTATAATGCAGATTATAGAATGTAAACAATGTGAACAAAAGTAAATGTACACAAAGACACAAGATATAAGTGGGAAAACCATGGAAGGTAAAAACCACTGAAAATCACTTATCTTTATTGAGAATAAACTTTCACCCAACACTCCCACTATTTCCACATGCAGTTACACCTTCAAAAAGGGATTACAAACTACCTCATACATTCGCTCATGAGTTTCACCTCATTCACATCATGTATATATAATCATCTCACACATATAGCTCACATACATGTTACAACCTATGTAACCAATCTCTAATGAGATCACCTTGTTATATACAAGGTGGGTGGTCATGATCCACTCTTAAAATCTGACCCGTTTGGTCCAACATGATTATATTTTAAATATAAGCTATAAACCAAAAACATATAGTCTTTGGTGGGTTTCATAAATAAGTATTTTCCACTTAATATTATAAACCCAACACTCCCCCTTAATGTTAAGTAGGGAAACATGAAAAAAACATGTCAAGGTTTTTACTTATGCCAAATTACAATCCATAAATCAATTCATGATTTAGGCTAGCATCCAAAAACACTTGTTCCATGGGTTTGTAGTTCCATAATGCATTATAGTAGAGTTCCATGTATTTTTCAATTTTTTGGTACACTACCACAGTGTCCCATAGACTTATATAATTCGGAAACAATTTTAACCATATTTCACGTTTTAGAGAAGACATGAGACATTGTTTTCCACACTTCAAAGAAGTGTTCCACAGATTCCATAAAAACTGCAATACAAAGGAATATTACAAATTCTCAACATAAAGTGATTAAGGATGAAAACTTACATTAGACTACGAAGTTAATAAAATCTTCATACTTAATGTTTCACTAGTGATTACATGTTAAATTCACATATATGACAATTTACTTAAACAACATAGAAGTAGGTTTAGGAGTATCCACTTTGACATATTTAATTCAGTAGGAGATAGCTTTACATAAGAAAGAACATGCAACATGACTATTTATTATTTTACCCTCAAGGGAATATCTAAAAGGTAAAAATCATATGATTCAGAGGTGAATATCAATGTCATTCACATGATCATAAGAGCTAATATCTTAAATACCCAACATAGCAAAGAACTTGCAAAACTTTGTAGCACCCAAGGGCTTAGTAAAAATTTATGTAACCTACTCATCAGTGGAACAAAACTTGAGATCTATATCACCATTGAGAACTCTTTCCCGGATGAAGTGCATATGAATATCAATATGTTTGGTTCTTTGATGTTGCATTGGAATTTTTGTAAGAGCATGACCAATTTGGTTGTCACATAAAATTGGAGTGCTTCCTTTGATGCCATATGAATTTCTTCCAAAAGTATTTTGAGCCACATGACTTCTTTTGTTGCTTCCATAGCACTTCTATACTCTTCTTTAGTAGAAAATATAGATAATGTTTGTTTCTTTTTTGCTACTTCAAGTTATTTCACCTGCATCCAACTTGAAAACATATCTAGAAGTAGATATTCTATCTACAACATCGTAGCATGGTCAGAATCACAATAACCAAATAGAATTGTAGTATCACAATAATAATAACACAAGATATAATTTATTGTGCCTTTGATATACCTTAAAATCTTTTTCTCCACTTTCTAATGGTCCTCATAAGGATCCTGCATAAATCTAGAAATAATTGCAACTACATAGGAAATATTGGGCCTATGGATAGCTAAAGAAATCAAACTACCAACCAAATGTCTATATAAAGTAGGATTAAATTTATCACAAGGTCTTGGATCTAATTTTACACTAACTTCCATGGGAATAGAAACATTCTTACATTCAATCATATTAAATATTTTAAGAATATTAGTATCATATTGTAATTAAGATGCAATAATAGATTTCTAATTTTGATAAATAACCATTCCTAGATAATGATTTACCAGTCCTAAATCAGACATTTTAAAACGTTGTCTTAACATCTCTTTGATTCTAAGGATTAAATTCTTATCACTACTAGTAATCAAGAGATCATCAACATATAAGACAATAATGATAATTTGATTTTTTTCATGCTTTACGAATAAATTATTATTAGTAAAAAAACTTAGAGAAACCAATCTCGTGAAAGAAACTATTTATATTAGCATACCAAGCTCTAGGAGCTTGTTTATGACCATACAAAAATTTCTTAATTTTACACACATAATTATTTTCCAAGTTATTCAAAACATTTAGGTTGATGCATATAAATTTATTATTTCAATTCACCATTTAAAACCACAGTTTTAACATCCGTTTGGTGAATCTCCCAACCACGTTGAGCAGCTAAATCTATAATAATTCTAATAGTCCTCATTTTGGAAATAGGAGAAAAGGTTTCAACATAATCCAAATCAAGTTTTTTAGTAAACCCTGTGCAACTAATCTTTCCTTAAATTTATCAATTTACCCGGGAGAGTTATATTTGATTTTATACAACCATTTAAATCCTATAATTCTTCTTTTAGGAGGAAGAGGGAATAATTCCCAAATTTGATTCTTGATTAGATCATTGTACTAAGATTCCACAATTTTAATCCATATTTCATCTAGTTTTTATTCTTCAAAAGATTTAGGTTCAACCTCATAAATAGTTGACAAGGCATGATAAGAATGCTAACTATGGATCATCTTCCTCAAATCATTAGGTTGAGAGTTTGAAACTAGATGTTTTGGCCCATTTAGGAAGCTTAGATTGAGATGACTCCCCCTCAATTTATACACCCATCATATCAAAATAAGGATGATTAGACTATTGAAAATCATTTTCATATTTTCAAGGAAATTATTATCGTTTAGAAAATTAGTTTCAGACTCGGGAATATTAGAAAAGGGAAGAGAAGTAGATTTACAAAAGGAATTCTCGGGAACATGCACATTCCTATTTTATACAATCGCATGCTTAACTACATCATATAATATTAGTCCTTTTTTTTACTGAAATACCTAACAAAAATGTAAGAGTAAGAGGTAGGATCAAGATTTTGTCTTTTAACTTTAGGAATAAGAAGAAAAATGGCTACTAAATATCTTAAAATTAGAGATATCATGTTTTTTTCTTATTCCAAACTTCATGAGGTGTGGTTTGATGCAAATATTTGGTAGGAATTCTATTTAGAAAATAAACAATCAGTGTTCATATCTTCATCCCATATAAAATTAGGTACATTTGAAGCATGAAGCATAGTCCTAACCATTTTTATGATTGTTTTATTCTTCCTTTTAGCTATGCCATTTTTCTAAGGAGAATAGGGATTTGTTACCTCCATTTAAAATCCATTAGATACACAAAACACATAAAATTTCTTATTAATATACTCACTTGTATTAGCCATTCTAATTCTTTTAATTTTTAGATTAGCCATGTTTTCAACAAGGGATTTAAACTCTTGAAATTTAGATAAGACATTAGAATTTTTCCTAATGTAATAAGACCAAGTAATTCTTGATTAATCATCAATAAAACTAAAAACATAGAAAGCTCCATTAAGAGAAGGTACTTCCAAAGGACCTATAACCTCACTATTAATTAACTCAAATTCTAAGGAGAATAGGGATTTGTTACCTTCATTTAAAATCCATTAGATACACAAAACACATAAAATTTCTTATTAATATACTCACTTGTATTAGCCATTCTGATTCTTTTAATTTTTAGATTAGCCATGTTTTCAACAAGGGATTTAAACTCTTGAAATTTAGATAAGACATTAAATTTTTCCTAATGTAATAAGACCAAGTAATTCTTGATTAATCATCAATAAAACTAAAAACATAGAAAGCTCCATTAAGAGAAGGTACTTCCAAAGGACCTATAACCTCACTATTAATTAACTCAAATAAGCAAGAGTAATTTGACTTATTATGCATGTGAGTTGGTTGTATATGTTTCTTACCATGCAAGAAACTTCCACAAAATTCATGGTTTGATTTTATCTTAAGAAAACCTATAATAAGTTTAAGGTGGAAATCTCATAAAAAATTTGAATTTCATATGCCCAATCCTTTCATGCCATAATTAAACAATATTATAAGAAGAATTGGAAATACAATATTAAACAACAAATCCATCATAAAGTATAGTCCATTCTTTTATAAACTAGCAACAATTACTTTACCAATCATATTTTTAACATATAATTTATCTTATGATAACACAACTTTACATCCATCTTTAGTTAATTGCAAACATGATAAAAGGTTCTTCTTTAAGTTAGAAACAAATAATGATTCCTAATTATTCCATTTGGAAACTTAATATTTCCATACCATTCATACTTGATGAAAGAGTTATCTTCTAAATAAATGTTTTCATGACACTCAATAATATCATGAAGGATATCATGCTTATATGTCATGTGTCTGCAGATGAAAAACTATTTAGGATCCATTCATTTTCAATTGAAGCTAAAATGGTAGTATATAGAGCAATAAATTGCTCGTCATTATTACTCGGTTCTTAATATGCTTCGATTGTTATTTTTCTTCTTGCTTTTATTTTTATTTTTATTCTTATGATTGGTATGAGACAAGTGAGAATGAAAATTTGTTTCTTTATGACCAAATTTACCATAATTGTTACAAGTTCCATCAAATTTGTCTTTAAACTTCTAATTATTCCTATTGTGTTTAAATTTGGATTCAAAGTTTGATTGCTGATTTGAATTACTAATATACTGATTTTAGAATACTTTTGACTTTAAGAGAACAATACTTGAGAGGAGTTCTCTTTTGAGTCAAATTTCTTCATGACACTCTCTTCATGAATAAGGAAATAAGAGAATGTATCTAAATCAAGTAGATCACCTTCATTTTGATATTTAGATTTCAGAATTGAGATGAAATTTCTAAATTTTTCATGAATATACATTTTAATAATGAAGTAAAACAACTTATCATGAAACAATTTCACAATTGCATCCATCTAATTGAGCTTTAATATCCTTAATTTTATCTAGATAATTAACAAAATTTTCGTCATATTTTTTAGTTCTTAAAAATTCCATGATTTATTTTATTATCTTAGGGAAGTTGTTAGCCCCATGCATATTTTGCAATTGATCCCATGCATCGATCGAGATTTCATATGTCCAATATGCAATAGGAACTCACCTTTGATACTATGGAATAAGAGGAATATAACCTCTTGGGAATTTTGATAGGAAACACTAAGGTTCTTAGGAGTAGTTTATCCCCAAGTGGTTTTCTTCTCAAAAACATTGACTAAATCCCATAGCTTTCTAGCCATAAGGATATCCTTAATCCTAATTATCTAGATACTATAATTAGATTCACTTAAAAGTTGTGATCTATCCATGGAAAAACTAAAATAACTAGCCATTTTAAGAAGCGAGAACATAGCAGATTAAAATTTAAATACAATAATTTGAAATTTGACAAAAACACTCAAAAAAGGTACTAGAACCAAAGAGAAAGTCCACAAAACACAAAAAAATAGTTAAAAGGCCTGATGCGGTAAATAAAAAGTTATTAATTTTCAAATTTTGATAGTCACGAGACAAAGAAATAGTGTTCCAAAGATTCTTGAAATCTTAGTGTTCCATGGAATACTTATGCCAATAGACATAGAACAAAGGGATAATCCCACGGATCAAAGAAAATTACGCAACAAGAAAAAAATCCGCATAACAAGAAGGACAAGACATGATACAAGGCACCCACAATACAAGTAAATGGGAAGCCACAAAGAAAGGAAATCCACATAACAAAGATAAGCATGCCATGTAAGACTTACATATAGGTGTGTGAGTCAAAAAATCCATGGAAAATTGGAGAAGCCGTAGAAGTCTATAGATTATTAAAAGATGCAAAATATTCAAATAAGTTGTCTAATAGCTATAAATGGCTATTTAATGCATGAATCATTTAAATAAGCCGCAGAAGACTGGAAAACCCACGAAATAAAAAAAATCACCAAAAAGGCTTGATAAACTTTAGAAAAAGGTCATGGCTGGTGAAAAATTTAGATATATACACACAAATGGAAAAGGAGGCTAAAAGAACATGCATAAGCAAGATATGATAAAATAAACTAATTTAACTTAACAGATTATCTAAGTTCACATTATTTGGTATGGATTGGAGTTTTGAACATGATAAAATTTAATTAAGCTATGAAGAAAGCTAGGGTTTTTCAATTTTGAAAAATTCAAGTTTCTTCACACCTATAAATCAAAAACATCCAAAGTTATCCTACACATGAATAAACACCATCTTTGATACCATTTTAGGAAATTTAAGGGATGAATAATGTAAAAATTATAAATCCACAATATTAATTGTTGAATATTATAGTTTATGAAGTGCATTCATTAAAAACGTAGATTTAAATGTTTATAAGTAAATTACCAGAATGTAAACAACATGAATAAAAAGTAAATGTACACAAAGACACAAGATATAAGTGGGAAAATAATGGAAGGTAAATAACCCACTAAAAATCCCTTATTTATTAATAATAAACTTTCACCAAGGACTCTCACTATTTCCACATGCAGTTACACCTTCAAAGAGGCATTACAAACGGCCTCATACATTTTCTTAAGAGTTTCACCTTATTCGCATCATGTGTCCGTAATCATCTCGCTTACATATTAAAATTTGTGTAACTCGATCTCAAATGAGATCACCTTGTTATATATAAGGTCAATGGTCATGATACACTCTTAAAATCTAACCCATTTGGGTCCAAAATGCTTATATTTTAAATATAATCTATAAACCAAAAACATACATTCTTTAGCGGGTTTTATAAATAAGTAATTTACCACTTAATATTATAAACCCAACAAGTCTCATTGTAGTAATATATTTGGGTAGATGGTTCTAACAGGGTTCACATTAATACTACCCCTCCAAAAAAATATTCTAGAATGGGTGGTGAATCTCTGAAATGGACTTTCAAAAAAATGGTGAATATCCTAAAATAAGATTCGAGCAAAGGTGATTTGATAGATCGTAATTTTTATGGTTTATATGATTCTATTATTTGTAAAGATAGATAAAAAAACATGCAACCATACATACACCCAACTACATTATGGAAAGAAAGGAAATCGGGCGAGACACACTAATATCGAGGTGAATGGTGGTCACTCACCTACATGTACAATCGAGTGGTTGCATATATAGACGCCCAACCACATGGGCAAGGCTGAAGAAAAAAACATGCAACTATACTGAGATGCCTATTTACATTAGGACACAATAGGAAATTGGGAGGCTACACTAAAATCAAGGTCAATGTTTGATGTTTATGCATGCAGTCTCTCGGATGCATGTGAAATTGGGCAAGCTGCATACACAGATTCCTAGATGCATATGCAAATGGGTGTATGTCTATGCATCCGCTCGATTGCACATGCATCAGGCATCTATGTGTGTAACCACATAGTTGCATATGCAAACGGATTCCTATATGCATAGCCACTGGGTGCATGCGCACCCAAGTGTCTACATGTATAGCCATCCAGTTGTAATTTACACACACATGTTCCTCCCATCCCATCCAATTTCCCTATCCTTTTACCTCCATGTACCCTTCCCTCCCTCACTTATATATGGGCTTGGGCCCTCTAGCCTTGTTTCGTTTTCTCATTTTTCCTTGCTCCAACTCCAAGCTTTGATCATGGCTCCAGTGATCTATCAAATCAGGTTTTAGGCTACATGATCCTACATGCTACTACAATCAAGAAATGGATTCTCATTCGACATCCTCCTAGCATCACTCACACTCACAGGATAAACCCAAAATTCAATACAAAAACCTTATGTGCCCCCAAATTTCCACATTTCTCAACCTAAAGGACACATTCAGTGACTGGGTTGATAAATGTTGCTTTTGAGGGATAATTTACATGCTGCAATACAACACTGACACTATTTTATTGTAATTTATTTTATCCAATTTTAACAAATCCACATATGTCTTCAAAGTGAACCTTCCATCACGACAATTTTCTTTTGGGACATCTCTAGAAGATATCCAACGCTTAACAGGGATTCCATACACAAATGTCAACCCTATGACAAAAAAATCATTACTCTCAAATGCAAATAAAAATTATCTGGAGTCCCACTTCGGCATACAAGTTGAAGGTATTAATCTACAGAGTGTTTTTTAGTATTTACAGTATCTTTTATTATCACAATATTAATAAGATTATAACATGAATTTTCTTTTCTCAATGACATATGTGTAGGTATTGCTAACACCTCTAAATCAAGATGGGGGTTATCTATGCAAGCTGTTCAACACACATTTTTACAGGCCATGATAGAATTTTTTTAGGCTAGGATAGTCTTGTAGGGTATACAATCGTACATACCATATTGGGATCTTGTTTACATCCTTCATTCCCTAAGTTGCCAATAGTTTGATTGGTGTACAAATATATCCAACAGGATACAAAATGATTTGACACATACTATTTACAATGAGGGTGCAACATTTTCATGTTGTAATTATATACTTGCATTATATTATGAATCCTATCTTGATTTGAACTTGCAAAATGCTAATATTCCTACTGCACTTGATGAAAAATGAGAGTAAATTTCCTTTCTAATGATGAGAAAGAGGTAAGTTTAAAGTTTTAATTTGTGAAAAATATTTTCATGAATTTATTTGGAAAATTCAGCTAATTTTCAATTTTATTTCAAAAGAAAGAAATTGGACCACACGTAAGAATACATGCTGCAATAAGAGGTCATCAACCTCTTGAGCATTTTATAGATTCTTACCTGGATGTACAAGTATCTCCACCTCCAATTTCAAGACAAAAATGCATGAGGAATTCTCTTACACCCACTCAATTGCAAGCGTTTCAAGCATCTACATAAATTATTCTAGGTATTAATACTAGTATGTAATTGTACATTCAAGATATGATTCATGAAGTAATGAAACATATATTATTTAATTTTTATTAATAGATTATCAATATCAACTAGGCATATTTTAAAAACATTATGACATTTAAAAATTCATTTCATAGTATTCATGCAACTTCCCAACATGAATTTGAACCAACGAGCTCCACGAGCATGAGGATTTAACCACTGAAAAATGGAAGAAACTACTACCCCTAAACATACTCTGCAGGGTAGATATAATGTACATTATTATTTTGTTACTTCAAACTTAAACTTTTTGCTAAATTTACAAAATATTGAATTCTTGCATTTTTTCAAATTTAAATTTTACAGTTCCTTTTCACACTTCTCAAACAAAAATATTCCACCTCCACCACTATAAAGATAGGTTCAAAAAAGGGGGAAAATAATATCTTTTGGCTCAAAGTGGTGGCATAATTCATTTGAAAGGAACTAAGTTTCAAAATTTCTCCTTGGGTGGTCTCCTTATTGTAATGGGAACCACTATTTTACATCATATTGATCTTAATGATGATTTCTTGGGTATAGAGAGTGGTACCGGTGACCTAGCTACCTTTAATACCCATAATATTATTTAGGAATAGACCCAAATAGAGCACTGGTTTATAGGAACAAACACCTATTTTCCGAGACGAAACACCCTCTCCAACTCATATGGTACCGAGTACCACAATTTGATGATCAATTAACATCTTTTCCTTTGAATAATTTGTTGGAAAATAGTTGTAATGCTAATATGAATGATGTTAGTATGCCTGATATAGAGACATTGAAAATATGGGAATTGCGGTAAAAAAATTTGAAGAAAGAAATAAATTCCCGTTATCACAACCATTCCCAAAGAAATTCATTATTTGCTTCAGTTCAAAATGAGCCAGGAAATATTGATGTATTATTGAATAAGGCTCCGTTAGGTGCCATTACAGTATAAAATTGATATAATGATAACTAGATATAATGTTAAATAGGTTAGAAAAGTTAAATGGTGAAACCCAAACATACTATAACAAATGGGCTTGAGACAAAAACCTAGTTTTCATTGTAAATGCGGAAAATATAAAGTTTTTTTAAGTTTTGATTTCTTTGCATTGAAATTTTAGTTTTACATATTTAAATTTTTAACTAATAATATTTCTTTTTTCAAATGCAGTCAAAATATGAAAATTTGAAGAATGAATTATAGGTCTTGGATCTTCATCTGAAGAGTGCATGAAAATTTTTAATTGTTGTTAGTTCACTTTGAAAAAAAAATTCTCCTTAATAAAAAAATAAATACATTGAAGAAAATTATTAAGGAGCATGACATGGATCTAGAGATATTGTTCAAGAAGAAATCTAATGCAGATCCCAATTTACTTTTAGCAGGTGATGCGGTGAAACAAGATATTGAAAATCTTGCTAGTATCAATGTTGCAGTTGAAGATCTAATTAAATCAGGAGTACTAAAAGATGATACAAGACCATAAATAGATGGAACATCATATAATGATACAATATCTTGCTATATTGAATGACATTGTAATACTGAGAATTGAAATATAAGTCTCAAATATCAACTGAGATGTTTTGCACTTTTGTAAATTGTTTTGAAATAATATGAATTAACACTTTATTATTATATTGTTAATGTTTTCATAGTTTCTTTGGTTTTTTTCATAACAATGTAAAGTATAATATATATGTTCTATTCATAATTAATGTTTTTGTATCTTATTATTGCATTGTATTAAAAAATTAAAAGGAATAAAGATATTGAAATAATTTATTCAAAAAATAAAAAATTGTATAAATTTCATATGAAGTTTATAGATAATATTATATTTATAAAAATGCCTCTTACCAAGGTCCAAGCCTAAAAATCAAGAAGCTGAAACAATGTTTGAATAATCTCTCTTTCCTTAGTTTTACATATTTAAATTTTTAACTAATAATATTTCTCTTTTCAATTGCAGACAAAATATGAAAATTTGAAGAATGAATTACGGGTCTTGGATCTTTATATGAAGAGTGAAAAAAAAAATTTAACTACTGCTAGTTCATTGAAAGAAAAACTTGTGATCCTTAATAAACAAAACAATACATTGAAGAAAATTAAGGAGCATGGCATGGATTTAGATATATTGTTCAAGAAGAAATCGATGTCGATCTCGAGTTCACTTTTAGCAAATGATGCGGCGAAACAAGATATTGAAAATCTTGCTAGTATCAATGTCACAACTAAAGATCTAATTAAATCAGGAGTACTAAAAGATGAAACAAGACTAGAGCTAGAGGGAACATCATAGAATGAGACAATATTTTGTTATATTGTATGACATTGTAATACTCAGAATTGAAATATAAGTCTCAAATATCAACTGAGATGTTTTGCACTTTTGTAAATTATTTTGAAACAATATGAATTAACACTTTATTATTATATTGTTAATGTTTTCATAGTGTTTTTGGTGTTTTTTTCAAACAATGTAAATTATAACAATGTAAAGTATAATATATATGTTCTATTTATAATCAATGCTTACGTATCTTATTATTGCATTATATTAAAAAACTAAAAGTAATAAAGATCTTTGAAATAATTTATTCAAAAAATAAATAACTGTATCAATTTCATATGAAGTTTATAGATAGGATTATATTTATAAAACATGCCTCTTACCAAGGTACAAGCCTAAAAATTAGGTAGTTGAAACAATGTTTGAGAAATCTCTCATTCCTTTGAGACATGTGCATTTGTTGTGTTAGAAAAGCATCCACCTCCTGGGTTAGAAATAAGATCATATTTGTTTCTCACTATGTTAGTGACTCCTCTTCTTTCATTAAGTGTAGTCATATTATATACCCTTAGACCAATAGTGTAATCCCATGTGTGTCACCTATCACCCAGGCGGGTGTTGGGAACTCACCTAAGGCACATGTGGGCACTAATTCTCTCCTTTATGTGAGTCTTATGGGAATGCACCATCTTATGAAAGATAATCAAAGGAAGAAGAATAGAAAAGAACCATGCAACATTCTAAGAGCCTAGAATGATTTTTTATCTCATTGCATCCAGAAAAGAGAAATAACAAGCAACATATGGAAATGGTTCATAAAGATAGGAAATTCATAAGTATTATACTCCTGAAAACATACATGAGTTATAACAGAGCCTTATATTCATATTAACAGATCCAGTAATCCACATTACATCCCTTGAGGTCATAACAGATCCTCATATAACTATGCAGAGCCAAGTCATGCATCAGAGCTATAGTATGCTCATCATATTACAAATAATAATGAAACCCATCCCCCTAAATGTGCCATCGCAACACAAATTCATCCTAATCCCTAACCCATAACCTCCTTTACTTTATTTTTGTAGGGATTTTTCTCTCTCTTCTCTCCTTCACCCTCTATGTCTTTCTTTTATCAGTACTTGTATTTATAACCTTAGCACCCACTCGCCATGCCTTTCAAAGATCTGATTGGTCGCCAAGTGTTGAAGTGGTCCTCCATGAGAGCATGTTGTCACATATTTGAGCTCTCCACTCTATATGATGATACTCTTTAGGAACCTTCCATCACATGCCTATAATATTATTTTGATCCCATAGTCACCAAGTTGGCACCTTATCCACAAGGGTCGTGCTTTTCTCATTTGTAACCTGGGATGCCAAATACGGCTAAGTAAAAAACATGTTTACCTTACACATGCTTATTATGTTTTGTGACATACTTCTAGGAACCTTCCCTACATGATTTCAACCTTGCATGCCCTTCTTCAACTACGTCCCGTGTTCCCATGCACCTTCTTGTACTTAGCTGATATTTTGGGGCCCAACATCACCCCACACTACACCTGTTCTCCGTCCTTGGAAACACTCTTCAAATAATAAATAATGGAGGATCTTTACAAATGGTTGAAATCAAAGAAAAGGGGAAAGGAATGAAATAATGGGGAACTTTATTTATTTATAGAGGAAGAGAGGAAATCCTACCCTAATTCTACTTCCAACTTTCCCAAGTGTCAACCCCATTCTCGAGCTTGCTAATAGAGGTCCCCCACCAGGGAACTTACCTCTTCAAAACTCACTCCTCTCCCTTAGTACTCATTGTCTCCACGATCTCCCCTAGGTTTTTCCCAAATACTCAAGCTCGTCCATCCTCTGAGTGATTTGGGGTACAATTCCTTCATTTGGTTCTTGATTGAGCCCCGTAAGGTCTCAATGGCCTTTGATTTCTTTTCCACTTTGGCTAGGATTTTATCTCACTCATCCTTGTTCCCCTTGTTCTTTTCTTGGAACTCCTTAAGTTCCGCTTCATGGGTGGCAACCAAGATACTTGCCACTTTATCCCTATCTGTGTAGTTATCATAGGAAACCTCAGTAACTTGCATGGTGGATTTTACATCAGCAAGGATCTTGTTGTATTGAGTAAAAATTTCCACAAACTTTATCTTATTTTATTTTTATTGGCACACCAACACCTCTTCTGTGGATTCTAAGGAAAGTTACCACCTTTCCATAGTGAGTATGTAGGTCAAGTCCTTTAGGAACTACAAGGATGATCCATACTTTTGTGTGAGCATTGTTAAGTCTGGATGCTTTAAGACAATGACATCCATGATCATCTCTATCTTCTTGTATGCCTTGTGCACTCTTGCCTTCTCATCTTTTAATTCACACCTTAACTAAGCATTGATTATTTACTCTGATGTTATCCAAATAACTCTCCTAGTTATCTAGGTAACATGTATACACATTTTGGCTCCCAAATCCTCATTGAAGGTTGTGTGCACTCCGGTTCAGTTGGAACAACTCCTTGGTTGTAGTTTCCCTTTGGCACCCCTTATTTTTCTTTAAGCGCCCTTGTGTGATTTTTGTTCTCTCCTTCCATTTTCCTTTTCCTCTTTGTTCCACTCCTCCCTTGTGCCCACATTTTGTGCTTTCACCTTCTTCTTAAGCATCTTCTTCACCCCGCACACATCTCGGACTTTCTTTAATCAGCTAAGTCCCCGATCTCCTCGTGTACCACACCCATCACTCTGTAATAGTTTCACCTTGACCATGCATTCTCTGCTCACAAATTTTCCTCATTTCCCACATGCATTGCATGTTCCCTTCTATGCCTTCCTCCTCACACCCTTCCCTCGCACCCTCCTTTGCGCACCTTTATGCCAATGTCATCTTTCGACATGCTTGAATATGCCACATGTAACTAGTGCAAAGCACGCCAACAAGGAACTGAATCCTTGTAATAAATCAATAATTAACATGTGGAAAAAATGACAAATATTTCTATATTTGGTTGTCATTTCATCTAATCCATACGCACCACATGTTTTGCATGCACCGATAACTATGACATCTTCGACATAGTCATATCTTTTTCTACAGAGCTTAGATCAGCATGCACCTATACTTGTCAGAAAGTTGATGACATTAGCTATAGTGCTAGAAATTTAAATTCAAATTCTTAGCAGATTTGATAGGTGAGAAATGGGAAAACATATTTATGAGCATTAATGAGCAGATTTGATTGCTCCAACCATCTAATTTGATATGATCCAATCTCCTTTCTTCTTCTTCAATACACCAAATAGGCTTGGGGAAGTGTATTTCATAGATCTCTAGGTGGATTTGCAAGAATTCAATGCTTCTTAGTGTGGTTGTGTTTCAAATTCAGTTTTCCCTCCTTTTTGCTTCTTCCTCAATGGATTCATCTTTAAATGTAAAATCAAGGATCATTTGTTATGTTGGACACTTTGGATCCTTACGTGTTTTGTTAAGGACTCCATATCTTTCTATATTTTGAGTTTGGACCTTTAGATCTCGGCTCTTGCATGTGGATATTGGCATCCTTCATCATTTTAATAGACTTTATACATTTCTAGGAAGTAATAGAGGCATCATTTTTTGTGACTATTCTATATCCTAAAGTGTTTGCATTCCTTCTTCTTGCCTTTTCTTTGCATTTTGTGTTGGTTGTGTTATTTCACGTCCTTTGCAGTCCCTTATTTGGTTGTGTTCCATGAGAACAATCGGTGAATACGTTTTTAGGTTGTGCTACTCGTGAATAGCCTCCTTTCACATATTTCCTTTCATTCTCGCTTCGTAATAGATAGTGTTCATCCCTCTTTTTTAGTGCTATCAAATTTTAGTGTAGTTTCCTTTCATGTTATCCTTTTTTCCTTGGTCACTTGGCATTATTAGCTTAGTCTCCCTTTCAAGCACTAGAAGTAACAATAGAAGTAGAAATAGATAGAGGAACCAGCCTTCTCCGGAGATCTATCCCAAGTGCGCAAGGTCCCACAACTTGGGATGGTTCCATTGTGGTCTCAAACACCTCGACCCTTCTAAGATCCGAGACGTGGGTACACATTTGAGCAACCAACAGTTTCATGTACGCCCGGTGGGACCAGCATTGAAAGCTCAAATTTCATATCTCTAAGTTTTGGTGTGTGGGATTAGTGTTTTATCCTTTAGAGGCTCATTTCAACACATCTGGTGACTCCCAACATTTTAAGATCTCTGTTTCAGCAGTCCTGAGCGCCTTTCATGAGAAAAGTGCATACAAGAAGAAGTGCATCAGGAGAATATTCTTTTGAGTACCTCCAGTTATCCCCAAGGAGATTTCATTCTAGAAAATCCACTCACACATCCCCATCTCCTGCACTCCACGCCCATTCAATCCCTCCTCAAAATAGATAACTTGTGTGCCCTACAATGGTGCATCAGTAACCTCTTCCACTGAGAAACTTTGCAAACTTTTCTGGAGGGATTCCCTTGCTTACCAGTTGTGCAACATGATATGCCAAGTGGCGTGCTAAAGAGTATTCCATACTTTACTAGTGAGAATCAAGTCACCCCTCAAGAGAATATCCAGGATATATAAAATGTGTGCTCACTCTATCTGATCACATATGATGATGTAGCAGTCAGGATACTTACAAGCTCTCTTTAAAGGTAAAGTGCTTCAATGGTATCGAGGCTTGAGACTAGATCCATCACCACCGGGATGAGTTGGGAATAACTATTTGTAATTACTTTGAAGATAATTCAGATCACCTATCTTTGGTGGAGCAAATGATGAAAACAAGGAGGGCACCCAATGAGTAGATGATTGATTTCAACATCAAATTTCAAAAGAATTGGGATAGAATCCCTCTTGTGGTAAGACCTACATCCCAACATGCTTTCTGTATTATTTAAAGGTGCTCAATAATAGCGATATCTCAGTCATGATCAAATCCATGGGAGGTAGGACTTTACCACCTTCTTATAGTATCAAAGAAGGGTAGAAAATAGTTTTATTCAGGTCGGAAAGTGTTATGATCCTCATGTGTGGATTTCACTAACGCCTCGAGGTTTTAGTGTAACAGATTCATCACGCCAACATTGCGGTGTTCACCCGGGGCTCATATGGGGCGGGCGGGGTCCCGCTATATGGGCGTAAATCTAGCCGGGGTTTGGGATACAGAAGCGTGGTGGGATGTTATGATCCTCATGTGTGGATTTCACTAATGCCTCGAGGTTTTGGTGTAACGGTTCATTCGAAAGTTAGATCCTAGACCACATATGCATTTGTTCCCGAGAAATTACATAATCCCCCAACCTTCCATGGCCCCTATTCTTGTTCTTAAGAAAATTTCCCAGCCCAATTGCCTCAACATCCTACTCTCCAAGCAGTAGAAAAGGAAGATGAAGAATTAAAGGCCCTGATTAGAAATTTATCAAACAAAGTCATATCATTAGAAAAGAAACAGGCACAAGCCTATAGAGGTAATTCTAATCAGGTGCATGGCCAAAGTAATCAGCCTTGGAAAAATCAGTATGGAAATCAAAGATACGCACCCAACCAATAGAATGATAGATGGCATCCCAATGCACATCTCCCTTGCAAGTTTTTCCTCTCCCGTGCCTTCTCTTCTAGCACCCAAGACAAGTCATGAGCTTGTTCTAGCTCATAAAAATTTTGGCACAAGAGTCAGAATGGTGATTCCTTGCAACATGCCTCATAGTCAATATCATTGTGCCAATGTTGTGCATGCCCAAGCCTTCATGATCCAAGAATGCTTTGTGTGAGCCTTCAACAAGCACCCCTGAAGTAGAAAACCAAGAAAGACCAGAAGCTCCTCCAGAGACAAATTTGATGTTCTTTGGTGGAGGACTTTTGTGCAATCAACCAAGCTACATAAGATACAAACAGACCACGCACCCAAGTTTGGACAACACAAGATACAAGAAGAGAATGTTAGAGTTAGGTGCATAGGTCCCACTCCCAACAATGCAAGAAGATCCTCAAAAGAAGAAAGATGTAGATGGCATCATGTAGTAAAATTTCTCAAGTTCCTACATAAGAGGCCCCCCATAAAGATCCTTCTCAAGAAGTAGTGTGCACCCTCCTTTGGTAGGTCAAGCCTCTTCTCTAGCTAAAATCTAGGCTTCTGCACCTAAACACTCAAGAAGGGATGTTTTTCCCTAAATGCATAAGATGGGGGCCTTCCATTTAGCATTGTTGACTAGATGAAGAGAACAAACATAAATGTCACAATGTGGGATGCCCTGACCATTCCATCTCAACGGGATCTGTTGCATGAAGCTCTGAGTGCAACTCCCACGTGTTGATCCACTATGCAGAAGCCACATGCTTCTATCAATGTCTTCCAAGAAGAGGAGAAATAAGTAAGTAAAGTTGTTAAAACCCCCCCTTCTATATGTCCTTGATCATAGGAAAACACCTAGTGCATAATTACATGATTGATTCAGGTGCTAGTACTTTTGTTATGCCTAAGAAAATAGCTGATGTCTTAGGTCTGAAATATATCCCTTTGTCTAAAGGAGTCCTGCAACTTGATGGTTCAACTATCACCACCTTAGGAGTCATCAAGGATCTTGAGTTAACCCTCCATACATGTCCAAGCCTAACTATTACTCAAGATGTGTCAATCATTGACCTACCTCCTTTGTTTTCCCTATGTCTATCAAGAGATTTACTACTAAAGTGGGTGGTTACTTGTCTTTTGATTGGTCTCATATGTTACTCAAGACAAGGTATGGTACCCGGTTTACCATACAAGATGAGCCTATATTTTCCTATCATGTAGAGTCATATGTCCCATCCCCTCTCCAAGCCAATTGTTTAATCCAAGAAGAAAAAGCTTTAGTTCTAAAGAGTAGTCTCTTCCACCCTCTGTTCCTGACCTAGTGCTTGATGAATGGGTGGAAAGACACCATAAATTTGATCCATATGTTGAAGAGCTAGAAGCTTATGAAACTGGGCTTGGTACTTATTGCATTCAAGAAGAAGAAGTTGTTGCCACACGTGCGCGCTCAAGAAAGAAAAAGTTGATAAGGGTCTATGGAAGTTGTACTTTGATGGATCTAGAAGCAGAAATGGCATGGGAGCAAGAGTGGTTCTCATTTCCCTAAGGATGAGAAATTATTCTTTGCACACAGGCTGTAGTTTCATGTTCTAACAATGTGGTAGAGTATGAAGCATTGGTGCATGGCTTGCTCATTATTGAGAAGAAGAAAATTAAGGCATTGCAGATATTTGGGGACATAGAATTGGTTATCCACTAAGTTACCAAAAATTTAGAAAATAATAAGATTCTCAAATCTTATAAACATATAGAGTTTGGGACCTCCTTGAGAGCTTTGATGCTCTAAATTTATAGGTGGTGCCATGCAAAATGAACAAGGAAGCTGACAGATGGCTGACGCTTGGTTCACAGTTCTCTCCTACTGAGGACTTTATCAAAGGAAACACTCAACACATCAAGATGGTGATTAGACCATCCATTCCAGATAACAACACCAGATGGAAAGTGTTTGATAAAGTGACACAAAATCATCCAGTTTATCCAGAATGAAGTTGAGTTCTCATCAAGCATGCAAGCTGACTTGCATGACAAGCTATGGTGACCAAGTGATACAATGAAGAAAAACAAGTTTCCTAAAGGGATTGGTCACCTTAGAAAATGTTTAGCCCTGATGATGAGTTCAAGGGTGAAGAAAGGTACATGTGCTATGCAAGAAGACTACTCCTCAGTCACCATTATGCATGGGAAAGAGTTGTTGCTAATCAGGACTTGTGTGCATGAAGAGAAACATGCCTTCATCTCTCTCTATCAAAAATATAGTGATATCTTCTCATGGGAGTATGAAGACCTCAAAGGTTTTGATCCAAGTGTTGCTCAACACTCCATTGACCTTGATCCTAGTATCAAGCCCATCAAGAAGAAGTAGTGACCAGTCAATCCAAAGATAGAGCCCCTCATGAGAAAGGAATTATCCAAACTCATTGAGGACAAAAATTATTTTTCCTATCAAATACTCTACTTGGGTCACAAATCTAGTTCTAGTGTGTGCAAGAAGAATGGTGAAATCAGACTGTGTTGATTTTATAGATTTGAATAAGGCATCTCTAAAGGATCATTATCATTTTCCTTCAATGGAGTAGATTTACGTAAAATGTGGCTGGCATAAGAGATTCTCCATGCTAGATGGATATTCAAGTTTCAATCAGATCCTGGTCAAGGAAGAGGATCAATTCAAAATAGTGTTTACAACCAAGTGGGGAACATATGCATATCATAAAATTCCCTTTGGTTTGTCAAATATGGGTGCCACATTTCAGCATGCCATGGATATTTCCTTCAAAGGATACATCAATGAGTTCATCTCTGGTTTACCTTGATGACATAACAATCTTCTCAAAGAAGAGTGTGGATCATATGGTGCACCTGGAGAAAGTCTTTGAGAGATGCAGAAAATTTGGGGTGTCTCTTAACCCCAAGAAGTGTAATTTTGTAGTGGCGCAAGGAAAGATCTTGGGCCATGTGGTTTCAAAGGATGGCATCACAATTGATCCTGAGTGTGCATTTCAGCCATCCTAGCTCTTTCCCTTCCAATGCACAAAAAGGCCCTATAGTCCTTCCTTGGAAAGATCAATTTTGTTAGGTGTTTTATCCCTAACTTTGCAGGACTGGTTCGACCCATCACCTTGATGCTCAAGAAGGACATAGCCTTCAGATGGACAACAGAAGGAAAAGAAAGCTTCAACAAAATCAAACAAGAAATTTCTTTGCATGCCAACACTCATCAACCCAGATTATTCAAAGGATTTCATCCTTTATGCTTATGGCACTGATGCAAGTGTGATGTTGTCCTAACACAAAAAAATAAACAGGGATGGAACAACCAGTGGCTTTCTTCAGCCAGATGCTAAAGGATTATGAACTAAAGTATAGTCACATAGAGAAGAAAGTCTTCACCATCATGCGTGCTCAAGAAATTCAAGAGTATGCTCACCACCAATCATATCAAGGTGTTAGTCTCCCACTCTTTTGTCAAAGAGACTTCATCATGGGAGAAGAAATTAGTGAGAAAAGAGCATGATGGGTGACCAAAATCATGGAGTATGATGTGACTATCAAGGCCACAAATTTGGTAAGAGGTAGTGCTCTGTAGGCAGATTGTTGAGGATGCGCAGAGTGAACCTGAGGCTTCATTATTTCTAGATGAAGACCTCCCATGCGTAAAACTTGACAAAATACAGACCCTGGTGCATGTGACTAGATGAAGGACATGATCACATTCCTTTTCGAGGGTGCATACCCTCTGGTTTAAACAAAGAAAAGAGAAGACATCTGAGGTTACAATCTATCCCTTATGTTTTGATTGATGGACTTCTCTTCAAAAGGAATCTTGATGGTGTGTTGTTAAGATGTATCAATGACACGCAGATTGAAAAAGTGTTAGCATAATTTCATGATGGATTCTCTGGTGGACACTTCTCTGCCAAAACTACAACAATGAAAATCATAATGGAAGGTATCTTTTGGCCTACCCTATTTGTAGATGCACACAAGTGGGTCACAAAATGCAAGGAATGTGCACTTTCTTTGTAGGAAAGAAAATATTGGCAAGTGCTTTCCTCCGACCAATCCAAGAGATCAGCCTTTTGTGTAATGGGGTCTCGACTTCATAGGCATGATCAATCCACCTTCAAGCGCTAGACATAAATGGGTGTTGATAGCTATAGATTACTTCACTAGATGGATGAAGTTGTCTTTCTGCTAAAGGAATCAACCGAGTCATTCATCCTTGACTTTCTCAAAGGTATAGTCACAAGGTTTGGCATTCCTCAAACCATTATCTTTGATAATGCAAAATCCTTCCTTGGTACTAAAATCACATGATTGGGCTCTAAGTCTAGGCATTTACTAAAGAATTCTTCCAACTATTACCCTTAAGGAAATGGTCTGGCAGAATCAACAAACAAGAACCTGATCAGAATATGAAGTGCACAATGAACATCAGCCAAAGATAGTGGCATACAAAGGTCTCACGTGCGCTCTTGGGAAGATAGAATCAGTAAAAAGGAAATAGAAATTTTCCTTACAAGCTTTTATATGGTAAGGAGGCTACCCTTCCTTTGACACTAGAGTTGAATTCATTAGCACTTTCCCAACAACTGGAATTTGAAGGTGCAGACAGAGAGAAATCAGAATGGCAGAGCTGGTTAATCTTGAAGAATCAAGGAACTCTGCCATGATCAAGCTAGAACAACATCAACAAGCAACAAAGAAATGGTTTGACAGAAAGGCTAGGCCTCAAGATTTCAAAGTTGGGGACTTGGTTTTAAAATGGGATGCTGAAAGAGCTAAACCAGGGCACCATTCAAAGTTTGATGCACTTTGGAGTGGCCCATACATCATCAATTCCTGCAAGGAGGCTAACTCTTTGAGTTAACTCATCTTGATGGAGGCACGCTACAAATCCCAAGTAAATGGGATCTATCTCAAACCCTTCCATTAATTTTGCTACATCATTTTGTATATATTAGAGTAGTTTTAATTCCTCCAGTGTGTTGTGCACACATTGTTTGTTTGTACATAGTTCTTTCTTCTCGCATGCTTCTACACACACTCTTTTCCATTGCTTCCAGAATGTAGATCTTCTTTCAGTAGTTGCAAGATTTAGAATAGAGTCAAGAAATGATCTTCAAGTGACTACAGGGACATTTCATGATTACATAAGTGCAGACTCCATGCCCAATGGATGCTTTAGGCTACTGATCTTCTTCATCTAGCAGAAGATGGCCCCAAAAGTTCACCAAAACTATTATCCAAATAACTCTCCTAGTTATTTGGGTAACTTGTATACACATTCTGGCTCTCAGTTCCTCATTGAAGGTTACGCGCACTCAAGTTTAGATTGGCACAACTCCTTGGTTGTAGTTTCCCCTTGGCACCCCTTCTTTTCCTCTCAAGCACCCTTGCGTGCTTTCTATTCTCTCCTTCCATTTTCCTTTTCCTCTTTTTCCACTCCTCCCCTTATACCCACCTTTACATGCTTTCACCTTCTTCCTAAGCAACTTCTTCACCCTGCACGCATCTCAGACTTGCTTTCAATCAGCTAAGTCCCCAGATCTCTGTGCATGCCACACCCATTACTTTGTAATAGTTACGCCTTGACCATGCATTCTCTGCTCACTAGTTTTCCTCATTTCCTACATGCACATGCGCGTTTGCCTTCCCTTCTGCGTCCTTCTATGCCTCATTTTCTTTGCATGCCTTCCTCACACCCTCCTTTGCACTCCTCTATGAGAAGGTCATCTTCTAACATGCTTAAATATGTCACGCAACCAGTCAAAGTGCGCCAATAAGGTGTCGAATCCTTGCAACAAATCAGCAAGTGACATGTGGCAAAAATGACAAATATTTCACATTTGGCCATCATTTCAGCCAATCCGTGTTTGCCACATGTTTTGTGTGTGCCGAAACTCTCGAAATCTTTCGACACATCATATATTTTGCTACAGAGCTCATATCGGCATGTGCCTAGACTTGTCAGAAATCTTCTGACATCAGCTATAGTGCTAGAAATTCAAATTCAAATTCTTGTGGATTGGTAGGTGAGAAATGGGAAAACATCTTTCTGAGCATTGATGAGCAGATTTGATTGCTCCAACCACCCGATTTGATATGATCCACCCTCCTTTCTTCTTCAACATGCCAAAAAGGCTTGGGGAAGCATATTTCATAGATATCTCTAGGTGGATTTATAGGCATTGAATGCTTCTTGTTGGTGGTTGTATTTCAAATTTAGGTTTTCCTCCTTCTTCCCTTCTTCCTCCATGGATTCATCTATAAATGTAAGAGCATAGGCTCATTTGTTATGTTGGACACTTTAGATCCTTACGCATTTTGCTAAGGACTTCATACTTTCTATATTTTGAGTTGTAGACCTCTAGATCTGGATCTCTCACATGTGGATATCACCTCTTTCATCATTATAACAACTCTGTGCATTTCTGGAAGTAATAGAAGCATCGTTTTGTGATTATTCTTTGTCCTAATGTGTTTGCATTCCTTCTTCTTTGCCTTTTCTTTTGCGTTGTGTGCTAGTTGTGCTATTTCATGTCCCTTGTAGTCCCTTATTTTGTTGTGTTCCATGAGAATGATATGATGAATACATGTTCAGATGTGCTACTCATGCCTAGCCTCCTTTCATGTATTTCCTTTCATTCTCGTAAGATAGTGTTCATCCCTCTTTTCTAGTGCTATTGCCTTTTAATGTAGGTTCCTTTCATGTTATCCTTCTATCCCTAGTCCTTTGGCATTATTAGCTTAGTCTCCCTTTCAAGAACTAGGAGTATCGGTAGTTGTAGAAATAGATAGAGGAATTGGCCGCCTCGGAGATTTTTCCCAAGCATGCAAGGTCCCATAACTTGCAGATGGTTCCATTGTGGTCTCAATTACCTCGGCTCTTCCGAGATCTCGATACATGGGTGAACATTTAAGCAACCAACACCTACTTCAAGTCCTTTCTTTTCTCAAGAAGCTCTTCTTCCTTTTTCTCCATCTCTTCCTCTAGGAACTTCACCTTGTCATTTCTTTGAAGAGTCTAGTTTTAGCCTAAATAGAAACCTTATTGAGCATGTTGTAGATTTTCTCATCTGATAATTGTTGAGAATTTACCAAGGGGTTTATTACCTTCATTTCTGGAACGTTCATCTATTCTCCTAAGCTAATTTTGAATTCACACTCATCAATGTGGGACTCAAATGCCCATGATAGAATTTTCCTCATTCGAGGGTATGCACCTTCCTCATCAAATGAAGCCATGGCCAAGAGTTGCTCTGCAGGAACAATGCTCTGAAAGTGTGAGTGTAACAATTTTTTCAAATCATTGATGTAGCTCATTCCTTGGCCTTGTGTTGCTTCTGTGATCTTCCTCCCTATGCATGCAGCCCTTGAAAATCTTACAGCCAAACTGGGATCTCCTCCCATGCTGCCATATTATTTTCCTACACTTTCCTCCTCAACTTCCTTCAACACCTCATCTACGCTGCATTCAACCTCTTGTTCCACCAAGTCCTTGATGATTTTTTCCACTTCTCTCTTTGTGGCCTCGTCTACCTATTCCTTCGTGAGGCTTGGGGTCCTCTGATCCTTTGTATTTTATTCTCTACTTACCCCCTTGCCTTGAGTCTCAACTTCTTCTTCATCCTCCTTCTCCTCATCTCCTTCATTATACTCCTCATCTCCTTCCTCAGAATCATGTATCTCATAGACAGGATGGTCTTCTCCTCCAAGTTCATCATCATCATCCCTCTTGCTGATGTAGGCATCTAGGCTCTCCATTTCTTCGATTCTACCTCATCCAGTCAAATTACCTTCTACTTCTAGAGATTATTCTTTTTATTTCTCCTTGACATGTGATATCTTTATTGGTGATTCCTCATGGGTGAGGGGCTCTTCGTGCTCTAGCACCTCTTCTTCTAGGGTATTTTCCTTGATAGGAGACTTTTTCTCCATGCGTAAGTACTAGGCTTAATGCTTGCCTTTGGCGTGCTCACCATTTGTGTGGTTTGAACACTTGGTGCCTTCTGCACCTCTTCTCTTTCTCTCTTTCTAGGCATGGCCTTCTTCCTTCCTATAGGATCTTGGGGATGGAGACATTGTCATCCAAGTAAGCACTTTTTTCAAATTTTAGAATTATGAACTAATACACCCTTTCTACTGTCCTTCCTGCAATTTTTAACATTAAAGGATTCATCATCTGTATCTTGTGGGAGAAATATCTCTCCATGTACACACACTTCTTTGGGTAGATGAGCTTCTAAAGCATAGCTTATGGTGGTCTATATCTACCTCACTAAGGTCAAACCTTAGTCTCTTGGCCTCCTTGAACTAATTAACTTTGGCTTGGAAATATTGTGCGGTGAAGGAGAATGGTAGCTTACACATGGACTCATATTCCCATATGTTAATGAAAATCTGCCAATATAGAAGTTTTGGTATACTACAAACTCTGCCTCTCCACTCACGAGCACAAGAAACTATTCAAGGATCCTCCACTCTTCCCCGAATGCATCACGCATTCATTTATACCACTTCTCTAGGTGCAAATTTTGAGTGGCCGTCATGGTTTCACAAGTGTATTTCGAAAACCTTTTTACAAGAAAGGGATCCTCTTCTGGATATTCCCAAACAAAATTTTTGTCCCATCAAGCACTCCAATCTCTAAAAATACAATGGTGAGGAGGACATTACCGAAGAGTATCTTCTCTCCCTCCTACGCGCTACTTATAATATCATCCACGATGAAAGAAAACAAGTTGTAGATGGTTCCTTCTGATATCTTTTGGTATACATTTATCCATGCCTTGTTCACTTGTGTCCATCATTCCTAACCATTGAACTTGGTCACCAAGCACGCGGCCATCCTCATGACTAGGTTTGGAATCTTAGCGATGTCTAAGTATCGTGACCCATTTTTGGATTCATACGTGGCTACATTCTCCTTGATAACATCCTTATCATTGAGATCATCATCTATGTTATCTCCTTCACAATTGAGGCATGTGAACTTGGATATCAGTTTTGGTGTGATGCGCATCTTGCACCCTATGAAATAAAAATGATCCTCATGCATGCATGACTTCAACCATTAGTAGAGTTTCTCAGATTTCCAAAAGTAGGGAAAATTGTATAATTGTAATAATCCATCCTTTTCTAATTTGACTTTTACCTCATCATTGTAAATGGGCATCCCATCTGGTGTCCTTTTGTTTGTAGGTCATACCAACTCTAGTTCCATTTCCTTCTCAATTATGCTCGTGTGATGGTTATAATTGCTCATGGCCATCTTTCGTAAGTGTGACTCCCACTCTTTTCCTAGCAATACCCCATATGGGTACTACATTTCCACATACCATTCTTCATTGGTGCTTGTGACGGAAGCAATTTTCTTTCCCTTACCCTTTCCCTTGCCCTTTGGTGAAATGGTTGGTTTCTTTAGTGCCATATTTTCTAGTTGGATGAACTTAAATACTCCTTCCTCTTACTCTGCTCTGCTACTCTACTCAATCCCAAAGCTCACTCCAAAGCTTCAACTCTGAAATGAATCCTTCTTTCTCCATGCCCTAGCTGCCAAACCCTAACTAGGAAAACCTTCCACAAGACGACACTCTTCACACAACCTTTCCTCACACCTGTACTCCTTCCTTTTGGTTCACAGATCTACTCTAGTTGCACACTCAAATTTTTTGGATTCTCCTTTCTTCACACAAATTTATCTCTGGATGCCCTAGTTTGCAAGAGCTTCTTTTACTTCATAATTGCAAGGTAACAAATGACTTGCCCGACCTTGTATTTATAGTTTTTCTTCCTCCAACATTAAATACTATACCACCTACCACCATACTTGAACACTAAATGTGGCTTTTTCCCTAAATTCCATCCTCAAGCACTTTTACCCATGCACCTAATCCTATGTAAAAATCTTGTCATCCTTCCGGTGTGTAAAAATCAATCCAACTAAAGACTCTTACACGCATGTCCACAAATGCCAAGGCACTTCTTCTGTCCTTTACTCAATTTTTTCCCTCACCTACCTCATGTTGTCCATGCACTCTTCATCCTTTCTATACATGGTTTCTTCAAAGCCTTTTTTCCCCATAATCCAATATCCACCATTTTTCTCACGCGCTTTCTCCATCTACGCGCTTCCTTCTAACCTGGGCCATTCAATGAAAATCAACTTGTATTACAAGCCTATACTTTATATCACTCCACCCCACACTAAAATAGATGCGTGGTCCTCTACGCATACACAACCTTGGAAAAATAATGTGGTTACCAATGCACAGGTGCACAAAAAATGAAACAAAAAGAAAGGAACAAGCAACGAGAAAGGGAAACACAAGAAAAGAAAAAGCATAAAGGGAAATTCTAAGTTAATTGGCAATACTACCTTATTACAAACACTAAGAAGACTTATTTATAGTAAGGGCTTCAGCTTACTCCCATTGAAGTGACCTGGTAACCTCATCCCATCTAGCGCTCAGAATCGAAACCGAATCAAGAATGTTCGAGATGATGTAAGGTCCCAAACAATGGACTTTTAACTTCCTAGGATGGTGCAAATACTTGTAATCATATAAAAATACCATCTGCCCAACCTCAAACTTCTTGTTCTTGATATAACGATCATGCCATGCCTTTTTTCTTTATTTTTATGTCTTTTGACTCCATCTAGCAAATGATCACCTTTCATCTAACTACATCAACTTATCAATTCTTTATTCTAACACTTGCTCATCAGCTAACCCTCTTGTGCCCCACTATACGCAATGATGGTAATATGAATTCAACTGGTAAAATAGCCTTCGTGCCAAACACCAATTGAAATTTTGTGGCCTTGTTCAAAATTTTGTAGGTTATCCTATATGCCCATAGAATGGTTGATACTTTTTCATCCCAATCATGTCTTCCAACGTCACATATCTTAGTTAACATGTGACTTAGTATCTTGTTAAATGCCTCAGTAGTTCCATTTTCTTGAGGGTGATATGGGGTAGTTTTATGATGGGCCGCCATAAATTATACTAATAGAATCCCAACCATTTCATTGAGAAAGTGTGTACCTCTATCACTTGTTAAACTTAAATGACAACCATACCTGTTGATTATGTTCTCCCATAAAAATCTAGCATCTATCATTACGGTGCAATCCTTCATAGGTGTTGCCTCTTCCCACCATGTCAAGTAATCAGTGTAAGTGATGATATACCACAAACCAGTCCTTTGCATGGCTGGCATAATTGGCCCTACAAAGTTGATTTCCCATTTTTCAAATGGTTCAAGCTGGCTATTGGTCGCAAAGGCATTTCATCTCTCTTTCTAGGTTTACCAAGGCACTGGAAATGGTCACAGGCCTTGCAAAACTCAATACAATCCTTTTATATGGTTTCCCACCAAATCCCTGCTAATAAAATCTTTCACGGTAGCATTTCCTACATAGTGTCCTCTCTTGCAATCCCACCATGTGCTTCCTCCATAATTTCCACGCGCTCATGTTCTAATAAGCATTAGTGCAGAACCTCATCACGACCTAACTTATACAAATCTTTACTAATCAACATGTAAGGTGTGATGTTTATTACTAACTATTTTCTCTCCAAATAATCCATTCCTTCTTAAGGTGCCACACCTATTTTTAAGAACACCTGTGATATCTTCCAAGTCTCGAGGTGCATGCCACAACCTAAATAGTTGTGCATCTGGCATGGTATCCTCAATGTTTTTCACATCCTCTCCCAATTCAATCCTTAATAAGTGGTTAGGTGTTGAATTGCTTTTTCCTAGCTTCACCACCACGTGAACTTAAACTCTTGAAATAGAAGGTCTAACGACATACGCGCCCTTGCAGAATGGGTTTGTTGACTAAGTATTTCAATTTCATGTGTTCCATGTAGAATATAAATGGTGTTTCCACCAGATACTACCTAAAATAATGTAGTGTGTGGATCATAGACAATGCTTTGCACTTGATATTTGTGTAATTATTATTTGTTGGTGTCAACTTTCTACTTTCAAAGCACAAGGATGATAAAAAATTCCCTCATTAGGTTATGCTAGTACGGCTCCCATAGTTGTTCCTAAGGCATAAACATGCACATGTAAAGGCTTATCCCAAGAAGGGAAACATAATATGGGTGTCATGACAAGCTTATCTTTCAAAGTGTCAAATGCCTTATGTTGCACCTCTCCCCAATGGAAGGCAGCTTTGTGTTTTAACCATTCCTCCAAGGGTGGCAGTAATTTTCACATACCTCTTGATGAAATTCCTGTAATACCCCATATGCCACATGAATCCTCACATTGCACTTTGACCAATAGGCTCCCCTAATCCCACAATAACTACAAATTTGGTGGGATCCACTAGTAAGTTGTCTTTGTATATAATGTGTCCTAACAGGGTTCCAAATGGAGTAGAAAAGACACATTTCTTAATGTTGAGGGATATCCTAAATTTCAAAAATCTCTCAAACATCAGCCTTATATTGTCACAATGTTCTTTCACCAACCCATACACAATCCAGTCATCTAGTTAAACTTGAAGAAACTTATGGATGAAGTCTTGGAATGCTTGTACCACAATGCGTGAGAACACAAGACACATTTTTCAATCCAAAAGGCATAACCGTATAGGAAAAACTTCTCCACTCAATGGAAAAAAATTTCTTTCTTTGGTCTTCCTTTGCAATCCTGACTTGGTGATACCCTGAGAACCCATCCGTGAAAGAGTAGACTTCGTGCCCGGCTACTCCCTCCAAAATTTCTTCAATAAAGGGGGTTGGAAAAGGATCGATGACACACACTACATTTAGATCCCTGTAGTCAACATATATTCTTATCCTACCATCCTTCTTGATATTGATAACCATTGGGCTTATCCATTATGATTCTTCCACTACCTCAATGATACCAAATGCTATCATCTTGTCTATTTCTTCCTTAATATGTATGCACAGATTGGGATTCATCTGATAAGGCCTCTTGTAAATTGGGTGCGCACCTTCCTTCAACTTGATATTCATCTCCCCTAAAGAATGGTGAATTCCTTTGAGTTCATGGTACCTATGAGGGAACAAATAATGGAACTCACAATAGATAAATGATCTTTAAAAATTATTTTCCGACCAATAGTCCCCCGATGATAGCTTCCTTAGGTTCTACATCTTCCACATCCTAATTTTAACCTTCTTTGTTTTCAAGGGCTCATGGTAGGTGTGTGCTCACTCATTAGCGCTATCTAATACTTTGCACGTACCTTCCAAATGGTTAACATCTAAATTTTCCATTTCTTCTTTCTATTACATAGACCATTTTTCCTTTTTATTTTTCTATGCACGCACGCTCAAACTATACTTCCTTTTATTCTTCTTAATTAAGGTGCGTCTCTAAGTAAGGCTCACCTAGAAACTCTAGTAGCCTATCCTCTGCCATAACACTATCTCCCATCGTAAGGTGCTTGATCACTTGTAACGCCTTATCTATTGATGGCTTGGTACTCCTATACTCGAAATCTTGAATGAGATCAACCACCAACTCCTGCCAATTACCCGTCTAATGACACATCTCTCGAATGAACGTATACCAAGAATGCACATAGCCTTGTAAGGTGGAATAAAACTTATGTACCCATAATGAAGGTGGTAACACTTCTACACTTCCCATCCAGGCCTTCTCACATGCTTGGATATGAAATGAGGCGGTCTCTTTACCATGGTAGTCTTGTATGACCGTGGGCACATTGCTTCTGGATAACCTTATAGAAAATGTGATTCTCACCTCGTGCCACTCTAAGAGGTTCTCTCAATGTGTAGCCCACTAGTGCACTGCAGTTCCGAGTAGGTTATAACTAAGCATTCCCCTCCTCTTGCCCTCATTTTCCACTAAGCTTCCAAATCCTACAAGATAGTTTTAGGAAATGCTTCTCCGCAGTAACTTGGAAACTTCTTTCCTCCTAGGATCTTGAATGAGCCACCTTTATTACCCTTGTTACAGATCTTCTCAATTTTTTCCCAATTAACTCATAAGTCCTATGTGCCCAATTGTTGCATGCCACACTAGTGGTATCACTCAAGGATTGAGCATCATCAAACTAGATAACTCCCTCGTGGGGTGAATTATCTAAGGATATCGATGGAGCGTGCATATATTCTGTCAAGGACTTATTCTCCTAAGGGATCAAGTATAGGTAAATAACTTCCTATCTATCAAAGTAATGATCACCCTTTCTTCCTTGTTTTCAAATCTGATATACCATTTGTTAAACCACAAGTCGAATTGTTTTGTAACACCATGGGAACCCAAGAAACACTAGAAAGTTGTCTACTTGGCGATCACCAAGACTTCTAAGTCTCTGTTAACTTGGCCCTTTTCGATGGTGATAAATTGCATCCTTCAGACTCTAATGGGCATTGCCTTAGTCTTGTTCACCATATACAACACATTCAAAGATGGCTGCAATGTGGGCCTTCCCATTTATATCAGGCATCTAAGGTAAGAAAATTTACCTCTACTCCCATATCGATGATATTATTACTCATAAGCCATCCATCAACAACCACATTCAAATTAATTTCCTTATCATAGTCAAGGCTGTGAGGAGGAAGGTTTACATGTAAAACCTACATTTCGTGCTCTACTCTGGCATGTGGTACCTTCTCTCTTAGCCATTCTCCTAGCAAGGGAATAATGTTCTCTTGCCTTAACATCCTACACACTTCGACCTCATCCTCATCCTTTGAACGCTCAATTCTTCCTTTTCTCCAACTACCTCGATTGCTCCTTCAGACATTAGATCTCCCCTTGTAAACTATGAATCACATCCATAGTCTCTTAATACACCTTTTTCTAATGAGCAGGGTATGGATAATTTCCATGTACCACTTCCTCTCTTGAAACTAGTGTCCTTTGTCTTGGCATCTCCCCGTGTGCGCAAACTCTTCTCATGTTGTCATTAGTATAGGTTCTAGCCCTGACTCACGCGCCACTCTTAGAATCCATTGTGAATCATCCTTCTTGATGCACACCATCCCAATGCCCTTGTCTTTCCGGGGTGTTATTGGTTCATATGCTCATATAGTTCTAGACACTCTTTGTACTTGTGTTTCTTTCTGCACTATGAGCATTTTAACAGATTAGGACACTTGTGTTTATAATTCTCTATAGATCCACAATTATAACAAGTTCCTCATGAGAACTCACTTTTTCCTCCACCGTAGTTATTGTGACCACAAAATCCCCGCAAAAACATCTTCCATGTGCTCTTCAATATATGTGCCCTTCATAATGATGGTCATCATCCTTTAAACTACTTGAAAGGCTAGTCTAGCACACACCTAGATCAATAGCATCATGTATTTGTTCAATTAGTTTGTAATCCTTAGTATCATGGGTGTAGAGGTACAAATCTTGAAATAGAAAGGAACATTCTTGTGGATTGCATGCTGAGTAGAGGGCATCTACTTGCATCATGATCCCCATGGAAAATATCATAGTCTACCGACATAGCACGCACCAAATTCCAAGGGAAACTATCCTTTGCATGCCCCTCCACTTCATAGTTTGTACACCAAAGCCCACTATGAACCTCATGCACTAAGTTTGCAGATAGCTTCTCCAAATTCTTAGCCATTGCAGAAATTTGAGCCTCCAGAAAAGGAATAACACCAGTATCAACACTCTCAACAGTTTCAAAGCACGTAAGGAAACTCCAATGCCTCAAGCATGTATATGAAAGTCTTGTGTGAATTTTCCTTCTAAATGGTGTTATCAATCCTCCAACAAACCATTGAGCATGTTGAGAAGGATGAATGTCATAGGATAGTTTTGATAAGAGAGTCTTGAAATGCATGTCATACTCCCGCACACTCTCTGTCATTCCTGCTAGATTTCCTTCAAAGCGATGATTCTATTCTCTCAAACTCGGGGATATGGAAATATACTAGGAGTTTTTTCTTCAATGCAAAGTGTAGTCCACCACCGTCTCGATGGGGGTCATATTCCTATACCAACTATACGTGTGTCCTTGCAATGTTTTTGTAAACTGACTTTCCTTCGCTCCGGGGTAGTGATTCCCTTTGTGCACCATAGTAACTCACACTTGTGCACATGCTCGCAAAGCATCTTCAATACCATTATAGTCCTGGTACGTGCAAGGTCATCTCAAAAACACTTGGGGAGGTGGTTGGGGTCCTTTTCCTCCCAATCTAGATCCTTAGTTCCTCCGATTGTTTCCTCCTCCACCAGATCCACTGGATCCACAGTGTCTTGTTCCTCCCGACCCACCGATCCACCCCCGCAATTAGAAAAGGGCCTGAAGTGGTCACACCAATGGTTCTCAATGTCCTACCAAACTATGTACCGATGGTCTGTGATATTGTCCCACTACTAGTTATGTGTCTTGTTCCACTCCCTAAGTGATACCCAAAGCTTTGTACTTACACCTTGTCCAAATATTCCGCTAAATACATGAATGGATTATATAACCATGGATGTTCCAAATGAAAATTATATCTCTTGGGTGCAGATCAGTTACTCCCACCCATACCAATTGGGTTAACAATACTTCTCCCATGATCGGAAAACCAAGTGCTAGGGGTTAGTCACTAGGTGGGTTAAGATACGCACCAACGGATCTTCTCTCTCCATGAAATGAAATCTCATCAAAATCTGAAGGGGATTCTCTCTTGCACTTGCCAAGATGGGGTAGCACAGACTTCTTAGATTCCTCTTCCTTGCATGAACCTCAACTCCTTCCCACAATTTCTACCTCCATAGATCCATGACACTTGTAACCTCATGGTGTCCAATCATCTCCTCTCACAAGCTTCGCTATACTTGAGTCATCTCTCTCCCTTTCCTTGTCACCACAATATCCACAATCTTCCTTGACCCTAGTTTCCTCTCCCATTGCTTAGAGAAGCTTATCCGGTCATGTGAAATGATTCTAAACTCAAAGTAATGACCAAGATCTTCATAGCTAAAGGAATAACATGCAAAAATGATCCTCTAGGCTCCCTCAGAAACTCAAACTCAGCAACTTCTGGGCAAGAATACCTTGAAATGGCATATTCTAAAGTATAACTTATCAGCACCTCTTCACCAGTGGATTAACAACATGCATCCAAGTTATATCAGCATCCTGCAGCCTTTGATAGTCATCTTGGGTCCACAGGCATGATCTATAGTACCAGCTTGATCTGGATGTATATGCTGAAAGCCATTCATATAGCTGTAATGGGAAGTAGCAAAAGAATGTCTCATATAACTCATGGTATAGGTTCTCTTCTACCCATCTACGCTCATCAAACTCGTGTCAAGTGCTAAATCTTTGAGAAAATTCATCCTTCGTGCTTACGAACCATGTTTCAACACTTTCTAAGGTCAGGCGCTCTATCATCATGCATCACAGGGACAAAGATGCATGTTATTTCTTAAAACAACTTTGAAAATAAGTCCTGGAAATGGAACCAATATGTATTCATATCTTATACCCTTAGACCAATATTTTAATCCCATGCGCAACAACCTATCACCTAGCAGGTGTTAGGCGCTCACCGAGGCACGCGTTAACGCCGAGTCTCTCCTTTATGTGCGTCTTGTGGGAATGCACCATATTACGATAGATAATCAAAGGCAGGAGAATAGAAAATAACCATGCAACATTCTAAGAGCCTAGAACGAGTTGTTATCTCATTGCATCCAGAAAAGAGAAATAGTAAGCAACATATGGAAATGGTTCATACATAAAGGAAATTCATAAGTATTATACTCCTGAACACATACATGAGTCATAACATAGCCTTATATTCATATTAAAAGATTCAAGTAATCCACATTACATCCTCGAGGTCATAATAGATCCTCATATAGCTATGCAGAGCCAATTCATGCATCAAAGCTATAGTATACTCATCATATCATATTACAAAGAAGAATAAAAATCCCCCTAAATTTCCCATTGCTTAAAAGGCACTCCTAATCCCTAACCCATAATGTCCTTCACTTTGTTTTTGTAGGGCTTCATCTCTCTCTTCTCTCCTTCACCCTCTATAGTTTTCTTCTATCGATAACTTGTATTTATAACCTTAGCACCCACCGCCATGCCTTCCAAAAGTTATAGATTGGTCACCAAGTGTCGAAGTGGTCCTCCATGGGAGCATGCCTTCACATATCTAAGCTCTCCACTATGTATGATGATGCTCTTCTAGAACCTTTCATCACATGCCTGGAATATTCTCTTTTTGATCCCACGGTCACCAGGCTAGCACCTTATCCACAAGGGTCATTCTTTTCTTGTGTGCATCCTGGGATGTTGAATATGGCTAAGTACAAAACCTATTTTTCCCGTACGCGTGTAGTATGTTTTGTGACCTAATGTTAGGACCATTCCGTATGCACCTTCAACCTCTCGTACTCTTCTTCAACTAGGTTCTACATGCCCGCACACCTTCTTGTAATTAGCTGATATTTTGGGGCCAAACATTAAGTGAAGTCCAAGTCACAATTTCCTTTTCATAAGGAAATGCATCCACTAGATAATGTGAAACATATAATCTCAAACATGTCTCTAAATTTTTATCCAACCTATTTTGAAGCTTTGATTTCACAAAAGATAATGCACTAAATACACATTCATCTTCTATTGATCCCAAAATCATCATTTGGAAAATCTCATATAGCCAAAAATATTCACTAAGACTTTCCCGCACGACACTGTTTGATTCGCTTTTTTCCATAGCCTTGTTTTTTTATTAAGGATAAATAGTTTTGAAGGGACTATACCCTGTGTACAAAAAGGCTCAAAATCTAGATATCAGCAAGGGAAAACTAAACCTAGAAAGGATATACACCTTAAACAAGGAGGCTCAATAGCCAGATACAAGAGTAGAAAGAGAACAGAAATATCAAACCAGAAAGTGATCCGACGAAGAGCAAAAGAGTCAAAACAAAGCAAAAAGGGATTCACCACAAGGCATCCCAGTGAAAGGACAGCAACAAAACCACCAAATAACAACATCAACTCAACAACAAAGAAACACCAAGGCTTTGTATCACTTGACAGCCTTGTCAAGATTTACCTTAATTTTTTGAAGAGATATGAAGAGTGCAATGGCCATAGCCTAAGAAAGATCACTCATGTCTACCTTAGCCAGTGCCAGATCCCGGGTCTCATTGGAATCCCAAATATTTACAGGGATGCCACTAAGGCTGCAAACACTCTTGACATGTTGTTCCATAAAATTATACATACCTTTTAGAGCTGAGAGGGTGCAATCCTACCTCCCTTGGCATTGCCTAGTCTAGTATCTAAAGAAAGTAGCTTTTGGAGATCTCAAAGCAATAGTGTCCATGTCATCAAGATTTTGCAACTTCTGCTTACCTTTGGATGTTTCCATATTCTTCAGGAATTTTTAGGTCTTTGATCTCCTCTTCGAGTTTACTAACTTTGGTATGAAGGTCTACTTCCTTGGGATGATCCACAGGAGTACTAATGTGTAGTAAGTTCTCTACAAGCTCCAAATCCTTATGACTCTGTAAAACTCTCTATGAAGAAGGTAGAGTAGCCTTTACCTTCTTATCTTTCCTCTTTTGTCTCAAGGTAGTAATGTCCAAGTTCCTATCAGTAGGGAGAGGGTTAAGCATAGGGGAGAGGGTTAAGTGTAGTGGGAGAGGGCAGATGACGAGAGCCAGAGAAATAGTGGTGGTGAATGAGAAGGATTAGACCTTGGTGGAGGGGAACCGCCCTGACGTGCTTCTGAACCTCAAGAACAGAATTCTCCAAGGAGTTTAGCAAATAATGCAGAAATTTATGTAATATTCCTACAAAAATGATTGAGAAAATCAAATGCTTCAAGGGAATGGTGACATATCTTCCCTCCAAAGAGACATACTTTACCATCATTCACGCAATCTCAGCAAATGGTTCAGGTATGGAAGCCACCTTTATGCCTGTCATGACATACTAAGGCTTTCGCCTTCAGAAAGGAATTTTTCACCTCCACCTCTCTGTCGACGTGCTTGTTGAAGAACTTGGTACCTTCCATGCTCAAACCAGTAACCTGGGCAATGAGCTCTTCAGAGATCTCGACCTTGGCATCTCCATACTCAACCACGTGATTTTTCCATCCATTCACAAACTTCACTGAGATGTCCTGATCGAAACCCTTTATTTTTTTGATGAAATTTGAGATTCCCCCATATGTAGATAATTACAAAGGGTAATATTTGTTTTCCAGATGGATCATACACGGCTCGGTTTTGAAAAGGAGGCCCCCATATTTCCTATTTTTTCCTACACCGCACAATGATATACAAATTTTGAAATGCATTCAACTCAACACCACCTTTTCTTTTTAGGTCCTCTCAAACGTGTATAATGTTGAGAGAATCATTATACTTAACTTTTCCATTAATAAACCCCTCCTTCGCATCAGCCCTATATCTATTAATAATTGTGTTTAGAATCATGCATATCTTTGATGATGTCATCAAGTACTTTGGTAGGAAGGGGGTCACCACTTAGCCAAGTTTGCAATGTATTGTTGACCCCAATGTTTGCTAAACAATCGACACTCTATTATCCTCATGATATGTGTGAATAATCTTATAGTTATCAAAACCATTGCAAATTTCATTAGCTTCACTAATGAAGTCTTTGATGGACCAGCTTGGAGATTGCTTTTGATTTAGTAAATTAATAATGTTCAACGAATCCCCCTCAATTATAATATTGGAAATATTACAATCTCTAGCCAACCTTATTCCCCAAAGTGCTACTAAATCTTCCAAGTAATGATTTTTTTGATGACCCATCTTGCCGAAAAAAGTGGCAACAAAGCCTCTCGTGATCTCTAATCACCCCACCACCTTCGTAATCCCCGTGATTACTTTTTGAAGCTCCATCAAATTTCAGTTTGTACCATGTAGTGGGAGGCTGGATCCAATGTCGTAGATCTATCAATGCTATTATTTTCCTTACATATGTCGCCAAAGTGTCAATCTTCCAAGCAACTGTAATGTGCTCATCGCCTTCGTGGATAAAGTTTATTTTTGGGAGGCTTAAATATTTCAATGTTATCTTTCACTACAATGATAATTTCATTAAAGACTTTTGTACAAACCTTTCTAGTATTTCTGAAGATGACATCATTTCTAGCTTTCCACACTCTCCACATGGTATGAGGGAGAACAAGTTGCCAAAGCTTTCCATAGCCATGTTATAGCTTCATTTTTTGTTACTTAATTTAGGTGTTGATATTGATCAAACATTGTAAGTGAAAAATGTTTTGATTTATCTGTTAGTAAATATTATTACAAAATACCTTTAATCTCAACACCATTTATTTGTACAGTCTTGCTAAAATGCTTTACCAGAACAGACATATACTTTTGAAATAAATTACCTACAAGTTGTTCACTATGACCATCAAGGATGTTCCAAAATATGGGATTCACTACTCCCATAGCCTCTAGAAGATCATCCCTTTTAAAATGATCACTAATTTCTGTAGATGAAAATTTTGAAATCTTTCTCAATTTCATCCTTGTATCAAAAATAATTGTCATATAAAATACATGTTACAGGAACTTCTTCAATTTTTTCTCCAACCAAATCAACTCTTTGTTAAAACATATGCATTGGTATCTCCTTCCCATTTATAACTATATAAATATAATCCTTAATATTGAATTTAAAATAGTAGTTAGGATCCTTGATATTTATTAACATTTTCCAATTCTCAAATATAAGCCCTTTAAAACTATCTTGGGACATGTATAAAATATCTAGAGTTTGACATACATGTTTCCTCAACTCGTATGAAATCAACAATATATATTGACCTCTCTTGAGCATGTTTACTCAAACAGTTGATTTACTTTAACATGGGGATGATTCCACTTAATGTTAGTAATGTTTCCAAATCTTTTAAACATGGTACAACAAATATTTTTCCTTGTCAACTTCTCTACGATATTTATACATAAAACCTACCAACGATGGATATTCTTCAAAAAATTGCATGCAGGTTCATACATAGAAATCCACCTTGTATCTACATCTTTAAGAATCTTTTTACCATTAGTCACACCAATTGAAATTTTCTAAAACTCCAGGAATATTTTAGGACTGTTGGACATATATACATGTAGGTCACGGATCAACTCTTCAACTTTGCAATACTATCAAATGTGCTAACTATTATGCATGAAAGATTAATTTTGTACGCCATGTAATGGATTGCCATCATGTATGGGTAAATAAAGGTTTTTATTCAAATGTAAAGACCATTTCTATACATTATTGATGCACCATATGTACCAACGCACACCAATTTAGTGGTGATACTATAATCATGCATTCTTGTTATATTCCTCAAACTTGAAATAACCAACTTGTAAATGTTCTCTACATTGTTGTTTTCTATCATTTTATGTACTGTTAATAAATTAGGTATCCTTAGATGGTTCTCAAAATTATAGATATGAATGAAAACCCATGATGTGTTGTCAACTATTGTGACCTCATCAATAGATAGTGACAAAAAGATTACATTTTTTACTTTTTCTTTCAAATCTTCCTTCTCAATCATTGTTGAACTTTTGGTGATTTCCCAAGTACTTTTTTAGGCCAATGTGATTGTGGAAGATTAGGAAATCCATTAAGTTGAAATAAAATTTTATAATCCTGAAAATCATAAATAGGTCTACCCTTTTTTAGAATATGGTAGATAGTTGAGAACTATATATTTTTGGCTCACAAATTAGTCTGAACAAATTTTCCTAGTTGAGCTATAATTGTTCCTCCTTTCTCAACAAGCTTTTCTAGGTGTTTATTTTCATTTTCATACTCTTCTGCATATCTGACATGCATGCATTATTTTGCATTTTTCCATTTGTGTGTTCATTTTATTTGACCATCTGCTTGTTTAACTGCCACATATACTTTACCACAATGTTTCTCAATTGTGTCCAGTTTGAGTTGCATTTTGTGATCCTTTCCAAGTTTCTAGCTATAAATAGTACATTTACATTTGGTTGGAATATCATTACCTTTTTCTAGTTGTACTGGTTCAATGAATGGAAACTTAGCTACCCAGTCAAACTTAAAAGTCCTTCCAATGGTCCATGTGCTTCTCTTTCTTCGCATAAATTTTTGGGTTGTATTATCACCTATAATAGGTGTTTGATCACACTATGTAGAAATATCTTCAGTTTGTTGGATCTCATCAACATCAATGGGATTTTTTTCTATTCTCTTCCTTTTCAAAGAATTGAGAGTAGGGTTTCTAGCTGAAGTTGGTGTTTGATGACTAGAAATGTCTTCTCTTTGTTCCATTTCATAATTAGGATTGTCCTCAAGTGGAGGCATATCTTCAATCTTGTTGCATATCTTCTACTTGTATGTCTAATGTAGGCACATAATGAGGAATGTCATTAAGTGGAGGCATGTCATCATCAGTGGGATATGCTACATCTACAAAAAAGGGGTATTTTGAAATTTTTATTATTAAGTATATTATTGGAATTTGTAATTTGAAAATAAATAAGGCTTAATTATTTAGTTCATATAGTACTTGCATTTGGTGTGTATGGGGGTTACACTTACATCTGATTCTTCCTGATCCCTTTTTGGCTGTATAAAATATGATAAAATATTTCTTTTTATATTGGTCTTCCAAATTGTGATAATTAGAGGATCCATGGCGAGTCATTGTCACGCATCTCGAAGCATACAATTTGAAATCAAGAAAACAAGGTGGGCATCTAGAATATATTTCGAACGAATGAAGGAAGTAAATGTGCATCCGGAATAAGAAGTTGGACATCGGGAATAATATGAAGGGTGTCCAAGGAATTAATCAGTGTCGGGAATAAGTAGTTGGCGTCTACCAAATTCAACCAAGAATCTACAATAATTTAGTTAGGCACTGTAAAATACAACCGAGCATTTACAAAATTCAACCGGGAGTCTCGGGTGTCCTGGAGTGGTTGGGCATCTAAAGGAATCAAGCGTGTGTCTGGAGAGGTTGGGCATCTATAGACAGAATCGGGAATCTAGAATATGATTTTGGGTTGTGTGTCTCGACCTATGTTTTTGTCGAAAGATAAGATCTTTATACTTAAGATGTATATTCAAACAAGGACAATCAAGATACATATAAATGCACAATGTGAAAAATTAAGAAATATTATCCCTTTTTTATGTTAATACACCCCTAACACACATATTACAACAATTAAAAAATGTATTGGGACTCGATATCGAAATGAGGCCAATCGACATTAATACATGACATAATAAGATAATTTAGTGTACTAGAGATAGATAGGTCACTTGTTAAAAACCAAATCTTGATACACATACTCGATAATTAGACATGTAATAGAGATAAAAATTTCAAACATTACTAATCAGTCCCTATAATTACAAATAATGGGACATATTAAGGTGTATTGAGTCTTAATCTGGCCCATTTGTGCCAATACACTCCTAAGCACACTTATTGTGACAATTTAGCATGTATTGGGGCTTGATTTCCACACAAAATGTCAATATGACCCTAATACATGACATAATATTAAAATTTAATGTGTATCGGGATGGATATTTTTATATATTATGACCTATACGGTGGAATGTGTAGTAGGTATGGATAGGTCACATTTTCACGTAATCTAACCCTTATAGCCTTTATGTAATGTAACAATTTAATGTGTATTATGTTATGAATACTAGTTTAGTGCATAACATAAGTGTTGATATTTACCTATGGTAATTTATTCAATGTGAAATGCAATTATAAATTAGTAAATTATTTGTTAGTAAGTTGGTTATACCCATAAATTAATTAAATAGGCTATAGTTGTTAATTGTTATACTCACTTCATATTTCCTAGGAATTTGTTTTCCTACCTTTATGGCTATATAATAGTCAATCTATTGTACGTTGGATATTATGATGTGAATAATATAATCCTTGTGTGTTAAATATGAGTTTTGTAGATCCATTGATGAATGTTTAGATAAAATAGGAGTGAGATATAACTCTATATCGAGATGCATATGTCATATGTTACATGTAATATGATAACTATATGCATAATAAGGATTGATTGGCTTAAACATGACAAATCAAGACCTATAAATACACATAATGCAACAAATTAAGGTGTATTAGGGATTGACTAACCTTTTTTATGCCAATACACATCTAATGCACGATTTCTTGGCATTATACTTGTATTAGGGATAGATATTTATAAATATCCCAATTTGACCAGAATATGCAACCTAACACAACACTTTAATGTTTAGTAGGGATAGATAGGTCACATTTTCAAAAATTTCACCCTTATACACATATTGTGACAACTAGACATGTAATATGCCCCGATTTGTTCAAATGGTTCCAATTGAGCCTCATAAATACATACGATGTGAAAAATAAGGTGTACTAGAGATCAAATGGCCTCATGTTTTGTAATGCACTCCCACTATACTCTTAATACATGTATTGTGACAATTAAATGTGTAATAGAGCTCGATAGCCATAAATAGGGATAAATAAACCCCAATACACAATATAATGTGATAATTTAATGTTTATTAGGGGATAGGTCATATTTTTCACAAATCAAACCATAATATATGTACTACAACTAATAGACATTTTCTAAGGTTTGATTAGTTCAAATGACACCAATTGAGCACTATAAATACACACGATGTGATAAATTAAGGTGTATTAGGGCTTAATTTGCCATGTTTGTGTCAATACATAAATAAAACATTTATTGGAACAAATAAAAGTGTACTAGGTTTTATAGCCAAAATTGGTGCCAATTTGATCCTTATACACAACAAAATACCATAATTTAGTGTGTAATAGGGATAAATAAGTCATATTTTCAAGAATTCAACCCTATTGCATGTATTGTCACAATTGTGCATGTATTATGGCTTGATTGGTTCAAATAGGGTCAATCAACCTTATAAATACACATGATATGACAAATAAAGGTGCATTAGGGCTCGATTGGGACAATATGCATGAATATGTCCCCCAACACACTTATACACAAGTAAACATGTATTGAGGCTTAATCATTACAGTCAAAACCAATAAAAGCTAATAACTTTATTGTAATAATTTAAAAAGTGTATTAGGGATTCATTGGTCTTGTTTGAGCCAATCAAGCCCTAACACACCTACTGGGATAATTGGTTGTGTATTAGAGCTTGATTAAAGTAAATGAGGCCAATATAACCCTAATGCATGATATAATGTGATAATTTAATGTGTAGTAGGCGCCGATTGTTACAAAATGAGATAATAGGGATGTTAGGTCCCTATTATTTATATTAGGGATCAATTAGCATAAACATGTACAATCAATCCCTAATGCATGTTAAATTTTCAAAGTATGTGTGTTATGATTTGATTCTATAAGTAAGTGTGTTAAGTATCATTAGGAAAAAGGAGGCCAATGGATCCCTAATACACCCTAATTAGTCACATTATGTGTTTTACGACTCAATTCACCCCATTTGAGCCATTTGATTCCTAATACACATTTATTTTGTGATAAATTTTTCCCTTATATACCAAATTAGTTCCAAATCAACTTGTATATAAGCAAGCATACCTAATCGAGGCACAACTTTAATCAAATCACTTAAATATCAACATTTACTTATGTATTAATGGAATGTCTTAATTTTTCTTCTTTTTTACAAATTTATTTACACTATTCAATGTTTTGATTTTATGATGCACATGGAAATGCAATAGCGTCAATATTAGTTTCATGACAGTATTACATTGTAAATGTCACCTAAAATTCAATGCACACATTCAAAAAAATCATTTATTTAGCTTGCGTATTTATAAATAATTATTTTAAATAGTTGACATATTATTTTAAGAGATATTAGGGTTGTTTTAAAAAATTGAATATGGAAGAAAGAAAAAAGGATGGAGAGAAATACTTAAAGACAAAACATTTGTTCAAAATATAGAGAAGGAAAATATAAATAACTTATATATAAGTTATTTCCAAATTTTAACATAAAATTAAAAGTGAATTTCTTAATGTTTTACAAATTAATTTTTAATTTTACATATTTTTTATTAAATTTTTATTTGTATAAGATTTCACAAAAAAATACTACAAATCATAATCAATTTTCAAAAACAAAGAGAAAATAAATATTACATTTTTAGAATATATAATTATTTTTTTATTAAAATATTATGCATTTAATTCATTACATTTTATATTCAATATTTATGAACCGAGTTTGTTTATTACAATATTTTATTATTATTCCTTTTAATATTCTAATTTGGAATATTTTATTTTATTTTGAGTGGACATAAATGGCCTAAGTATTCAGGGCGCTAAATGTAGAGGCGCCTGGAAGAGCATGCGACATTATGATAGGATTAGAGCTCCTAAGAGCAAGACTTAGCCATTTTTAGATAAGGGATATTTTTGGAGTTAGCGTGTTGAGCACACAAATGCATGAAGACTTGTGGTCCACACAATGATATTTTGGGAACAAGCGATAGTTGAGCGTCATGCATAGTTTAGGCTAATAATAGGATTTCTACTCAGAGTTAACTATAGGAAGTCTATTATTAGAGCACTTGCATGTTGTGCATCCTATTGTAAAGGCGCATGGCTATTATTTAGCATGTGACCTATTTTGAGAAGTGCATGGGCGGTGAAGGGCAAGTCCCCACCCCTATATATATATATATATATATATATATATATATATATATATATATATATATATATATATGTATTGATTTGTATGAGTTAGTGTGTGAAAACTATGGTAGAGTTATGTTGTTGGTTTTGTCGCGCGCATGACTCATGAAGATAATTATGTAATGTAAGAAGCTTTTGTGTTTTATAGTACTTAATAAAATGGTTCATATTGGTTGGATAATGGTATTGAACATGATTGAATCTAGTTCTTGCATGGTAAATCTTGTTATAGTCATTGTTTAGTTCATTTTATATTTGTTCTAAGAACTAGATCTGGTTTATGCATTGTGTGTTGTTTACTATTGTTAATGAATCTGGATATCTATATACACCATCATGCTAACATTATGTACAAGCAAATCTAAAGAGGTATTTTTTCCTTTTCGTAGCTTGAGTGAGCACTCAGCTCAATTTTGAGTGATGTGCAAAGCAGCGCACCTAGGTTATTAATGTGATAAATTCTAGGTTGTATCATTGGTTCCATTGTCGGGACCTCTTTCTCAGCTATTTTCAGGATGTTGCGTGATGAAGACGTACTCAGTTGACCTTGGAAAGTGTTGAGGAGTGGATAATAGATCTAGAAGAAGAGTATGCTCAAAGATTCAACATTGGATCTGGGTTTGATGCATGTGCGTGGGTGGAGCAGAATCTATATGACTGCTTATATGAGATCTTATTTGATATATTCCTAATAGAGCTATATGAGTGGTTGGTTTCTTACACATCTAAAAGGAATTGGAGGTTTTGCACACTTTTCGGATGTACGAAGAATTTCATACCCTCTATGATTACGATCCGATTTGGACGCGCGTTATGGACACTTAGTTCCATGGTGTTCTAAATAGTTATATTTTGGATTACTCAATTTCCAATTATTATTTCTCGAAGGTAGTTGAGTTTCAGTTTTTACGTTATCCCGGGGGAACCTATTTACAAATAATTCCATTGGTGATCAAAATCTTGTTGGTGACCCGAATTTGGAAGAAAATTCAATGGCTGATCTGTCATCACCAATCCGGCACTATGATAATTCTTCACCGGGAACTCCTCGTGCTATGATTATTTACTAATGCACAACCTTTAGTTTGGTGGATGTAATCTGGAAACAAAACAACAAACATAACACAAGAATACCATCGACTATGATAAGACAGAATGATGACAAATCTGAAATATCAAAGTAAATTATAATATTAACATGAAATTGTTACAATCTCACCCATGAGGTACTTCAAGTGTTATTGACTTCACTTGCCTTCCACCAATACTATGGGAGAAACTTTACAATTACACCTCTTAATGGTTTCTTCAACACACCTTTAAACTGATGGCTTCCTTTACACACTTCATACAATATTTCTCACTACTTCCTTCTATGCTAAATGAGGGGGGTGGCCTCTCTATTTATAGAACTTCCAGGCTTATCCATCTTATCTCTAAGATATGATAAGAAATCCACTGACGAATCATATTCCATAGCTTAACTCTTATCTGTACATGTAAGCTTATCTTTTAAGCTAAGATAAACCTTATCATTTTACATGGGTTCCACATTTTTAGACTTTTTACAAATAAAATACACAAAATATTTATGACCTCACTCCTTGTCCTTATTACTAATATAATATTTCTAATTCCTAACCATGTAGACCCTACTTCTCTACTTACCCAAACTTTGACATTTTAACATTACCGGACCACTTACGACAAATATTTACTTTTTACCACAACATTCCTATTGTACTTTGACTGTTACCATACTATACATTATTGGTGGCGTCAGATCTTGGCAAAGATGCTGCGTTATCTTCTATTGGACGCTCCTACTAATTACACTTAACAACATCCTATTCCTAATACATACATTAATGAGATAGAAATTACGGAGGAAAATTTTAGTGTCGACAGGACCTATCGGCAGAGAGGAAAAGAGAAGAAAGGTGGATTAAGTGCAATGAGGTGCGTGAGAGGGATTTAGGGAAGTAGCGTGAGATTTCAGAACGAATGGCATTGAGGAGAGAGATGGCTCATGAAGGATTTGGAGCTCACGCAAAGGAGGTGGAGCCAGAGCATCTTGAACTCCCCCATTTGGGCAAGCATGAAATGAAATCCTCGTTGGCCTCTTATGAGATCACGCTAGTAGAGACAACTTGGGTTGCAAACGCACGTCTTAATCTACCTAGAAACCTATCCCTTGTGCTTGGTTTTCCAGTTTCTAGTACAACGACTAGTCAGTAAGCTAGTTTGGGAAGTAGAGTAACAAGAGGTAGATTTGAATTATCAACAATTTTAGGGGTGAATCATTTATTAAGTGAATTTATGGCCAAGAAGATGTCTTCCCTGTTATTAGGTAGGCTGGTGGGAGGAACCCTTTTAGGTGCATCATCAACATAGAACATGAGCTCGCAGATCTTTATAATCACATCGGGGAGTAGCACAACTTCACAAACTATAGGAGTTCTAGTTTAGCACCACTATTGGGACATAGGGTAGTGCATCCTCTAGTTCAATTCCCATCATAGGTGGAGGATCAAGAGGAATAAGTAACTTAGGATCTAGCGGATCTCGGTGAATCATGAGGCAAAGGCAACACGGGAGGTTCTGGATCGGTGGAAATGGTCCTCACTAGCCCCGAAATATGAGATTATCCCATGTAAAAATGCATACTTTAAAAATAATGGGTTGTTTCATGTTTTAATTTCCGAGAAAGTGTATGTACTATGTCAAGATAATCCCAGAGAGTCATATGAGCGATTTCGCTAAATACCCGGATACCCGAAATTGTTATATTCTTTACTGGGTCGCTCTAGAAATTTTTATTTAATTATTCGAGCCCCGTTTGAGGTAAATTGTGCTCCAATTTAACCCTCGTTTTGGTATTACATGTTGATATTCCCATATATCATGAGGGTTTTAACTAGGAATGAATCCTGGGCTTTATTTGTGACTTCTGGCAAAGTTTTGTATTTTTGGTGTTTTCTCGTTTTGTTTTTTGTGAAATTTCTCTAGGTCAATTCCTTTACCGGTTTAGTCTGATTTCTTTCCTGGAGTATCTGGAGATCATCTATGGAATTTATGCCAAAATTAATTTTCCACGAGAGGTCTGGTTCTCTCTAAAAAGACAAAGTCATGCATGAAAAAGCTTCTTCTAGGCAGGTCGCATTTTTGGGAAAAGAAGGTTTTAAGCTACAATGGGATTTTTGGTAGTAGCAAGTAGGTGGGAATTTTGTACCTACCTAGCAGGGTACTTTTTCCCATGGGGCAAAGCCACTTAAGTCATGATGGGATTATTAGAGGCAACAGCAGGAAAATTTCTTACCTGCCTTGCAGGTGAAAATTCCCATTGTGAAATAAAAGAAAATCACTTAAGGCATTGATGGGAATTTCTTACCTACCTTGTAGGGTAAAAAATCCCATTATGAAATTCAAACAGCTTAAGTGGATCATGGGATTTTTGGAGCTGCGGTGCAGGGTGAATAATCCCATTAGAAATTGACTTTTAAAAATAGAATTCACCCTTGCCAAAAAGTGTGACCCACCTTGGGTGAATAATAATGCATTTAATAATATTTATTCACCCAATTTTGGTGCCCAAGCATGAGGAAAAGTCAACGCATGATGAAAGGATAAAGAATATTGGAAATAGAATTATAAAATTAAATAAATTTAATTTATTTAATGCAGCCCCCTCTCATGCAAAAAAGTGCAACCCACATTGAGGAGAAATAATACTTTTCAAAGTATTAATTAGTAGAATTAATTCCTATTTTTGGTGCATAAGGTCAAAGCACACTGTGAAGTCAATGTGGACTGGAAGTAGAAAGCTAGAATTAAATAAAATTATTTTATTAAATGGCAGCCATGAGCATGCACAAAATAAGCGCCCAAATTGAAGAGAAAAGCATGTTAATTAATTAATTAATTGCCAGGAATAGGAGAGGCAATTATTAATTATAGAATGGTGAAGGTTATATAAGAATGGGCTTCCATAATGATGAATTAATTAATTCTTCAACAAGGAAGTGCAGCCCGCACAATTTTGGCGCCCAATTAAGGAGGAATTTTGCATAGAAGAAAGTGTTTTTCTTGCTGGAAGGCTTCAAAGTTTGGCACCTAGGTTTGAAGAAGCTTGAATTAAGTCTGATTAATTGTCTGCATAGTGGTTCAGGTGCTCAAGTGAAGTTGACAAAATTCATGCTTCCTTTGCATACAAACAAAACATCAAATTTTGGGGTAACAGGCTTGATATATGCAGATTTTTATAATTAAAATCAAGTGTTCATGTTCCGGTTGCCATCTTTGTCTAAATTAATTGTAGGATTTCATTACAGGTGCTTTTATAAGAGAAAGGGAGCTTAAATCAATGTCCAATACATTAAACATATCCTTTGAATCTGAATAAATCTCCATATCTGCACCGGTTATAAAGAATTGAATGAATAAAAAGAAAAAGAATTGCTCAGAAAAGGATTGCTCCAGCCATGGAAAAGCGGGATGAATGAGAAAGATCAAAAGAATCATGCATAGATCCGCATCCGAATCGATTGGAGATTCAGATCCATAATTGCAAAGGCTTCATCCTTTTGTTTTGAATGCAGCCCGTGAAGAAGACAGTGCATGGAGAATCCTTCCAAGACCTTTTGCATGTTCTCCCAATCTTTCGGTTGAAGCCTTCATTGAATTTGCATTCACCCGCAGTGATTTCAGGGATAAAAAAAAAAAAATTCATATGCAATTAAAAATAAAAAAGATGAGTTATTTACTACAAACATGTACTAGAGAAGAACTGCAAAAGCTTTAAGGATAAGAGGGAAGACAAGCCAAAGGCAACACCGGGAGAAAAATTCCAAATACAACCGCTTCTTGATCTAGTTTGGTGAGATCAAAGGCAAAAGATCAATGAATACGAGAATATGAAAAAGATTAAGACTATAACTTTCCTCTTCCTTCTTCTTTCTCTTATTCCATCTGACAAAGTAATTGAGCGATCAATTAAATTATAAAACTTAAGTGATTGGTTTAAAAGTCATTACTTGAAGAAATCAACTACTTGGAAATAGGTGGTAGACATGCAAAATAGAAGATTCTATCTTCAGTTGCAAATCATGCATGTCATGCAAAGAGGAATTTAAGGAGGGAGATTGCCAATTGTTTATGTAGACACCTAAAATATGCTTACGCTTAGCATTTCATCCGATCCAGTCAATTAACAACACTTCGTTAATTCCCCCTTCTTCGCTCCATTCTTGGATGCCCATTCACGACACCTTCTTGGTCACATTCCTCCTATAATCATATTATTTGGCTAATATCTCTCTTATTAGCTAAACATTCCTCATTTGACCATTCAAAACCTCCCTAGTTCTCTCTAGACCACTTCTATTAGATTCGTAGGCTATCTATTAGTCACAATTGGTTATCCAGACCCCTCCCAACTCTCAATGAGTCTCTAATCACTTGCTAATCGAGTTTAACTAGCCTAAACCTTGTTTAACTAGCCTAAACCAAGCTTAACTAAGCCTAAAGCATGTTTATCCTAATCTAATCCTAAAATGATTTTTGAGATTTAGTCCCACATGCACCCAAATCTCCCTTTTCTTCCAAACCAAAAACTATAAATACAAGGCTAGGCCTACCCATTCAAAACTACAAATTTACACACAAACACACAACTTTACATAACACGAAGCCAAAACAAGCCTAAGAAAGATTTGAGATCTCATTTGTATTAGCTTTAAGCTAATTAGACATTTGATCTTAAGCTTATTTCCTTCATTATTGAGCTAACACCTCCATTTGCATCCTAAACCAAGTTTTGAGTAATATGGAGAGAACCATTGGCCTGAAGCCATTAATGGTGAGACTCCATTCTTGAAAGCTTGAAAACCATAAACAACTAATCACCCCTTTGATTTCTAAGTTGATCTTTTTAGGTTAAATTTCTTAATTAAGTAATCTAAAGAGTAGAGAGTAGTATATATGCTAGGTTTTGATGTTTTTGTAAAAGTTATGATACATGTATAGGATTAACTCTTGTTTATCTCTTATCCCATGGTGCATAGTTGAGTTAGCAAAACTTTGAGGTTCTTTAGCCTCATTCCATAGCTTGTGCAACTTTCCTTTGCATATATTTGGCATGCCCGGTGGGACACTTATGTCTACCCTCCATTAATGGAGGTCTTTTAGATTTTTCAAAGTTCATTTTCTAAGTTTTTGCTCAAATCACTTGTTATTTCCTCATTTTTATTTCTAACCCTAGGTAAATGATCTTAATTTGTATACATTTTATGGGTTTTATATAGAAATATGACGCTTTTACTAATAAATAACCTGTTTGCTCTTGAAAAAATTTAAAATCTATGTTTTTGTAGGTTTTTCATAGGGTGCGCGTAGGGTGTCCAACAAGGGGTGTGTACCCTTCAAAACAGATGCGTATCCATCATACTGGGCACATCTGCATCACTGTTTCTATGTTTTCTATGTTTATAGGCATCAAAACACCTACGTGCACACGTATCCATTGAAATAGACACGTATCCATCATACTGGGTGCATCTGCATCATTGTTTATGTGTTTTTTGTGTTTCTAGCACAAAAACACCTACGCACATGTGTATCCGCTAAACAGCACGTATCTCGTCATCTTTGGGTGCATCCGCATCACTGTTTCTATTTTTTTATGTTTTTGGGTGTAAAAACACTGCGTGCATGCATATCCATTGAAATAGGCGTGTATCCATCATACTAGGTGTGTCTGCATCATTGTTTCGTGTTTTCTATGTTTACGGGACGTAAAAACACCTATGCCTTCACGTACCCATTGAAAAAGGTGCATATCCATCATACTGGGTGCATATGCATCATTGTTTCTATGTTTTCTATGTTTTTTGACAAATGAGCAGCAATATCATATATTATTATGGAACTCAATGAAATATAATGAGAATGGGCCTTGCTTATATAGGCAAGGAATAACAATCTAAGAACCAGTCAAGGTCATAGATCAAGCCATAAATCATGGAAAGAACTAGTCATCAAAGAACTAGTCAAGTCCATAGATTTATGAGAGAACTAGACATCAAGGATCTAGTCAATACCATAGATCTAGGAAAGAACTAGTCAATACCATAGATCAAGGAAAGAACTATACCTAACAACTAGATAATATCTCCTAATATCTAAATAAATAAAAATAAATATCCACACACATAAGTGGGTGAGGATAAATACAATAAAGGTAAATAATGTACCTAGGTGAACATGAGCTAAGGTAAATACCTACTCTAACACCCCCCCTCAAGTGAAGCTAGGGGCCAAAATAGAAGTGGCATGTCCACAGTATGAGTCCCGACAACTAGGCCTGATGAGGTACTCATGTACAATATATCCATGAAGAAATCTTGAACCAAAAGAAGGAAAGAATCCTGCTATAAGGAAAGAGAAAGAAGAAGAAGAAGAAGGAAGATGTTCTCACGAACACCCCCAAGAACAACTTCTAAAACCCCAAGCATTCCACGCAACTCAAGGTAGTGAGGTGATGCAAAAGGCTTCGTAAAGATGTCTGCAACCTGCTGCTGAGTCAGAAGGTACTCCAAGCAAAGAACTCCATCCTGAATGTGCTGCCGAATGAAGTGGATGTGTATCTCAATATGCTTGGTCCGCTGGTGCTCAACTGGGTTGTGAGAAATGTGAATTGCACTTTGGTTGTCACACCAAAGTACAAGTTGGTGAATCCTATGGGAATCCAAACTCTATCAATAATTGGAGAAGCCAAAGAATCTCTGACTTGACTCGTAAGAATCGCTGCCCTGTACTCTACCTCTGAAGATGAAAGTGCAATATCCTGTTGCTTTTTGCATGCCCAAGCAACTAGAGAAGAACCAAGACAAAAAGATAGCCAGAAGTGGAACACCTATCATCAATAGAACCTACCCAATCTGAATCTGTATACCCAACCAACTGAGTAGAACCCCTAGTGTAGTGTAGGCCAAAGTGGGAAGTGCCATGCAAATAAGCAAAATCCTTTTAAAAGCCTCTCAATGACTACTATGAGGAGAATGTGCAAACCGAGATACAAGCCCTACGCAAATGAAATATTAGGGGTGAGTATGGGTCAAGTACATGAGACTCCCAACCAACTGCCTATACAATGTAGGATCACAAAGTGGTGTGGTACATGTGGATGTAAGAGTAACCCAGATTGAAAAGGAGATGGACTTGGCTTGCAATCAGCCATATCAAAGTGCCTAAGAAGATCATGGGTGTACTTTTGCTGACTCAAATGAATCCTTGAATCTATTTGAGAAATCTGCAAACCAAGGAAATAATGCAATAGCCCAAGATCTGTCATGTCAAACTGTGTAGAAAGAGCCCTCTGAATACTCTAAATGTGGGAAGAAGAGCTGCCAGTAAGTAACAGATCATCAACATACAAGACAAGTATCACAATATCCTCACCAACATGCTGGAGATACACTGTATGATCGAGTGGCAATGAACAAAACCAGTAGATAGAAGAAAAGAATCCATCTTCTCATACCAAGCCCGAGGGGCTTGTTTGAGACCGTAGAGAGACCTTCGGAGCCTACAAACAAGAGAAGAATCCTAAACAAATCCAGCCGGCTGCTCCATATATTTCCTCTTGTAGATCTCCATGTAAGAAGGCACTCTTCACGTCCATCTGGTATATGGGCCACCCCTGTGATGTAGCAATAAAGTACAAGGCATACAAAATCCATCTTGGCAATGGGTGCAAAAGTCTCAGAGTAATCAATACCTTCAACTTGTGAAAAACCTTTTGCAACAAGATGAGCCTTATACTTGTCAATGGACCCATCAGCTGCATGTATTTGGTTCGGTATACCCACTTACACCTAACCATCTTTCTTCCTTTAGGAAGAGATACCAAATCCCAAGTATGATTCTTCATCAAAGAAGAATACTCAGCTGCCATCGCATCATCCCACTCCTGTATCCCATGAGCCTTTGAAAAGACTGTGGATCCTCGTAAACCGCCCGACACAAAATTCCGTAACCGTAGAATGTGTGTGATGATGCCTAGTGGGTGGAAGATCCTCTATGAAAGGTGTTGCCTCATAAATTGTAGTATGAGCCCACTTAGGCATAGTGACAACATCAGTGGGAATAGGATCCTCAATGGCATCTATAACCTCCTCATCAATCTCCTCAAAGAAAGGATCCTCAAGATGAGATGAAGAAGAAGAAGGAATGGAAGAAGATGAAGAATCATGAGGAGTGAAATGCTCATCAAATTGAACATGTGTTCAAAAAGAACATCATGTGTATCAGGATCTAAAAGATGATAAGCTCTCATGTCCTCACAATACCCTACAAAGATCAAGGGTTTACTCTTCTTATCCAAAGCTTTCCTTTTCTTCTTTGGCACAAAGGCCCAAGCATGGCTCCCAAAGACTCAAAAAAATGAGACATCTGGCTTAGTGTTGGACCAAGCTTCCTCTGGAGTCAAATGCTCAAGTGCTCTGTGTGGTGTGTGATTCTAAATATAGTTAGCACAATTAATCTTTGCCCAATAGATAGGAGGTATATCTCTAGAATGCATCATACAGTTAGCCATTTCCTTCAAAGTTCTATTCTTCCTTTCTGCTAATCCATTCTGTTGTGGAGTATGAGGAACAAAATGTTGGTGAATAATGCCTTGAGTTTCCAAAAATTTAGAAAACTCATTGCTGAAGAACTACCCCCATTATTAGTATGAAGGTTCTTTATGCTACTAGAAGATGTTTCTCGACCAAAGCCTCAAGACTTTCAAGTGTGAAAAACATCACTTTTGTACTTGAGAAAATAAACCCAAGTACGCCTCGAGAAATTATCAATAAATGTAAGTGCATACTTAGCTCCATCAAAGATGGGGTAGGAAAACCATCAAGTCACTATGCACAAGCTCAAGTGGTGAAGAAGCTCTCTTAGACAAATTCTTAGGAAAAGGATCTTGGTGTTGTTTCCCTAATGCACAACCATGACAAACTCCCTCAAGACAAGAAACTCTAGGAAGACCATCTACCATACCATGAGTGCTCAACTCCTTCAAATATCTGTAATTGAGATGTCCAAATCTTTCATGCCAAAGCTTACTCTCTGAATCTGAATGAGAAACCAATCTTGTCCCTATAGAAGAAGTGTCATCAAAACCTCAAAGTGATATAGTCTAGAACTATGATCAACAATACCCTGAGCAACAAGTGAATAAGGCTCCAACAAAGTTCTTACTTCTGCCCCATGTGGTGTAAAAGTCACTATTTTCCTTGACCATAATGACAAATTTGATATACATAAAGAAAATTTGTAGTGATGTTAGGAACATATAGTGCATCTTGGATATTTGCCACCATCAAGTTGTATATCACCTTTTCCCTCAACAGAAAGAAAGGAAGAATCTCCAACCTCAATTTTGGAAGTAGAACTCAAACCTAGAGAAACAAAAGACTCCTTGGAAGAAGTCATGTGATGAGAAGCACCAGAATCTATAACCCAATTGTCTGCAAGTGGTGACTGAGATCTTCCAACAACATTAAGTGCTTTTCCATGCTGATTAGAAGGAGGTGGAGTGGAGATAGAAATTTTGTGTTTCTTGACTGCATCCTCTAAGGCTTGCATTCGCTTATAACACCTATTTTCTTCATGATTACTACCCCCACAAAAAGAGCATGAATGGCTAGACTTATTCTTGGATTTAGAAGACTCCTTGGGTTTTGAGTTGTTTTCTTTGGGTTTAGGAGCATTTTGAGATGGAGAAGGTGTGGATTTGGTTTTACTATTTGGTTTTCCCTTGCCCTTAGGATTAGATGCAACTAATGCCTTTTGAGAGGTGGAAGACTCAAGGTGAGATAATTTGGATTCTTCCCTAGTAAGTCTTTCACAAAATGTTTCTAAGTTAGGCATTTTGAAGGTGTCACCTAAGGCATCCATGCTAGAGAAAAAGGTAGAAGCAAAAATTTGGAATGGTCCTCTCAACTTGGATAGAATCAAGTAAACACACTCTTCATCTTTCTTATCTCTTCCACTCCCCTTCAACTGTGTCAAAAATGCTTGAACTTGGTAAGATAGTCTATAATTGTTGGAAAATCTTCAAGATTAAGAGAGGTGATCTCAATTTCAAGTTGCATGGCTCTCATATGATCCACCTTACCAAATAAATCCTCCAATTTCTCCCATATTTTGAAAGGAGAGTCACACTTTTCCAAATGAAATAAAAGACTGTCACTTACATAAGTTCCTATCAAACCCATACACTCATCAAATTTGCACTGGTACTGAAATTTCTCATATTCTCTAGTGAACACTGGTTGTTCTGAAGAAGTTAAAGCCCATAATCCTTTTCCGCTTAATTATTGTTTCCATTCTTGGTTTCATGTGTGGTAATTATGTGTTGTTAATGGCTCAACATGATCTAATGTAGAAGTAGATAAAGATGCCATAAAAAAAAAAATCACCAAAAGAAATGCAAGAACCAAGTAATGCAACAAGACCCCCAAACAATGCAACAAGAGCCCCCAAGATTTTGGCACTTTATAATGAGTGTGTGTTACAATATGGAACTTTATAATTATAGTGTGATTCTCAAAATAAATATTTCCAATGGAAAGAGCATAAAAACTACGCACTTTTTCAAAAAATGGCACTCAAAACCGAGTTACCGATCAAAAGATACAAGTTTTTCAATATTATGCTCTACTATTTATTTTAGTTTCCACTAAAATAAAATAAAATGCTCTTGCCTTCACCACACAAATAAAATGAAAGGGGGCTGGAGTTAAGCACCTACTAGTAGGAATCACAAGCTTTAAGCCCTCATATGACTAGGGGCTAAGGATTTCAATGGGGTGTGTGTCGAGAAAAACTTTTTTTAAATCGTAAAAAGTGAAAGTGAAGTGACATTCGCCGCCCAAAAAGCAAGTCTATGGATTTTCCTCAAATAGCAAAGAATCTCACCAATTTTCGCCAAAAAGGAAAGAAACGTCTTTTTCGAAACCTTGCACAAACCAAAAAAATGCTATGCCATAACAAAAAAACCCAGATCGAATCTCTAGAAACCGAGCAAAACCCATAAATTTTTTTCCTTCCTTTCCTTTTCCGTATGGCACGAATCGCAAAAAAAAAACCAAAAAAATGACTGCCTCCCGAAATGGTTGAGTTTACAGTCGATCTTATGGTTTTTGCCACCTTCCGGATCTAATGGAAGCCTCTGTTTTGCATAAAAATGCATGCAACAACAAAATATAGAAAATCCTGAAATATATGAATATATAAAAAATTATTTACAAAATAAAACTTACAAATGAATGTCAATAGCAATCTCCTGCTCTGATACCATAAAAGGAACGATAACCAGATCGTACCAAGCCAAGAACATAGATGCTAATCAAACACCATGATCAATAAGATGAAAGCAATTCACCAGAATAACTTTACACAAAACCTTTGCAAACAAATGAGCAGCAATATCATATATTATTATGGAACTCAATGAAATACAATGAGAATGGACCTTGCTTATATAGGAATAACAATCTAAGAAAGGAATAGAACAATCATGGAAAGAACTAAGAACCTAGTCAAGGTCATAGATATGAGAGAACTAGACATCAAGGATCTAGTCAATACCATAATCTGGAAAGAACTAGTCATACCATAGAAGAACTAGTAAATAAATAAAAAGTCCATAGAGTGAGGATAAATACAAGCTAGTACCTAGTCCATAGATTTATGAGAGAACTAGACATCAAGGATCTAGTCAATACCATAGATCTAGGAAAGAACTAGTCAATACCATAGATCAAGGAAAGAACTATACCTAACAACTAGATAATATCTCCTAATATCTAAATAAATAAAAAGAAATATCCACACACATAAGTGGGTGAGGATAAATACAATAAAGGTAAATAATGTACCTAGGTGAACATGAGCTAAGGTAAATACCTACTCTAACGTATTAGGTAAAAAAATTATGGTTTACATTATTAGGTAAATAATCATTTTCTAACGTATCTTAAAGTTCAAAAATTGTTTTTTTAGCCATTCTAACACTTTGAAAGATTTTTGTAGAACTAATCAGTTGTTTGTAGGGTTATTTTGGTTTTATTTTTGACTAACTTAGTTAAGTGTTTCATTTCTTAACTTGAAATAAGTTTGTAAAAGTGCGTATGCTCTCTCCTCGTGCCTTAAAAAGTGATCTTGGAGATCAGAAACACTTATACCAAACTTATATCAAACGCTCAAAAACACTTATTTTGTAAAAGGATGAAGTAAAATTTCATGTGATTTCAGTAGGATTTTTCCACTTTGCGTATGCTCTTCCTTCATGCCTTTTGGCGATCTTAGGAATCAAAAGCAAGTGTAAGTTCTCTTTTACATCAATATATGAATTGGAAAATTACTAAAGCTTATTGTCTACGGGAACCATCGCATGTCAAAGAAATACGTCAAAACCAAACAACACAAACCCATTAATACACGTGTTTCTTGCAAGTTGCCAAAACAGTGTGCTACTAGAAACCACATTAAGCTAAGCAAGGTAAAAACACACCATATTTAAAACATTGTATTGAGGTTTTAAAAGGGTACGTCCCTATCTCGCTCAATCGAACATAACCCCTTTGGCATAACGCCTTAAGCTATAACAATGGGGGTGGTACTAGGAACCCTAAAGTAATCCACCATTGAGTAACCTCGTGGATGAAACAAGAAGTGCTCCGCTTACCCACTTGATTATTTTTCCTTTATGAGATAGCAAAGTAAAATTTTTCCCTATGCGACCCTTTTAAGTACACAATGGATTCATTTATCGCCCACTTTTCTTTAAGGGGGCAAAGTTTTAGATACTCCCAAACTAGTCATTCGCAACTTTTTGGGTAAATCGTCCCACTCGTGGATAAATTTTGTGACACCTAGTTAAGAGAACTTGTTAGGGAATCCATTTTGTCAAGGAGCCCACTTTACTAGTCCTTTATCACATCTTGGCCATCACAAAGTGATAACTTGTTTGGAATCAGAACCTTGTTTTTCGAACAAGGCAAAGAATCCACTTAAGTTGGATCTAAGTGCCTTTCATCACGGAAATTGGATGATGTTTTCACTTAGATTAGCTTCTTTCTTTCTTTAGACGAGGTGAAGCTCTACCCAAGTAACACTTAGTTCATTTCCATCTTTTGATCTACACCTTTGTGTTCTTGTTGCCCATTTTGGAAAACAGAAGGCATCTTTTGGGGGTATTGTCACCACTTTTTTGTCTGTTTATGCTCATCCATGTTTCACTTGATCGAGTTGTTAAACATCTAAAGTGTGTGGATGTGTCATCATATCTTTAATGGCCACTTGATCTTGATTTCAAGATCATCATCATAATTCAGATTTATTCATCATTTGATCTACCCTTTGTTAATATTTACGCCTTGTTCATATTGAGATTGATGTAAATATTGACATTGTGTTGATCATCGTTTGCATCGAACTAATTCTTTGCACACACATTAGCATAGGGGGTATTTCCTTGTTGATTGGCTTTGTGTTTCACACTTGCATGATTGTTCCTTGTGATTATTCATCTAGAAAAATTATTTTCTAGGACAATCATTTTCGATCTCATCGAGATCGCGTCATCACAATGTCTAGTTTCCTTAGACCTTCTTCAAAAAATCACATACACATCTCCATACTTACAAAATGTCTAGTTGGTTGCCATTATGCTTCCCTAAATTGACATGTCACTTCCTTCCCTTTGAAGGAGTTCCATCACACTATCTAGACCTAGACATTTGTGCTTAAACTACCCCACCAATGATTGACTATCATACGGTTTCCCATACTTACAAAAATGAGAAACCTAGGTTTAGAAATTCAAATCAAAAATTCCCATTACATCTAAACCTTGTTTGGTTCTTCGTCTACAGAGCCCATTCAGTGTACCATGTTCCCCACATTTAACTCTCGTCAAGTGGTATGGTTTGGATGCTTTTGATCCAAATTATTATGTAGGTTCCCCCCACTCTTCTTCTTCTGATTTAGATCCAAAATATCATTTTAATCCCACTCTCTTCTTCTGAAGATTAGGATCCCAACTATTGTTCAGATACCCCTAGATCAAATCTAGAATCATGGTCCTCCCTTCCTTCACAAGACCTTTATTCCAAATCACCTGAATGACATCTTTCTCCTTTGAAGACTCATGTGACTCCAAGTTCCATCGATCGAACATATAATTTGGTTCTTGATTCACGGTACTTTTTCTTTGCAGGACCTACTTCATCACCATATCAACAACCTCTTCCTCCGTCAAAGAGTTCCACAACTTGGGTTACCTCTAGTCAATCATCCAATTTGACTCCTATGTCACAACTTAATGGATGGCTATGTGATCCTCCAAAAAGCAATCTAGGTCTAGGTCCAAATCGTCCATTCATGAGACTCCTACCACCAATCCTACTTCCTCTCTTCAGTCATCTTCATCTATCAATCAATCTTCCCTACTCATCAAACCTGTTTCTTCTATTCAACCTTCTATGGCCACATGACAACAACCTCTACTAATTGGTTTCTCTCATAATGAAGAAACAATCAGACTACACGATGATATCCCTTTAAAGGATTGTAAAAAGGATTCTTTCTTGAACTTGATATGCTCATGTATTGGGGAAAAGAAGTTGATTCCTTTTATCAAAACATAGAGGAAAATCCTAAAGTCATGGAACTTGATTCTTATTCTATTCCATCTTCACCTTCTTCTAAGCATGATGAGATGTCGGGTCTAGCATTGATCCATGGCCTATCTTCTCATTACCAAATCATTCCTTATCTATCATCATTCCTCAATCAAAATCTCACCTTGGGTCACCGCTAAGTACCCCATCGGCTTCTTCTATCCTGGGGCCACCTCCTAGTAGCCCTCCATTTTCTACTTATGGGTCACCTCTTGGTAGCCCATTACCTTCTATTCTCAGGCCACATCTCTGGTATCCCTTCATCCTCTTCTATCTATGGGATACCTCCGAGTAGTCCCTCATCATCTTCTTCTATTCTTGGGCCATGCCCTAGTAGCCCTCCATTATCTTTCATATATGGGTCACCTTGGGGTAGCTCATCATCTTCTATTCTTGGGCCATGTCCTTGTAGCCCCATTTCTTCCATATTAAGGTCATATTCTTGCAGCGTTTTGTCATAGTCTATCAATGGCTCACCTCCTCATATCCCATCCTCTTCAATTCTTGGACCATATCATATTCGCATCATCACATCATCCTTCTACCAATGACTGGGCAATCCCACCATCATTTCTCTCATTCCTATCATCGATCATAAACATTCACTCTCTTCTCCCACTTCTTGGGGTCAAACCAGTCACACGTTAGCTTATAAGAAACCCAAAAAGTTCATTATCAAGCTCAGATCAAAACTACAAAGAGCTCTATAGCTCCCAAAAATTAAACAATCTTAAGGTTAAAAACCAAACCTGCTTCAAGAATGCACATAAACGTAACCATCAAGTATGGCACAAAGTGCATAAACCTCTAGATAGGGAACTCAAGATCCCGCATACAAAATCCATGTTTTAGGATAAATCAAAGTCATTTGTTGAGTACGAGCTCAACTCGATTATTGAGATTGGAGAAAATAATATGCTTGATAAACAAACACACCTAGTCTCCCTTATCAAGGAAGTCACAAACATTGTTGTTGGATCTTATCACACAAAGTGACTTTGTTGGTCCCAACTTTCCAAAAACTATCAAAAATCTAAAAATCAAAAAACAATTCAAAAATACAAAAACATTGAGAAAACACAAGCAAAATCAAAGGTACAAAGATCAAACATTGCAATCAGGTATTGCGTACACATGGATGTTTCTTTCTTCCCTTTCTTATCATTCCTCTGCAAGTATTCCTACCATTTTCATCCCTTCGGTGATATTTTGGTTATCCTATTCGCACACATTTTGTGACATTTATCTCTATGGTATCTGTTTGACCCTAGTATTTCATCACCTTGGTAAATTAAAGAACAATGACCTCTTAGAGATCCTATCACAATCAACATATAATAAACTTGTTACGAAGATATTTTGGACATATTTGTTGACACTATCCAATGTCATCATCACAATCACTTCCACCTCCTTCCATCAAGCCATCAGTGGTTCTTAACCCCTTGTCAAACGAGAGAGCTGAAATAAGTTTTTAGATAGCAAAGAATCAAAATCAATCAAAAAAAAATCAAAAGCTAAAAGAAAAATCAAATTGATAAATAACTCTCTCTTGGGGTATTTCCAATAATCTCTATTGGGGCTATGGATGCCTGACTAGCAATAGAGCAATGTTGCGATTAGAATCAAATACATCTCTGTCGGGGCTATGGATGCCTGGCTGGCAACGAAGCAATGTATGGCTATCCTTCCACCCTTCATTCACAAAATTTCCTTTCAAAATAAATCATTCCTACACATTGGCTAGGGTGTCTTCACTTGTTGTCTATTAAATCTTCCCTTCAAGAGGTAATTAAATTCCACGTGCACACACTGGATCTCTATGAGTAAGCAAGATTAGTATGTTACCAAGTGTCTTTTTGGACCTTGTTTAGACTCTTACTCTAGTCCGTATCTTGTCTCATGATTTGTGCCTTTGGCTAATCACTTCTTCATCATGAGGCTTCTAAGCTACATTCATATCATTCACATTGTTCTTTTACTTCGTTCAGAACATCCATGTGTATAGGATTAATTTTTTCCATGTTTTTGGACACCTTTTTCCCCCGACACAAAATATATTATCCTTCCTTTCTATCATGTTCTTTTAGGACAACTTACGCGGGGAATCATTGCTTCTTCCTAGAACTTCATTGTTTTACGTTCATCATCATGTTGAATCTATCCATAATGGCCTTCGGTCCCACTTCTACCCATGAAGAGTTTTCCTTTGAATACTCCCACCTAATCACCTGGGGCATTTACGTATCTTCACCTTTATTGTATGCACATGGCCTTATGCCCTTGTACATCCCTTCTATCGCTTAGGGGCATCCATGCTTCCTCATCTTCTGTACATATTTTCAAAAAGCTTTCAAAATTAAAAAAACATTCAAATATGTTAGAAAAAAAAAAAATTCAAATATGTTTGAGAAAACATCAAAAACAATATAAATCATCCCGCAAAATGTCACTCTTTAGTTCTCACCCATTCATGTGTGTGACTCACAGATCATCCCTATCTACCACATGTTGGTATCCGATTTAATCTCCTTCACAACTTGAACAAAGACATCATGTACTTACACAAGACACTCAAGGATAGATAGATGGTTTGTATGTCATTTGTAGTCGGGATCACACCTATCTGCTTGTTTGCATTCAAGATTTGAGGAAGTGGATAGCACCTTCATAAGGGTTTTGATCTAACCCTCACTATTTTAGGTTGTGCCTATCAACCAAGGCAAGAGAACCTATATTGCAGCCCTTGTATGGTAAAGGAGGTAGAGATATCCTTGTGTTTTGCATATGACATGAAAGAGGCCTTGTGAAAACATGATCAAGTATCCATTATCCAAACTCAAAGGAGTTGTCACTACTAAATGATGGAAATGTTCTTCAAAAAAAGGCTAGGGTTGTTAAAGACATGATAAAACCCTGATATTCTTTGTGCATTTTTGTGATAGGATTGAGTTCTTTTGTTGATACACAATGCAATACAGGAGTAGTATGGGCATGATGAATTAGTTTGAATGAAATTCTGATGGGAGAAGTTTAGACAAGACAAGATAAGGAATTACCAACTTCTTTGGGAACCTTTGCAAAATAATTACAACACCTAAACAGCAGAGATGTTTCAATGAGTTTGAAGTACTCTTTTAACTAGGATGTGTGCACAAATGGAGGCCTAAATTTTCACTATTCCACACAAACTTTGATAACCTGCCATAAAATCTTGAAGCAAAATATCAATGAAGCATATAGAAACCCTTATTTGATCATGACCTGAGGTACACCCAAAGGTTTACAAACACCCTCAATAATTAAGGAAGGTAAGATGAATTTAAATCTATTTATCTTCACTCAAATGAATGCTCTTCTGAATGAAAGATTGCAAATGCCTTCAAACCCTCTACGATAAATGAGACCATGTATGATCAAAAGAGATCCCAAACACAAGATTGCAACATGAGCATGAAACACAAATTGAAAACATACTGAAATACAAGTGTATGCAAGTTTTGCCAAGAGATAAAACCAGTCAATCCATAAATTTGATCAAATACACTAGCAAGGGAATGTTATTAAGAAAATCTCAAAGCTTGTTGATGGCTTTACAGCTGAAACCAACTCAACATGATGAACATTTGATGCAAGAAGGAATTAAAAATGGCTCTCAGGTAGTTTCTCCAAAAGAAATGGACTACTTCCAGTTTTCCTCCTAAAAATTCTTCTCTCTTTCTTAAAAAAATCCCCATGACCCACAAAATGCTTCAAAATTACAACTTATACCCTATGCCAGCTTGGATCCTTGCATCCCAAGCAAATAATATGCTCAAAGGATCAAATTTGTTACAAAACTCTATCCATTTCATGAAAATGACATCAAACTATAAAACAACTCGCAAAATGCCAGGGATGCACAAAAACAATAAAATATTACATGAGCTTGGATCCTTATCCATCCTAGGGTCACATTTTTGTCATTCCAACATGCCAGCATGCATTTGTAATCATTTTCCACCTTTTTCCCTCATCATTTTTAACTCTGTAACTTTAATTTTTTACTTTTCTTGTTTTTACACGGGCTGAGAAAAATATTTCATGAAAAACACTATAGGGCACTGAATTAGCTCAAATGAATGATGCCATTACATTCAGAAGGCCAAGGGGATGTGAATTCATATAAAATTGGTGAAGAAATGAAAACTCCAAGCTTCATGGATTTTCCATTGCGCCCAAAAGACGAAATTACATAACAACCGTTGATTCAAAAATCAACTTTTAATGTCACCTCCAAGTGTCAAAGATATTCCCCTTTTCACCCCTTGGATAAGGTGGGACATGTGTCCAAAACCATTAGATTAGGCCCCACCAATCTAAAATTTCATTTCATGCGGCCTTTTTAAACCTCCAGAGAAAATTTTGAAAATTTTCCCGCTTGCCCCATGGACCCATCACGTGTCCCTAGGTGGGCCCCACAAAATCACAGAGACAAAAATAATAAAATTTCTCCTTTTTGAGAAAAGGAAAATTTTCTCAAAACCTCTCGGGCCCGAACACCCGCTACTTCTTCGCTACGTGTCTCCTTCCCATTCAATGTGGAGCCGACCTTCCTATTCTTCCTTCATTCCTCCGTGAGCACAAAATCCTTTACGGGCCCGCACTCTCCCTTTGCCCTTTTGGAAGGGCCACGTGTCGCCCCCTAATGGTGCGTGAGGGGACACCTCCAAATTTTCCATGGATCAATTTTTCACTTTGTGATTCTTCGCCAAAATTTTGCAAACATTTCCACTTTCTCTCCGCGCTCCAAACCTCCACCAAATTGTGGACATGTGTCCTCTAATTGGACACGGGCCTTCGGGAAAAATTTTGATTTTTAACCTTTGAAATTGAAAAACTTCAAAACTATCACAAACTCTATGGATCCATTATACCCTTTTGGACACCTGTCACTTCGTGATTTGCGCGGAGATCGCTCAAATTTTAACTTTGAAATTTTGCCTCCAAAGGCAAAAATCCAAAAACATGCACAACCCCGCTCCCCTTGGCTCCCCTAGACACATGTCCTCTTCCTATTGGATGTGGGATTGTGGGCCAAATTTTAACTTTAACATCTTTAAGTTAAAAACTTCAAACTTTTCACAAACTCCGCCCCTCCATGCTAACTTTCTTGCACATGCGTCCATTTCTTATTGGAGGCGGGCCTTTGAGTCAAAATTTTCCCTTAACACCTTGAGCAAAAAACAACAAATTTTTCCAAGTCCTCCACCATCCGCCTGACCTTCCTGTGCCACGTGTCACCTTCCAATTCGTTGCAGGCCATTAGGAAAAAAATTGATTTTAAGAAATTGGCAAAAATGAAGGCAAAATTTCTAAGTGCGACCCACCACCCACTGATCCTCCAGCCAATCACATTGTGCCACATAGGCACTTTACTATAGAATTGTAGAGCCATGGATAAAAAATTTCTTTTGCCAAAATTCAAAAAGTGACAATTTATAACATTTCCCCGCACATCCTCGGCTAATAGGAGCCTGCCACGTTAGCAAAATGTTGTGATGACAAATTTGATGGGTAGAATACACCCATATGATCGTCAATACGTCAAAAAAAATGCATAAGATGCCCTAGAAATCAAAAAATTTGATGAGGGCAGATTTCTTCATTTCAAACCAATTGAATCATTTTTTGACATCATTTGTGACCTTGGGATTGGGGAAATACTTGCACGAATTCAAGATTTGATCAATTTTGAGTTTTTTCATGATTTGACAAACGAGAAATGATACTGCCCGTAAAAATGAAGAAATTAGGGCACAAATGGTGGAAAACATCAATTTTGTTTTAGAACAGGGAAAAATAATAAAAACTTAGGCATTTTCGAAGGTATTAATTACGGAATATGAACTATAGACTACAAAATCAAAAAATGAAACATTTGTGAGCAAATTTGGTCATGAAAAATCAAGGCACATTATGAAAACTCAATAATGGGACCAACATTGGCTCTTGCTTGGGGATGGGCACTCCCAGTGAGTGCCACAAGAACAAAACATAGACCAAGTGCTAAAAATCCATTGGGTAAGGAGTCAAAATACAAAGACAACCCAAAAACTAGAATTACCATAAAAAAGACCAAGATAAAACCACGCCAAAAATGGTTGCCAAGGACAAAAGGGAAAACCACGAGCCAACAAAAAAAGGACAAAACAAAAAAAGGACTATACAAAATGTACAACTTGTGCATACATCACATGGAGATTTAATCCAAGAAATGTTTCAAATTTCTGCCATTAACAAGTAGCTCCATCAAATCCCCATCCAAATCCTTGAGAAAGAATGTATTTTCTCCAATCTTGATATCAATGGCATAAGGGCCCATCCATAGAGCATAAAAATTTTCATGCTTTCCCTTGTCTTCATGCCTACTATCCCACAACAAAACCAAATCTCCAACATTGAAGGCTCTAGGAGTGACTTTCTTGTCAAACAACTTCTTCAATTTCTCCCTAAATCTTACATGCCTTTGATGAGAGGCTCTCATTTCTTCATCCAACTCAATGATCTGATTGATTCTTGATTCATATGGGCCATGTTCTTGATCTTCCAACTATTGGGAAAACTGAAAAGTGGATAATTGTAGGTGCAAGGGCAGTAATGCTTGAGTTCCATACACCAATTCAAATGGACTTTTACCAGTTGCTCTTTTTGGAGTTATTTTATCAACCCAAACCGCAAATTTCAATTGCTCTTTTTGGAGTTATTCTATCATCCCAAACTACAAATTTTAATTTCTCTCCCCACTTCTTCTTGTTTATTTCCAAGGTCCTTCTAATAATCTTGAGCAAGTTCTTGTTACTAGACTCAGCTTGCCCATTGCCTTCTGGATTGTAGTTTGAAGAATAAGTCAGATTTATCCCATATTCATTACACATTGCCATCAAAGGGTTGGCTCTAAAACACATGGAATTATCAGATACAATCTTAACTGGAACTCCAAATCTGCATATGATATGATTCAATAAGAAATCCATTACCACTTAGTGTGTTTCTTTTCTAGATGGAATTGCCTCAACCCACTTTGTGAAATAATCAGTTACTACAAGGATCCATTTATGACCAGCACTAGAAGGATCTGAAATCTCACTAATGAAATCTATTCCCTATTGTTTGAAAGGAGCTTCAATTGATACAGCTGCAAAGGAAGGGATCTGAAGCTTTCAGTCTTCCAGAGAAATGTTGGCAACTATCACACTTTCTAACCATTTGGGTTGCATCTTTAAAAAGAGTAGGCCACCAATAACCAGCTCTTAAAATCTTGTGTGATGTCACTCTCCCATAAAAATGTCCTCCAAAACTCCCCATGGAAATCAGCAATCAACTTAGGAGCTTCATCTTGAGTTATGCATTTCAAGAGGACACCTTCTGTGGTTCTTCTAAGCCAACCCAAGGTCTGTTATGATATATTTCGAGAAGCCAGACTTGAGGGCTCTTTTCTCATTTTTATTCAAGTGACTAGGATAGCATAGGTGCCTAATGTAAAAGATCACATCTTTGTACCACTCGAGAATTCATCAATTTCTCAAGAAGTTCTCGCCCTCTCTTCCTCTAGTGATTCACTTCTACATTTTGCAAATTACTCTCAACCATGGGCTTGGCAAGACCCAAACCTCTTACCAGATTTGTTGTTTGGATATCCATATCATACTCTTGTAATTTGTTGACCCATCTACATCTCTTGCTTGATATCTCCATGTCTGATAAGATGTCTTTAACCATGTTGTGGGGAACATAAGCGACAACCTTTGAACTCAAAATGTAAGGCCTAAAAATCTTTTTTGCTTTCACTAATGCAAATGCTTATTTTTCGTGATTGTATACTTCAATTCAACCGCTTGTAAAGCCTTTCTAAAGAAGGCAATAGGTCTCTCAACTCTATTCTCATCCTTTTGTAAGAAAACTAAAGCAATAGTAAATTCAGATGCAAAAGAGAAGATTTGGAAAGGCATCTTATAGTTTGGAGCTACTAAAACAGTGCATGCGTAAGTGCATCCTTTATTCCTTCAAAATCTTAAATGGAAGCCTCCTCCCACTTGATCCTTTCTTAGCATGCGTGTGATTGGAAGAGTTATCTCAAAAAAATTAGAAACAAACCTTCTAATGAAATTGATTTGGCCAAAGAAAGATTAGATACCTTTCTTGGTTCTTTGAATGGGCACTTTATTGATTGCTTCCACTCTCTCAGGGTCTATCATAACACCTTCTTTGGACATAATATGACCCAATGACTTGGTCTTTTGCACGTCAAAATGACACTTCTTTGAATTAAGAGAAATGCCATACTCTCTACATTTGATCAGCATTTTCTCTAGGTGTTGCAAATGGTTTGCTCACTGTCTTGAAAAAATAGTCACATCATCTTGGTAAACTACAATAAATTCATTGATATAACCAACAAAGGAAACATCCATTTCCCTTTGAAAATTAGCACCAGCATTCATCAATCCAAAAGGCATCCTTACAAAAACATAAGTCCCCCAAGGAGTAGTGAAGGTTGTCTTAAGTCTTTCTGATTCTTTGACAACTACTTGATTGTATCTGGAGAAACATATTCTCCATGTTACAAGCTGAAACATATTCTCCATGTTTTTCAAGGGGTAGTTGTCCTTCATAGATGCTTTGTTTAGATTCCTAAAATCCACACAAAGCCTGATATCACCATTCTTCTTTCTAACTGGCACAAGGTTTGCCACCCAAGATGAGTATCTAGTAGGTTGGATGATGCCACCATATCTCAATTTCTTCAACTCTTCTTGCATTTTCATGGAAATAATTGGATTGATAGGCCTTTTTCTTTGTCTGAATGGCTTAGTCTTGGCCTCAAGAGGAATCTCATGCTGAAATAAATCTTCTCTATATGCCTTCAGCTCTGAATAAGACCAAGCAAGGCAGTCTTGATATTTCTTTAAAAGTTGGGCATAGGACTGTTTTTCCTCTTTGTTGAGATGGCTGCCCAACCAAATCTTCCTTGGTTTATCCTTGGTTCCCAAGTTGTTCTCTTCCACATCCCTTGAAGCAAACATGTTTCTATTAATGATACAATCAGCATTGTTAAAATTGGATTCAAGTGCAACAAGACCTTTGGGAATGGTGTTTGTTTTCAATTGGATAATATCCTTGTCAAACAAAGTTTCTCTACCTTCATTCATGCATAACATTGGTTCCCAATCAATATTATGACCAGAAAACTCACCTTGGCATTGTAAGAATTTCAGTACTTGTGAGTCATCATAAAAATCTGCCAATGTTTCACATTATCCGGGATAGCCGGCCTTGTTAGCACTTCAATATCATATTCACAAAAAAGGTGAAATGGTGTAATTTTCAAATCTAGAACCAAGGACATCCAAATTATTAGTAGCAACATTAAGACTTCTATCATGGTAAACAATGTTAAAGGAATCAAACATTTCAATCAAGTCCCAAATATCATGCTTATATTGTTTCATACGCTGATTTTTGTAGCATATAACTTTCTTACTTGCTTGACAACCAGCTCTGAATCTCCTTTAGCAACAATATCCTTTACTCCATACTTCCATGCAATCCTTAATCCCAATAATAATGCCTCATACTCAGCAATGTTGTTAGTGCATTCAAAATTGAGCTTGAAGGAGAAAGGAAATTCTTCCAAACTAGGAGAAACCAACACTATACCAGCACCATTTCCAACTTTGGAGCAAGCTCCATCAAATAGTAATGTCAAGGAGAACCTATCATATCAAGGCATTCTGATTTTTCCATCTTGTTCTCTTTTCCATCAGCAAAACCAATGAAGTTGTCAACATCCACATCAGCAAACAACACTTCATAAGAAGCATTATTGGGATCTTTAATCAAGTGTACCATCTTCTTTTCACCATAGAGTTTACAAGGCTTCCCTCGATGGGAATGGTGGAAAAGACATGTCCATTTGAACACTACCACCAACACTTGCAGCCCATTTTCTTGACAAAATCATACCCCATTTGGTAGGGTAATCAACAATTACAACATCAAGTTTTAAATTCTTACCCGGATAGGCTGTAAGTTGCACTACTAAACCTTTCACACAACCAACAACTAGCACTTCCCTTGAATCCATGGTTGTACACTTCCCATATGTTGTTGTCACTTTGATATCCAACTCATTCATGACTTCTAGAGGCATGACATTACATGATGTACCAGAATCAAACACGTAATTGTGAAGAAACCTATATTTTATGAGAAAAGTTGTGAAAAATGGATCAACATTCAATTGGGAATCAACCAAGGATGTCCCCAAGTATAATTCAGGTGCCTCTCCAAGATCTTCCATTGGTGGTGGTGTTTCAAGGCTAGTAATGCTTTGAAGAGGATTCTCAACAACATTTACACTTCTACTTGGAGTAATATTTTCTTCTTTTAATCCCAAGTACTCAAATGCTCTCTTCTTATGCTCAGAACCCTAAGCAATTCAATAATTGGAACACTCACCTTAATTTGGCTCAAAACTGGGCTATATCATATGGAACATTCTTTGCTAAGACAACATTGGAAGGGAAACAAGAAGGTTCATCAGATGGAGAAGTATTCTTGGCAGCTGGGCATGAAGAGGACTAATATTTCTGCTTGGGGGAAAGTAGGGTTCTTGGCAATTATTTCTTTTCTAGGATTGTATTTGGGAATGCTTGTGAGCAAGGGTGTCTTTGGCTTGGCTTGAGGACCAGCTCCTCTAACAACTTTACTTCTAGTAGTATTGTACTTTCTCTTGACCAACCACATCATTCATTAACAATTTTCTATCTTCCTTCAAGGAATATCACCATCATACTTCTTTATCATTAAATCCCTTAGATATTCAAATTCATTATTAAAAATTTCAAAGGCCTGAACTACATCTACATCATGAGTTTGAGGAAGAGAAAGAAATGGTACCCTCTTTATGCAATCCCAAAAGGTTGCAGCAGTCCTTGCACTTATCACATGTGTTGATGTTGTTGCTTGTTGTGAGCCTGAAAATCTGCCCATCATACAAATTGCATCATCCATTTCATTCTCATTATCATCCTCAATAGCTTGCTGGTCCATTTCACATGGAGGATGAGGAAGAAAACAACTATCACACCAATCCATATCAGTAATTTCTTGAACAGCAGCAACTCTTGCAGTCAAAGGGTCAGGCACCACTCTATTTTCACGTGCTTGGGGTTGTCTATTTGCGGATCCAATAGGCCCTCTACCTCTATCATCTTGTCTTTGATCGCCCCTAGGATGATTTCCAAATCTATCATGGTTTTGAGTTCTTTTTGTCCTTGTGAACTTTTCCCAATTCCCTTCTCATCCGGGCTAATTTGTAAGAAATTTCTTTGATAGCCCCTACCAAAGTCTTGACAACATCTTCCAAATCAACACCCTTTCTAGCTTGAGGCTTCTCAGGGTTTATCAGCTTCACACCATCCCTCTTAAGTGGTTTACCAATAGCTTTAATATTATTTTCAATTTGAAGTGCCATGGTGAAAGCTTGCCTCAAGTTTGTAGGATTTTTGTCTCTCAAGTAATAGGCTGCCTTTTTATCAAATGCATCTACATATTTGATCAAGCAAGATTCATCACAAGGCCTCAAAATGACAGCATCCTTCTCAATGTTTTATTAAATCTTGTATTAAAATCATGAATGGTCTCATTAGGGTTCTTCTTGATGTTCTCAAACTCAGATAGAAGGAACCTTGGATTTGTTTTGTCTCCATATTGTAATCTAAATGCATTACTCATCTCTGCCCATGAGTCAATAGAGTTATCAGGCAGAGATTTGTACCAATCCCTTACATCTTCCTCAAGTGTATGAATAAACAACTTAATATACACATCCTCAAATTCTATCTCAAAGTCTTCCATCATGTTAACAAAGAGTTTGAGATGCTGATCTCTAGTAATGGCATTGTTACCTTGGAATTTTGGTAACCTATTTCTCACATCTTGTGGGACAGCATTTGGATAACCATCCATTCCTCCAAAATTTATAGGACCAAAGGTGTTAACAACAAATGGAGGTCTAGGATGAGCCATATTGTTTGGTGGGGGTGATCTTGGAGGTGAAACAAGTTGGTTAGGAGTAGTAATGGGTCTGATTGGAATAGATGAGTGATCTTTAAAATGAAAACCCCCCAAAGGCTCTCTCTCTTGATAAACTTTAGCAAACTTAGAAACCATAGGAGAAGATTTAGGATAAAGTTTTTTAAATACACAAGAAGGTCCCTCACCTGATGGAGAATGAAAATCAGCAAGAAAATTGTCTAAATCAGATCTACTTGAAGAATAATTATAATATTTGATAACAAAGTGCTCTCCTTCAAATTTAACTATGGGGATATCTTTTTCTCGCAACCAAATCACCAACCACTTTCCACACTCTTCTTCCTTCTAGTTCTGAGCTTCTTGATTCGGTGAGTAACTTCTTAGAAGATTACTTGGTGAAGAGGGATCTCCTTCCCTCCAGCTTGACAAATTTAAACAACAAGTTTCAAATGACAGAGATGTATAAGACAACTGGTATTTCAAGATCCAAACAAGGTATGGAGTCACCACTAAGGATTTCCACCTTAGTTATGCAAGAAATTATTAAAATATTATGTCAAATGTATGCTATGACTGAAAACTTACAAGGGTTTACAATTCAGATCTTCTTATTCTCAATTCAACCAAAAACAATGCATCCAAATCATATAAACTACTAATAAATGAGAAGAGCAGGTGAGCTTGAAATATTTTCTACCCAAAACATGCAGATCTGAAGTATGAAATGATATCTCAAGAATTTAACAGCTCAAATACTTGATCACACAAATTCTCAAAACTTTCAAACACTTCAAAACCACCAAGAAATTCCAAGAATTCCCCAGCAACGGTGCCACTCGGGTGTTGGTATCTAGATTTAATCTCCTTCACAACTTGAACAAGCATCATGAACTTGCACAAGAAACTCAAGGATAGATAGATGGTTTGTATGTTGTTTATAGCCGGGGATCACACATATCTACTTTTTTACATTCAATATTTGAGGAAGTGGATAGCACCTTTATAAGGGTTTTGATCTAACCCTCACTATTTTAGGTTGTGCCTATTAACCAAGGCAAGAGAACCTATATTGCAGCCCTTGTATGGTAAAGGAGGTAGAGATATCCTTGTGTTTTGCATATGATATGAAAGAGGCCTTGTGAAAACATGATCAAGTATCCATTATCCAAACTCAAAGGAGTTGTCACTACTAAATGATGGATATGCTTTCAAAACAAAGCTAGGGCTGCTAAAGACATGATAAAACCCTGATATGCTTTGTGCATTTTTGTGAAAGGATTGAGTTCTTTTGTTGATACACAATGCAATGTAGGGGTAGTATGGGTAGGATGAATTAGTTTGAATGAAATTCTAATGGGAGAAGTTTAGACAAGACAAGATAAGGAATTACCAACTTCTTTGGGAACCTTTGCAAAAGAATTACAACACCTAAACAACAGAGATGTTTCAATGAGTTTGAAGTACTCTTTCAACCAGGATGTGTGCACAAATGGAGGCCCAAATCTACACTATTCCACACAAAATTTGATAACCTACCACAAAAGCTTGAAGCAAAATATCAATGAAGCATCTAGAAACCCTTATTTGATCATGACCTGAGGTACACCCAAAGGTTTACAAACACCCTCAATATTCAAGGAAGGTAAGATGAATTTAAATCTATTTATCTTCACTCAAATGAATGCTCTTCTGAATGAAAGATTGCAGATGCCTTCAAACCCTCTATAAGAAATGAGACCATGTATGATCAAAAGAGATCCCAAACACAAGATTGCAACATGAGCATGAAACACAAATTGAAAACATACTGAAATACAAGTGTATGCAAGTTTTGCCAAGAGATAAAACCAGTCAATCCATAAATTTGATCAAATACACCAGCAAGGGAATGTTATTAAGACAATCTCAAAGCTTTTTGATGGCTTTATAGCTGAAACCAACTCAACATGATGAACATTTGATGCAAGAAGGAATTAAAAATGGCTCTCAGGCAGTTTCTCCAAAAGAAATGGACTACTTCCAGTTTTCCTCCTGAAAATTCTTCTCTTTCTCCAAAAATCTCAATCAGACCCACAAAAATGCTTCAAAATTACAACTTATACCCTATGCCAACTTGGATCCTTGCATCCCAAGCAAAGAATATGCTCAAAGGATCAAATTTGTTACAAAACCCTATCCATTTGATGAAAATGATATTAAACTGTGAAACAGCTCGTAAAATGCCAGGGATGCACAAAAAAAATAAAATATTACATGAGCTTGGATCCTTATCCATCCCAAGGTCACATTTTTGTCATTCCAACATGTCAGCATGCATTTTTAATCATTTTCCACCTTTTTCCCTCATCATTTTTAACTCTGCAACTTTAATTTTTTACTTTTCACGTTTTTACACGGGCTGAGAAAAACATTTCTTGAAAAACACTATAAGGCACCGAATTAGCTCAAATGAATGATGCCATTGCATTCAGAAGGCTGAGGGGATGTGAATTCATATAAAATTTCATGTGATTTGGAGAAGAAATGACAACTGCAAGCTTCATGGATTTTCCATGGCACCCAAAAGATGAAATTACACAGCAACCGTTGATTCAAAAATCAACTTTTAATGTCACCCTCGGTGTCAAAGATATTCCCCTTTTCACCCCTTGGATAAGGTGGGACACGTGTCCAAAAACCATTGGATCGGGCCCGACCAATCTAAAATTACATTTGCGGCCTTTTTAAACCTCCGGAAAATTTTCCCCGCTTGCCCCGTGGACCCGTCACGTGTCCTTAGGTGGGCCCCACAAAAATCGCAAGCCAAAATAATAAAATTTGCTCCTTTTTTGAGAAAAGGAAAATTTCCTCAAAAATTCCTTGGGCCCAAACACCCGCTACTTCTTCTGCCATGTGTCTCCTTCCCATTCAATGCGGAACCAACCTTCCTATTCTTCCTTCATTCCTTTGCATGAGCACAAAATCTTTTGCGGGCCCGCGCTCTCCCTTTTGCCCTTTTGGAATAGGCCACGTGTCACCCCTAATTGGCTATGGGGGACACCTCCAAATTTTCCATGGATCAATTTTTCACTTCGAGATTCTTCGCCAAAATTTTGCAAACTTTTCCACTTTCTCTCCGCGCTCCAAACCTCCACCAAATTGTGGACACGTGTCCTCCTCTAATTGGACACTGGGCCTTTGGGAAAAATTTTGATTTTTACCCTTTGAAATTGAAAAACTTCAAAACTATCACAAACTCTGTGGATCCATTATACCCTTTTGGACACATGTCACTTTGTGATTTGCACAGAGATTTGGCTCAAATTTTAACTTTGAAATTTTGCCTCCAAAGGAAAAAAATCCAAAAACATGCACAACCCCGCTCCTCCCTTGGCTCCCCTAGACACGTGTCCTCTTCCTATTGGATGTAGGCTCGTGGGCCAAATTTTAACTTTAACATTTTGAAGTTAAAAACTTCAAAATTTTCACAAACTCCACCCCTCCATGCTAACTTTCTTGGACACGTGTCCATTTCTTATTGGAGGCGAGCCTTTGAGTCAAAATTTTCCCTTGATGCCTTGAGCCAAAAAACAACAAAAATTTCCAAGTCCTCTACCATCCACTTGACCTTCTGTGCCACGTGTCACCTTCCAATTCATTGCGGGCCATCGGGCAAAAATTGATTTTGAGAAATTGGCAAAAATGAAGGCAAAATTCCTAAGTGTGACCCGCCACCCACTGATCCTCCAGCCAATCACATTGTGCCACGTAGGCACTTTACTGTAGCAATGCAGAGCCATGGATAAAAAAATTCTTTTTGCCAAAAGTCAAAAAGTGACAAGTTATAACATTTTCCGCACATCCTCAACCAATAGGAGCCTGCCACATTAGCATATGTTGTGATGATGAATTTGACGGGTAGAATACGCCCGTATGACCGTCAATACGTCAAAAAATGTAGAAGATGCCCTAGAAATCAAAAATTTTGACAAGGAGGGCAGATTTCTTCATCTCAAACCAACTGAATCATTTTTTGACATCATTTGTGACCTTGGGATTGGGGAAATACTTGCATGAATTAAGGATTTGATCAATTTTGAGTTCTTTCACGATTTGACAAAGGAGAAATGATATAGCCGTAAAAATGAAGAAATTAGGGCACAAATGGGGGAAAACATGGATTTTGTTTTAGATCAGGGCAAAATAATAACAACTTAGGCATTTTCAAAGGTATTCAATTGGGGAATACAAACTGTAGACCAAAAGATCAAAAAATGAAACATTTGTGAGCAAATTTGGTCATGAAAAATCAAGGCACATTATGAAAACTCAATAATGGGACCAACACCACCATCAATAAAAGCTAAAGTTGCTTACTTCATCTATACTCTAGGGCACAACGAGTTGCCTAGTACTGTTTCATAGTGCACATTGCTTTTTCATTGGACCCAAGTGTCTTCCATTATTCTCCTCGCATGTATCCTTGCTTGGGGCACCGTCATTAACCCTTGTTAATTTGCATAAGTCGAATCAAGCTTGATAACAAAAACATGGTACTTGTCTCTTTGTTAGGTTAGCTTGTTTACTTTCTCATATTACATTGCATTATGTATGTTGCATGGAGTTAGGCATCTTTTACTTTCTCATATTGCATTGCATTTTGTATGTTGCATGGATTTTGTGTTTTTAGCAATGGACATTTGTTTGTATATGGATTTTCATGTCATACTACACTTTTGTTCATTCTTTTCAATAAGGACCGATGATGAAGATCATTAGCAATATGATGACAAATAAAGTTGTTTAAAAGGCATTGGATGGATGTTGTCTCGTTCCCCTTCCTCATTCTCCTTTTTCTTTTATACCCTTTCTTCTTCTCCACACTATTCTTTCTTGTTCTCCATTTGTCATCTTTTCAATCGTCAATCAAGTTCTTCCATCACCCCATTGACAATCAAGGGGGCATCCTCCATTCTACTCATTTTTTTCTTCTATCCCTTTAAAATTTTCTACTTGTTTATGCTTGTCTACTTTCTTTGAAGTGACGTCGCTTACACCACCTCAAAGAGGGGAAAATGTAGACACCTAAAATATGCTTACGCTTAGCATTTCATCCGATCCAGTCAATTAACGACACTTCATTAATTCCCCTTCTTCACCCCATTCTCGGATGCCCATTCATGACACCTTCTTGGTCACATTCCTCCTATAATCAGATTATTTAGCTAATATCTCTCTTATTAGCTAAACATTCCTCCTTTCGACCATTCAGAACCTCCCTAGTTCTCTCTAGACCACTTCTATTGGCCTCGTAGGCTATATATCATTCATAATTGGTTATCCATACCCTTCCCAACTCTCAATGAGTCTCTAATCACTTTCTAATCAAGTTTAACTAGCCTAAACCCTAGTTAACTAGCCTAAACCAAGCTTAAGCGAGCCTAAAGCATGTTTATCCTAATCTAATCCTAAAGTTATTTTTGAGATTTAGTCCCACATGCACCCAAATCTCCCTTTTCTTCCAAACCAAAAACTATAAATACAAGGCTAAGCCTACCCATTCAAAACTACAACTTTACATAACACAAAGCCAAAACAAGCCTAAGAAAGCTTTGAGATCTCATTTGTATTAGCTTTAAGCTAATTAGACATTTGATCTTAAGCTTACTTCCTCCATTGTTGAGCTAACACCTCCATTTGCATCCTTAAACCAAGTTTTGAGTAATATGGAGAGAACCATTGGCCTTGAAGCCATTAATGGTGAGACTCCATTCTTGAAATCTTGAAAACCATAAACAACTAATCACCCCTTTGATTGCTAAGTTGATCTTATTAGGTTCAATTTCTTAATTAAGTAATCTAAAGAGTAGAGAGTAGTATATATGCTAGGTTTTGATGTTTTTGTCAAAGTTATGATGCATGTATAGGATTAACTCTTATTTATCTCTTATCCCATAGTGAATAGTTGAGTTAGCAAAGCTTTGAGGTTCTTTAGCCTCATTCCATGGCTTGTGCAACTTTCCTTTGCATATCGATTTCCTTTCTGACTTCCACATGTGCCAGTTCACTAAAGGCTTCCTATTTGTAATTTCCCCTCTACATGTTATAAGTAGAGGAAGAACCTACGGGTTAAAGGATCAGAATTTGTAAGCAACATTCTTATGTTCCAAACTTTGTGCTAAAACCCCTGATAGCTATTTGAAGTAAAGGAATACAAAGGAGAATATTTCCGAAGAACTTTGTGTCACGGGGCATTTTGTTTCAAACTTTTTTATTAGATCTACTTATAAAATTTGTGTTATTTTAGATCTAGATCCGAAAGATGCATTTTTTTATAATTTTGTGTGTTGATATCTATTATTTCTATCTATGTGCGTGCAATAAACTCTGTTATCTATTGATTGGGTTGCACATCTTCCCTATTTCTTCCCTTTGTTTTAGTATTCCCTTCTTCTTTAAATATTTCCTTCCTTTAAATGTACTTACTTACTTGCTGCAAAACTATCTGACTATGGTTCATGAGATGCATGGTTAAAGTAAAACCACATATAGATACTAGCATATTTTTATTGAAAAATTTGAAATGGGAGCCTCACCGGTAAATGAGGGAGATTTATCTCATGACTACCTAGGTTTTCAGCTATACTGACGGAAAATCTAGCCAACAATTTTTAGTGACTCACTGGGAGCGAAACAAAATTGAACGGACTAGAGCTTTCTCAAGTTAGAAGCTGTAGATCCAGTCTTTCACTAGGAAGAAGAGTGCAAACACATCCAAATCCGGATCATCTTCAAAGCATAATATGGTAGCTAGATTATTCATCAAGTTTATTCTCAAAGAAGACATGCTCCTTTCATGATGTAGAATCAACCACTTGCCCCTACAACACCTGTTCCATGGGGTGCAACCTTTGGACCTTTGAATATGACTCCTCTTATGCATGATCTACCTAAAGGGACAAGAAATAATTTTCCAAAATTCTTTGGAGATGGCAAGCAGAATCCAAATGACCACTTGGCTGCATTTTTCATATCTTGTGGAGTGCTTTAATTGAACATGAAGATGTATCTGTCAAAATCTTCATAGAGACTTTGCATGACTTGGCTAGAGAATGGTTCTACCAGCTAGCTCCTAGTACCATAACCAATTGGGATACTATGCGGGATGCATTCCTAAAAATATTCAAGGCAGCCGAAGATTCCAGTACATTGATTACTCAACTCACTCAGTTGAAGAAGGAGCCACATGAGCACATGTGGGATTTTATTACAAAATTCTAAAGATTACTGTACAAAATTCCAGCTTTTGCTTCTCTAAATGATGAGAATCAAAAGGTATTCTTCATCAATGCTTTACTTCCTGAAGTAAGCTATCAACTGCAAAGAGCACATCCTATTGACTTGTTAGCAGCCCAAAACATGGTGGTTGAAATTGAAGACGACCTTATCATATCTGGAAAGATAAAGAGAAACACTTCTAGAGATGAAAGTTCATCCTCTGCTACTAATTCTAATTCATTGCTACAAAATTTATCAAATGAGATGTCGCAGATAAAGAAACAAATGGCTCAAATGTCTCGGGTAGCAATACTTCCCCTACTCAAAATTTCAACAAGAACAACAACCAGAACCAAAGAATAGCAATTGAAGATACTCCCAGAAACGAGCGTAGAGATGAATGAAGAAGACCAGGAAGCTAATAATGATCAGCTCAAGAATGATGATTTTGTAGGTCCTGCTGGCGACTCCAACATTAATTACCTAAACTACAAATCTAAACATGAGTATGAGGAGCTTCTTGAAGACGATCATGGTCATGCATATGCAGTACTTACAAGATCACAAACTCACCAAGCTGAAGCATTAGCAAATGAGAAAAGAAGGGGCATCCCTTTGCCTTCTTCCTTAGCTCCGGAAGTAAGCATGCGAGTTCTTCATCTCAACCACAGAAAGCGGCTCAGGTATCTGAATCTATTTCTTCTTTTGACATTATTGATCATGTTAAGAAAACCAGAGTTCAAATGTCAGAAGTTGAATACTTGAGAGCCTTTCTGAGCAGTTAAATAGGCTAGTCAAATATGTACAATCACTAGGACAATCCAATACATCAAAAGGCCTTTTGCCTAAGCCCAAAGATACTCCTCCACAAAACAACACTGTAGTTGTTAAATCCTCACCATCTTCTAAAAGAGTGGAACCGTTCTATGTTTCCCTATTGCTTAATGGTTTCAAGTTAAGCAATTGCATTTTAGATTCAAGTGCTTCTAAAAATTTCATGTCAGCTAAAGTTACAGATGCTCTTGGGCTTACCTTAACAAAGACCATAAAAAGGTGCTACTCCATGGAGAGACAAGTCCCTTTAATCAGACAAATCAAAGATGCACAAGTTATTACGGTAGCTTTTTCGATAAAAGAGTAAAGATAAAAATCCTAGCTTGAGATATTCATGTATCCTACGGGATGTTTTTGAGAAAAAACTTTTACAAAGAGCTAGGAGGAGAAGTAAAGATGGATTAGTCCTGTGCTCATATTCTTATCAAAGGAATCAATGAGAAGCTAGAGCTAGAAAATAATTCCAAGTACTTGATAACAAAATCTAAGGATCATAGATCTCAAATTATTATTCAAGAATCTGATTGTGGGGTCTATTTCTTGGAAATGGATAAAGACATTCCAGAACTAGAACTTCAACCAGAGATAGAACCAAAAGAAGCTGAAAATTTTGGACTCTGGAGTTTAAAGGCACCTGTTGCTCTTTTGGATCAGGAGTCGGCATTCTACTAATATCTCTAGATCATGAGATATTCCCATACTCCCACAAGCTGATGTTTGAGAACACCAATCATACGACGGAGTATGAAGCATTTGCTAGGAATGGAGCAAGCTAAAAAGAAAGGAGTAAAACTCCTCAAATCCCAAGGAGATGCTGAACTTCTAGTAAAGCAATTTTGAGTGAAAAGTCAAGTCAAAAGAGATAAGTTGGATCATTACAGAGATAGAGTGCTTTCTGCCACATTCAATTTGCAGCCTTATCTTTTGACTTCATTCCAATGAATCAAAATTCCAAGGTAGACACTTTGGTGGTCATAGTTGCACTATTGAATCCGGATAGACCACCGTCCATATTCAAATAAGGAAACTATAAAGTGGAGATGGTCTACCACCCTAAATTCCACGATAATGTTGAGCGGTGATAGACTTTCATGATAGACTTTCAACGATGACAAACAAACATCTACATATACGTATGTTGAAGGGAGTAAAACACCATCACGACAAGCGATCACAGAAAAGTCGATCTAGGTTATGATGACAGTAGTGGAATAGTCTAACCAAAAGATAACAAAATCCCCACGGGTTTAGTTTCCTTAGCAAAGACTTTCAACAAGCGTGATCAGTACCTGGAGAAGAACAAAGAACATGGTGATGGTAAATCTTTAGAAATGCAGCAAATAAAGGGAAGCAGAGCAAGTTGATGTATACTTATCCACCACAGAGAGAAGAAAGGATGAGCCGCTACTAGATGGAGTTGATAAGGACTTGCCCAAAATATTTGACAAGAAGGCCAGAGAAAGGAAGTTTGAGATCGAAGACTGGGTACTCTCGTTGGGACAAGGACATGAACCGAAGGGCATGCATGACAAATCTGATTCACTCTAGAAAGGGCCCTTCATGATCAAAAGAGATACCGGAATGGACACTTTCTTCCTTGCCTACTGGGATGGAATTGAGTTACCACTACCTTTCAATGGGCAGCATCTGAAGCTTTTCCGGACATAAAAAAGTAGGGTAAAACTTGTATGTATATAAATAAAACTTTGTTGTTTTTCCTTTTCTTTTTGTTTTGGTGTTGTTTTTGTTTTCCTGACCCCGAGCCCAATGGACAAGACATGAAACCAGAGATGTTGGGATCTCATCTTTACCCCTGTCATTTTGACAGAGGAAAAGATGTCCATAGATGGAGCCGACTGGTGTCCCCAAATTTCACTCTGAAATTTGAGACTACCCCATGTTAAAAAAATTGTACTTTAAAAACAATGGGTCATTTCATGTTTTAATTGCCAGAAAGTGTCTGTATTGTGTCAAGATAATCCCAAAGATTCATATTAGCCAACTTCACCAAATACCTAGATGCCCAAAATTGTTATATTCTGTTGTTAGGGTTTGCCTACGGGAAATTTTTATTTAATTATTTTGAGCCCGTTTGAGGTAAATTATGCTGTTTAACCCTGTTGTGGTCTTACATGTCAATATTCCCATATACCAGTAGGTTTTTAACTAGGAATGAATCTGGGCTTTATCTGTGACTTCTGGCAACATTTTACATTTTTGGTGTTTTCTCGTTTTGTTTTCTATGAAATTTCTCTAGGTCAATTCCTTTGCCGGTTTAGTCTGATTTCTTTCCTAGAGTATCTGGAGATCATCTATGGATGTTATGCCAGAAGGAATTTGCCACAGGAGGTCTGGTTCTCTCTGAAAAGACGAAGTCATGCATGAAAAAGCTTCTTTTGGGCAGGTCACATTTTTGGGAAAAGAAGGTTTTAAGCTACAATGGGATTTTTGGTAGCAGCAGGCAGGTGGGAATTTTGTACCTGCCTAGCAGGTACTTTTCCCATGGGGGCAAAGCCACTTAAGTCATGATGGGATTATTAGAGGCAGCAGGCAGGTGAGAATTTCTTACCTGCCTTGCAGGTGAAAATTTCCATTGTGAAATAAAAGAAAATCACTTAAGGCATTGATGGGAATTTCTTACCTGCCTTGCAGGGTAAAAAATCCCATTATGAAAGTCAAACAACTTAAGTGGATCATGGGATTTTTGGAGCTACGGTGCAGGGTGAATAATCCCATTAGAAATTGACTTTTAAAAATAGAATTCACCCTTGCCAAAAAGTGCAACCCACCTTGGGTGAATAATAATGCATTTAATAATATTTATTAATATTTATTCACCCAATTTTGGTGCCCAAGCATGAGGAAAAGTCAATGCATGATGAAAGGATAAAGAAGATTGGAAATAGAATTCTAAAATTAATAAATTTAATTTATTTAATGAAACCCCCTCTCATGCAAAAAAGTGCGACCCATTTTGAGGAGAAATAATACTTTTTAAAGTATTAATTAATGGAATTAATTCCTATTTTTGGTGCATAAGGTCAAAGCACACTGTGAAGTCAATGTGGAATGGAAGTAGAAAGCTCAAATTAAATATATTTAATTTATTTAATGGCAGCCATAAGCATGCACAAAATAGGTGCCCAAATTGAAGAGAAAAGCATGTTAATTAATTAATTAATTTCTAGGAATATGAGAGGCAATTATTAATTATAGAATGGTGAAGGTTATATAAGAATGGGCTTCCATAATGATGAATTAATTAATTCTTCAACAAGGAAGTGCAGCCTGTAATTTTGGCGCCCAATTAAGGAGGAATTTTGCACAGAAGAAGGTGTTTTTACTGCTGGAAGGCTTCAAAGTTTGGCGCCTAGGTTTGAAGAAGCTTGAATTAAGTCTGATTAATTGTCTGCATAGTGGTACAAGTGCTCAGGTGAAGTTGACAAAATTCATGCTTGCTTTGCATGCAAACAAAACATCAAATTTTGGGGCAGCAGACTTGATATATGCAGATTTTTATAATTAAAATCAAGTGTTCATGTTTTGGTTGCCATCTTTGTCTAAATTAATTGCAGGAATTCATTACAGGTGATTTTATAAGAGAAAGGGAGCTTAAATCAATGTCCAATACATTGAACATATCCTCCGAATTTGAAGAAATCTCCAGATCTGCACCGGTTGTAAAGAATTCCGGCTGAATAAAAAGAAAAAGAATTGCTCAGACAAAGATCGCTCCAGCCATGGAAAAGTGGGATGAACGAGAAAGATCAGCAGAATCATGCATAGATCCAAATCTAGATTCAAATTCAGATCTAGATCCAGATCCATAATTGCAAAGGCTTCATCCTTTTTTTCGAATGCAGCCCGTGAAGAAGTCAGTGCATGGAGAATTCCTTCCAGGACCTTGTGCATGTTCTCCCAATCTTCCAGTTGAAGCCTTCATGTAATTTTCATTCACCTAGAGTTCTTTCCAAAAAATTTAATTGCTCATATGCAATTAAAAATAAAAATATGAGTTATTTATGCATGCATGCATGTACTACAAAAGCTTAGAGAGGAAGATAAGGAAAAGGTAACACCCATAAGAAAATTCCAGATCCATTCGCTTCCTAATCCAGTTTGGTGAGAATCAAAGGCAAAAGAATCAACTACATGTAGAATATGAAAAAGAACAAGACTGCAACTTTCCTCTTCCTTCTTCTTTCTCTTATTCCATCCGACAAAGTAATTAAGCGATCAATTAAATTATAAAACTTAATTGATTGGTTTAAAAGCCATTACTTGAAGAAGTCAACTACTTGGAAATAGGTGGCAGAAATGTAAAATAGAAGGTTCTATCTTCAGTTGCAAATCATGCATGTCATGCAAAGAGGAATTCGAGGAGGGAGATTGCCAGTTGTTTCCTTTCTCGACTTCCACATGTGCCAGTTCACTAAAAGCTTCATATTTGTAATTTCCCCTCTACATGTTATAAGTAGAGGAAGAACCTATGGGTTAAAGGATCAGAATTTGTAAGTAGCATTCTTGTGTTCTAGACTTTGTGCTGAAACCCCTGATAGCTATTTGAAGCAAAGGAATACAAAGGAGTAGATTTTCGGAGAACTTTGTGTCACGGTGTATTTTGTTTCTAGCTTTTGTCTTAGATCTACTTATAAACTTTGTGTTATTTTAGATCTAGATCTGAAAGCTTCCTTTGTTTATAATTATGTGTGTTGATATCTATTGGTTCTGTCTATGTGCATGCAATCAACTCTTTTATCTATTGATTGGGTTGCACATCTTCCCTATTTCTTCCCTGTGTTTTAATATTTCTTTCTTCTTTAAATATGCCCTTCCTTTAAACAACTGCTTACTTGTTGCAAAACTATACAGCTATGGTTCATGAGCTGTATGGTTAAAGTAAAACCCCATATAGATACTAGCATATTTTAATTGACAAATCTGACACGGGAGCCTCACCGGTAAATGAGGGAGATTTATCTCATGACTACCTAGGTTTTCAGCTATTCAAAAATTTAGCCAACATGTCACTTCATATCCCATAGTATAGGGAATATAAGATTCATTAAGCATGTGCATATGTGTGAGATACTGTGGTGTGTGAAAGGAATTACAACTTCAAAATGTAAGGCTAGTCATTTTACAACTATGTTGGAAGGACGCACGCACATTTGGTACAAAAATTTTGACCCTGATCAGACTTGTGTGGATTATACAATGTTATGAGATGCTTTCATTAAGGCATTTTATATACTGGAGTTCGAGAAGAAAAGTATAAGAGTGCTCAATGACATCAAACAGGGAACTACTGAGAGTTTCCAAGAATATGATGCTCACTTCAAGACACTCTTGTCATTAACTATCACATGCTATCCATGCAAGTCAACATGAACAATGGTTTGTCAAAGGCCTAATTATGCCTTCTAGGAGGGGGCTCTCACATAAAACTTATATGCACCCACACGAGGCACTTGAAGCAGCTCTATGCACCGAGGTAGTCAAGATCATAGACATCTGGAGTGAGCCCATTCCTGGAAGCTCGGATTGGAGCAATGGAAAAGTATTTGGAGAAACTATCAACCAATACAAAGCACATGAGACACGTAGTGGAATTTGGTGCACATATTATGAAGTAGAATGATATACTAAGGATAGTTTCCCTCACATATCGGTGGGCTCCTTGTTAATGGAATGTGTGATAAGTCATTTAGACCATGATGTAATCCATTGTCCATTATTACAACGCACAATAAGAAATAATGTGTCTTTCTCTTTGTAAAATTTTTCGGTCCACAACTCATAATACGTAAGTTTACAATTTGATTGATTAGATCCATGATTCCATTGATATTGGTGTACAATAGATAGGGGTTTTGAATAACTCTAAGGATAAAGGTGAGTGACATGATCATGATCACACTCAAGGGTGCTATGATCAAAATGAAGGGCGCTTTGAGGGAGGCTATGGTAGAGGTCGAGGATACCATGGTGGATTTAGAGGCTAAGGCCATGGCGGTGGACGAAGTGAGTTCCCTTGTGGAACATGTTATATGTGTGGATCCCCTGACCATTACAAGTGTGAATGTCCTCAGAACATTACTTGTTCTTTTTGTGGAAAGAATCATAACTATGAAGAGTGCCCAGAATTATATGAACATCTGAGAAATAAGTAAAAATAGGAGAACAAGGGTGCAGGGATGGTTGGGATATAGCACATCATGCAAAAACCAATGGATGTCAAAGGTATTACAAGATCCCGAGGTAGTACTGTGAAGATTACTACACATGTTGAGGATGTGTGTGCTAGAGAAGACTGCAAAATAATCCTACCATCACTAAGGAGGAGGTTTTACATGAAAAATACCTGACCCTACACATCGAAGGATGTTCATCTAGAAACCATGGAGGTACTTAGAAATCTACGGGGTAAAATACATTATTTAAAGGAATAGTCACGAAGTTGGATTAGAAGAAGGAAAGCGAGACTTTCGGTCGGATGTTGATGAACTAAAGGAAGTATGCAATACGTTGCATCAGGAGAACATTATTCCATTACTAGGGAGCTGGTTGAAAGTAAACACTCCACGCTCTTGTATATTGAGACTGGATAGAATATTTTTCATGTTAATCTCCCTCCCCATAGCTTGGATTATGACAAGGAGATTACTGAATTTTGTTATAGATGGATGACTTCTAAGCAATATTTTAATTGACATAGGCGTGGAATTGAATGTGCTTACCTTAGATGCATGATTTCAGATGGGTAGACATCCATTACATCCATCTTCCAATGTACTTGTATATGGAAAATCAATCTAAGGCCAAGCCTCTTGTGGTATTGAAGGATGCATCTATTACTATATAGGGGGTCAATTTCTTTGGGAAATTTGAGGTATTAGCACTTATAGAAGCATATAGCTTCCTAGCTCTACTTAGGCACCCTTGGTGCTATGTAAATAATGCTAATATATGATTCAATAAGGGATATATCAGTTTGAGAATAAGGATGAATGGGTTATCATCCCTTTATGAGAGATGGGAAATCTACACTTTATGTTAAACCCTTAAGTGAAGAATCCTAAATAGAATTTATGTGCGCACCATTCAAGATTCAGAAGCACTTGAGCCATTTAAGGAAGGAATCCTCCATTGGGGTGATGCATAGTCCATCGGTGATACTACAAGTATTTCCTAAGAAAATTGGGCACATATCACTTACGATATGGTTGGGTGTGAAGTAATAATCACAAGTGTGTGCGTAAGTAAAGGTCGTGTTATGTTAAGATATTAGGCAACAACCATGTACCCTGGTACACTTTGGAAAAGGAAACCCTATTGTATTCTGCATGAGCCATGGAATCACATGGAAGGATCAAGTGGAAAGAAGGAATATGTTAGTATATACCCTATGTGGGATAAAGCATGTCTTTGGTGGACGGTTCATGGGGATAATCTTATAGAATGGAGAGAAGTGAGAATTGCTCTATCAGCCCGGTTTTTTAGGAGTAATGCACCTACTCAAATCTATGAATATCATGGTAATAATCCTATTCAACACCATGTTCAGTAGTGTGAGAGAGACTTTGGACAGAGGGGCATGAATCTTTACCACCTTCTTTGTGGGTGCAAAAACTTTATTTCACCTCACGAGGTTGCGCACGTGCTTAGTATGCTTATGCAAAGCTACATATGGAGACTAGAAATTGGCTAGATTTGATTCACGGGAATGATCCATAATTTTGACTACTTCTCCACTAAACCTTTGGTGAAAGAGGCATTACAGGTTATGAAGTGATTTCCTATGGGAGATAGTGCAAAGGCTAAAGAACTCATTCAGGAGTTATTTGGTGAGTTAGATCTAGAAGTGCGTTTTGATGAAGTGAGTGGTTGAGATAGATATAGAGAACTACTTGAGTGTGCTTGCCTAGAGAAGGAGAAAGGAAATATGGTCTATATGGTGGATGATGAAGAAGTGGAATAGTTGGACATAGATCATTCAGAGGGTACACGTGAGGTCTTAGAAAGTGCAAATGAGAAAGCGCGTGCCTACCATGAACCTATGAAGATGAATAAAGTGAACATTGGCACGGATATTGAACCTAAGGAGGCCATAATTGGAGATTATTAGTCTAAATCTGAAGTGGCTAAGATAATTGAGTTGTTGCACAATTTCATGAATTGTTTCTAGGGACTACCATGAGTTAAAATGGGTGCATGAATCTTTGGGCGAGATGAAAATTAAGTTAAAGGAAGGTGCACGCCCTGGTTAGGAAGAGACCTTATAGGATGAACCCTAACTGTGCGTAAAAGTTAAAGAAGAAATTGACAAGATGTTGGAATTTGGCATTATTGATCCCATAGAGGAATCAGAGTGGGTTAGCCCTATGGTAATCATCATAAATAAAGATGGAAGAATCAGGATTTGTGTGGACTATAGGGAGTTGAATGTTGCATGTGTGATTGATCCTTTCCCTACACCATTCACTAAGGAAATATTGGAAGGCATTGCAGGGCGCAAAATTTACTCTTTTATGATGGATTCTCTGGATATCATCAAGTAATAATTGCTAAGGAGGATCAAGAGAAGAAAAATTTCACCACTAAATGGGGAAGTTTTGCATACATAGTGATGCCCTTTGGATTGAAGAATGCGGATGTAGTATTATCATGGACTATGGTTCAAGCATTCAGGATTTTATTTACAAATTTTGTATGTTTAATTGGATGATTAGACCGTGTATGGGCTTATCAAGGATCATTGTGATGATTTGCGGTTAATATTTGAGAGGTGCAGATAGTTAAGCATCTCTTTAAATATTAAGAAGTGTTTATTTGCTACACCTTTTAGAACTCTGCTAGGGCATATCATCTGCAAGGAGGGTTTGTTAGTAGATCCAACTAAGATTGGAATCATTTTAGGCTTGGAGGAACCCACAAGTCAGAGTGAGGTGCATGAGTTCTTAGGCCACATAGGGTATTACAGAAAATTTATTAAAGGATATGCTAAGATTATCATGCCCTTAGAGGAGTTATTAAAAGGTAAAGGGAAGTTCTATTGGGGAGAATCGTAGTAGTGAGAATTTGAAGCGCTGAAGGAGAGGCTTACTACGGTGCCTATTTTACTTTTTCCTTCATGGAATTTACCCTTTCATGTACATGTGGATGCCTCTAACATGTCCATTTATGCAGTTATAGCTCAACCTTGAGAAGGTATTGTAGATCATCCTATATGTTTTGTAATTAGGAAGTTTACTCCTACATAACATAATTATACAACTATGCAGCATGAAGATTTTTCAATGATCTATGTGCGGCATAAGTTCAGATAGTAATTGTTAGCAGCACATTTTATGTTCTATATGAGATCATATGGAATTGAGATACTTGGTAAATAAGCCCATTTTACAGGGGTGCATATATCGATGGGTTCTATTATTCCAATAATTTGAATTTATAGTTATGGTAAAGCCAGGTAAAAGTAATTATGGCCCAGACCACTTATCAAGGATTCAATCAGGAGAGGATGCACAGAGTATTGAAGATACAATTATAGATGCACAATTATACAAGTTAAAACCGTGCCCTCGGAATTAGAGGATATTGTTGTCTTTTTATGCATAGGTATGGTGCTAGAAAGGATGAAATCCTTGGAAAAGAAACAACTTGCAATTTGTGCCACACCTTTTATGTTGATCAGTGGTGACTTATATAAACTAGGTCGAGATGAATTATTGCATCGTGTGTACTAGAGCATGAGCACATGGCAATCATAGAGGAGGCTCATGGTAGTATTATAGAGAGTACATTATGCAAGTGATGCCATTGCGCACAAGATTCTACTCGTTGGTTTATGGTGGGAAACCTTATACAAGGATTGTAAGGAGTATTGTAAGGCATGTGATCATTTTCAATGCCTTGGGAAACCTAGGCAGAGAGATGAAATGCCTTTGAGTCCTATTACTAGTGCAGAGCCTTTTGAAAAATGGGAAATAGACTTTGTGGGTCCTATTTCCTCGGCCCGCACGTAGAACTGGATCACGCTACATCATCACTTGTACAAATTATCTTACAAGGTGGGCGGAAGTAACACCTACAAAGGATTGTACAGTGGCTACAACAACAAGGTTCTTGTGGGAAAATATTCTTACCATGTATGGATGCCCTTTGAGTTTGACAAGTGATAGGGGCACTCATTTCTGAATGTGAAAATCAGGATATTATTGGATGAATTTATGGTTGCACACCACAAGACAACACCGTATCACCCTCAGGAAAATGGGACTACTGAGGCTTTCAACAAGATATTGAGCCAGAATTTGACAAATATTTGTGATGTTGGAAGGACAGACTAGGATGATAAAGTTTTTGTTGTACTTTGGGCATATAGAACAACCTATAAATGGTTGAATAAGGCAACACCCTTTTAGTTGGTGTATGGTATAGAAGTAGTTCTTCCCATGGAATTCATGTTACCTTCTTTGTGTATTGCGTATGCAGGAGGTCTAGCTGATGAGAAAGCATTGGAAGAAATAATTGACAAGTTAATATAGATGGATGATAGGCGTTTCATAGCACGTTGGAGTCAGAAGCAAGAGAAATCTAGGCAGAAGGCATGGCATAACAAGCACATCAAGGACAAGAAGCTTGAGGTTGGGAATATGGTACTTATTTATGATTCAAATTTTCTGTGCCACCTAGGAAAGCTTAAGGTGCATTGTTTGGGACTTTATGTTATCACTCACATACTTAAATCGAGTGCACTTACCACTTGGAGGTGCTTTATGGAACACAATTTCTGTTTGTTTTAATATGAGTAGGTGAAGCCCTATTATAAATAATCCTTCTTGGTGTTTGTAATAAGGAAGTATTTCATTTAGATTATATTTCCCTTACTTGTATTTCCTTTAATTTTTTTCCTTCCTCGTCACTATGCTTTGTCAATTTAGTTCAATGTTATGTATAATAAGCATGTTTACACACTTGGAAGCTAATTACTATCTCAAGTGTTTTTATGCATAGAGGACTGCACATACCCTTAGTGTGGGGTGGATAAAAAAGGTTAGTTTGGTATAGAAAAGAAATAAACTCACGGGTGTCCATAAAGGGAACATGTTTTGAAAAGTGATGAAAACTTCAAGAGGATTGCTCAAAGTTAAATACCATGCGTAAGGTGGTGAGTACTCAATATAACTCAAGGAGGCTGCAACATTTGAGACTACGTATGTTTGGGGCACATTGGATAATTACTTCAGCATAAGGAAACGTGGGTAGAGAAGATATGTGAAAGATAAGTAGTAGCACGCCATAAATATATGACTAAGGCACCAAATTTTGAGGCATGAGAGATTGGGGCATAGGATAAGGAGGTGTGACATGCACTCAATAGGATTTAATGTCATGTATGGTGGTAGGTGAAGTAATTAATGAAGAGAATTTTTGAAATTTGGTTTAAAGCCAGCATTTGCAACAACATTTGTTACCTTACGAGTTCAAAGCAAATTGAGAAGGGTGAAGAAGATCTAGAGATGACGAGCACTTTGTAGAGTGAGTAAACTAGTCACGTTTTAAGCATGGTTTTAATCATCCAGGTATGGAGGAAGGATTCAAGTGGTGGTGCATGTGTGTGATGGGAGGGTGAGTTAGGTTTCATTTTTATTGTAGCTAGGGTTCTCATTTCACAAATTAGGGTTTTCATTTCACACTCACTAAATCAAGAGGAGTAATGGCACCATGGAAGGCTCCCATTGTAGAAGGAGGTTGATGACCCAGCTAGAGGAGTGGCTAGTCGAGATGTTATATCTAGAATAATTTATTGAGGGGTGCCTTGGACAACAAATATTACACAGTGTAGGGTTTCATAGATCAACCACCGCACTAATAAATTCCTGAAGGACATTGTAATAGAATTTTATAGGAGGAAAAATCGGTGATTGGTGGACGACACTAGGGTCTTAGATGAATCTGTGAAGAAATTACTTGAAAATGTGGGGTTCATGCAAATTCTAGAGTTGCCCTATTTTGGGAAGCCCGAGTAGTTGTACTAGTGGCTCATGTCACACATCCATGAAGACTTTTTCTACTTTGCGGGAAGGAGAATGAGGATCACTGCCAAGTTAATTAGGAAGGTGACAAGGTTGTGCGAATCGGGCTTAGAGATCATTAGAGACCTAGAGATAATAAGGGCATTGATGCCACAACAACCCTACACTAGTATAAGAAGGGGGCCAAACCTTCAAAATCACCAATATTACGAGAGATGACACAGATTTGCAGCATAGTTAGCGTGGGGAGAAAGTTGGGTGCCACTGAGCGATGGAAATGAGGTGAATATGTGTTGGTTGCATATAAAACACACAAAATGATTAACAAGACATATTATAACATTGTTGGGTATGTCACAGAAAGCTTGGTGAATAAGGCACACGTCAAGAAGATAAAGGTGAGAAGATTACCTGGGGCACAATTTTATTATTGATTGTATTTAGTGAAATTGGAGTACCCAATGGACCTAGGGAGAACATCTGGGATTTTTCATTAGAGAATAAGTCCCAAAAAAGAAATATACCAAGTACACTTTCTGTGGGGACTACTTCCAATACATACAAGGAGCACCTAAACAAGTGGTTTAGAGAGACTACATAGGGCATTCGAGGGAGAATGGCACATTTTGTGTGAATTGCCAAAGGTGTTGGAAGGAGAAGCTGAATTTTTGGTTTACCAACATTTCAACTTGGGGCACTTCCATATGAGGTCTGGAGAGAAGATCCCCTAGTGTAAGTTGCCCTTTACATTTACTGTAAGATACTTTAAATATTTTGTAAACAGATTCCATGATGCACGCCAACTCCAGTTTGACATAGACAAGGTGGATGTAGATGTTCACATTCTACACAAAACATATGTATGGCCGGGAAAGAGGCCTATGTGGAAACCATAAAATCAGGTAATGTGGACATTACGCGAGATATTTTGGCCATGGGGAATATTGAATATATAGTATGTATATATATATATCTGAGGCAGGTATAGGTGAAAGTGTGATGGAAAAATGTAGATATGGTAGTTCCATCACCTCGAAGAAGGGGCAGATAGTAGGGACTTCAAGGCATGTTGCATATATGCCCCCTACTCAAGAGGATACATTGTTGCGGGACTAGAAAATGTCCTCGAATAGGAAGTACCAAAAGACAAAGTTGGACTTGTGCATATCAGGAGAGTACTACGGAAAAATCACACACCCAGAGACACTGGTGTTGAGACTTCACATCCAGTAAGGAGATCACCACACGTGACTCATGTGAAGGACATAGGGGAAGAAAGGAGAAATCACAGAAGTATGTTCCTATTAAAGATAGTGAGGAGGAATCCCCATAGCCAAGTGGGTAGGAAGAAGAGGAAACTCCAAGTATGGGTGGGGGATAGAGAAGAGGACACCCTAGCATGGAAATGCAGGAAGATGAAGATATTGGTGAGCACGTAGTCTACGAGACTATAGACCCAAGCATAAGTATTCATGAACGATGCTTTGGTGAAGGAGAGATCAGCATCGGTGGAGACACAGAGGTCATAGTATGCCCCACGAGAGAAGGAAGGAGAGGATGAAGGGGAAGTGAATCAAGATTTTGAGAGGCACTATACAACAGGATGTAGGCGTGGTAATACCGCAAGATGAGGGTGCGTCTACTCATGAAGATGTTGGTGAGCATGCAGGTGGGCATGATGAGGAAGAGGTAGTAGGTACTCGAACTTAGGTTATATGGATGACCCTTCAAAATTATTCATGCCCACTTCTAGAGTAATATTCCAAACAAGCAGTTATATGGCTAGGATTGGATGGACCTAGAAATGGAAAACACACACTCTGCAAAAAACTATCTGGAGTATGTAGACTCACATGGATGATCCTGATTTTGATGTCTGTGAGGAGGCATGTAGTTTGAAGAAGATGAGGAAGGCACCTTACACACACCATATGACTATTAAGCCAACACAGTTTTTAGATGAATAGGTGGGTAATGCATTGGTCAAAGTGTCAACAGAAGTAGCATGCCAAAATATTGATAAGGCGAAAAAATATGGACGTTATTAGAAGATAAGGAGGATAAGGAAAAATATATCAAGTGCCTCACTCAAGAGTGAGAAATGCAGTAGCAGAGGCCTAGAATATTAAAAAGATGGTGGAGTAGATCATAGATGAGATTTTGTAGAAGAGACTGATTTTCAAGGAGAAGGTGCCTCGAGGACTTCAAGTTTGAGTTACACTATCTGCGCACAACAGTTCACCTACTTCTGGAGGAAGGACCAATGCGCCTCCCTAAGAAAAATGGTTTGTGGAAGAAGCATCAAGGGTCCAGGATTCAATTTCAAGAAAGATATCCAACTACGAGGTAGTTTTACAAGCCTTAAAAGATGAAATGAAGAAAGTGGATACAATATTGGCCATGTGTATAATTCCTAATAACTTAATACATGAAAGGAAAAAGGTAGAGGAGAATGAAGTTCTGAAGGCTGCAAAGGATGAAACACTCAAGTGCTCAGAATGAGTTACCCTTTTAGAAACAAAATGTGACACGTTGGATGCTATGAGGAAACAACATATGGATCGGATCAAGGGAATGGGAAGCTCATTTCCACGTGAAGGTGGATGTCATGGAAGGGATGGTTTCAGGTATGGCCAACATCCTTAGAATTTTGAAAAGTGAAGGCGAAGAAGCATAACTATGGATGAGTTAGATGACATCGTTGTGGACATCCCTGATAAGACCAATACAACACTTAAGGACTAGTATGAGTTTGAGGGAGAAATACAAAGTGAATATCTAGAATTCATTCTACCAGAAGATGAGAAGGGTACATAATAAAATGGCTCACCATATTCTTTATCCATTGATTCTTTCTTTCATTTATCATATATTATTTGGAGCGACAAGGTGATTACCCATTGTCGGGACGGTAATGTACATTAGTGTGGGGTAATGTTGAGTAGATAGAAATGGCCTAAGTATTGGGTGCACAAATGTAGGGCGTTAACGAGTGTGTGGCATCATGATAGGATTAGAGCACCCAGGAGTAGGACTTAGCCATTTTTGGATAAGGGCTATTTTTTGAGTTATCGTGCTAAGCACACAAAGACATGAAGACTTGTGGTCCATGCAATGATATTTTGGGAACAAGCGACAACTAAGCACCATGCATAGTTTAGGCTAATAATAGGATTTCTACTCAAAGTTAACTATAGGAAGTCTATTGTTAGAGCACTTACATGTTGTGCATCCTATTGTAAAGGCACATGTCTATTATTTAGCATGTGACCTATTTTGAGAAGTGCATGGGAGGTGAAGGGAAAGTCCCACCCCATATATGTGTGTGTGTGTGTGTGTGTGTGTGTGTGTGTGTGTAGATTTGTACAAGTTAGTGTGTGAAAACTATGGTAGAGTTACGTTTTTGGTTTTTTTTTTTGCGCGCATGACTCATGAAGATAATTATGTAATGTAAGAATATTTTTTGTTTTACAATACTTAATACAATGGTTCATATTGGCTTGATAATGGTATTGAACATGACTGAATATGGTTCTTGTATGGTAAATCTTTTTATAGTCAATGTTGAGTTCATTTTATATCTACTCTAAGAACTAGATATGATTTATGCTTGTGTGTTTTTACTATTGTTAATGAATCTAAATATCTATATGCACCATCATGCTAACATTCTATACAAAGCAACTCTAAAGAGGGACCTGGTACATTTTCTTACTTCGGGTGAGCACTCACTCATTTGAGTGATATGTCAAACACACCTAGGTTATTAACAGTAAATTCTAGGTTGCATCAATTTTGATCATTAAATGTTTGATGCAAAATCGTCATATTTTTAAAAAATTTAGGTAGTCTTTGGATGCTGATATAAATTATTGTTAAAGAAATTCTTGCATAAAGACTCAAACGATAAAACTCAAGTTTAAAAATATGTGATTCGAGGTTGAAATTTAAAATCTTATATTGTCATAAATCCCTCTAGGATAACAATTCAAGGTTCTAATCTAGAAATATCCTTCAACCTTAACTTCCCAAGACTAATTTCTCATCTATTTCATCGATCTCATTTTTAAGACACAAATTCCCTGGTATAAGGATGTCCTTCAATTCCTTGAAAACTTGAATTATCCTACCAAGACTAACTAATAAGAGAAAATTATAATCCACATGAAATCCTAAAAGTAATTTCTTAAAAACATTATCTATTACCGTAGCTTTAAAGGCACCCTTCTCTATTATGTTACCAAGGATGAGCTCCCTCTTCTCCTCGATAAATCACATACGGGAATTTGTGGAGGCCACTACAAAAGACACACTACAACCCACAAATTCATACATATTGACCTACCTTAGAAGTAAATGCACATACTTTTTGGTAGGTTTCTTCATATTATGATGAAGTTGTGTTATGATGTTGGAGGGATTTATATGATAATTATAATCTACCATGTAAGTCAAAAACATATCAAAATTATAATAATTAAAAATATATAATAGTTTGCACAAATAAAATGCATAAAGACCATGATATATATGTAAATAAACACTAATTAGTAGTTTAAAATGTAAATAAGTATTAACCAATGGTTACTAAGATTCATTATGAGTGAAAATACATAACCTTTTTCCTTTTAAAGACTATATAATGATGTAAAATGGGAGGGGGAAGAGAATATCATGAAAAATAATGAGAAGAATCAATATAAGAAGTGAGAGATATAAAGATAATCAATTTGAACATATATTTATGAATTTTATGTAATTGAGATCAATATATATGTGACATTAGTGTTTTGAACCATTCATGTGTCAAGTATTATGTTTAATAAAGGATAAATACTTATTTTATACTATAGAGAGATACCCTTCTTGGTGATGTTAGCTCTAGCTAGGATATACAAACTTATAAGATCCACAATCATGTCGTTTCTTATGCCAACATTTGGTGTCGAGACTAGGTCTCAACTAACTAATATCTATAGGGGGTAGTGGGAGACATGAGATAATTTTAAAAATAAAAAGGAAAAAACATGCATATGTTTTGTGGGGAAAATATTAACATGAAAATTTGTCTTCCCCTCTTTTAGAGGGTTTAGTTCTGGGGATGATGGATGAAAAAGGGGGATCCAAATGAATGCAAGTTTTAAAAAATAAAAAGGGTATAGTGGTTGGGAGGATTAAACAGGGAAATAAAATAGGGGAAAATAAATTAGGAGAAGAGATAAAGGGAACAAAATATGGAATAGTAGATATTGGAGGAGGAAAGGAAAAGGAAGTTAATTATTACTTAGTCGTGGGAATAGTTGTGAATTAGGAAGTGGTTATTCTTCCCCAAACACAAGAGAACATTTGATGAAATCAACCCTTGGACTAAATGTCATCCCCATACCATTGGAATGTCTTAGTAAAATGATGGATTTAGTTGATAAGTAATGAGAGACAAATAATGAATTTGATTAAAGATTTAAGAATATAGTGAAAAAACTAGATGAACCGATAAATTAGAAAATAAAATTGACTTGTTTATTTTGAAATTGTTTCCCATATCAAAGAATATTAATTGATGGAAAAGAGTTCATAGCAATCATGTAATAATTGGAAATGACATTGAAAGTGGAGCACAACCATGGACTCGGAGGAGAGAGTGTGAAATGGTGATAAAACTAGAGAAGCTACATAATGAATTAATGCAACTAAGACAAAGACTTCACTAAAATAATAGAAGAGGATACCATGGGGGATATCAAAAAGATAATGGATATCATGGGGGATATCAGTGAGATAATTAAATGGGATACAATAGAGGATATCATGGTAGGTGTGGAATCAATAACTATAATATAGGAAATGATCATCTTAAGTATGGAGGCAATAAATACTAGTATGGAAAAATATATAAAGAACATGGATAAGGGAGAAGAGACATACTCAAAATATATATTACAAAGAGGAAGGAAACAGACAGAATAAGAGACCAAAATAGTATAAACATCTTAGAGATCTATGGCCATAGCATTGACTAGACCACAATAAGAGGTTGTCATAAAACTTTCCAAAGTAAAAACACTACAATCTAAACAATCATGGAAAGTGGAGAATAATCATATGGAAGTTAAATTAGAATAATGTAAAATGAAAAAATACGAAGAGATAAGGAAGTTAATATTTAAAGGAGAAAATGAAATTGTGAAATTATGTGAGGATGACGCAGAGAAAAGGAATGAAAATGTATGGAGAGAACAATAAAGGAATAAGAACCATATCCAAGAGGAAATAGAAAGAAATAAAAAGTAGAAGAGGAAAAATTTGGAATGGAAATGGTGATAAATGATAAGGATAAAAATATAATTAGGTCAAAAAAATGGTACAATATAAAATGAACAAAATGAAATAAAGAAGGATGAGGATTGTAATGTTGAAGAACTAGAGCAAAGGATGCGTGTTGATTTTCATATCACATATTATGGGTATATATGCCCCAAATTTTTGTTGATCTCGTAGAATGTATAGAACAAAAACAAAATTCCTTAATGAAGATGTGAAATGTGTCAAATGCTTGGTAAAGGTATTACCATATAATAATGAAAAATAAGTCACAAAATAAGGATATCATATTGATGAGGAAAAAATTTCATGATACTATGAGTATAATAAAACCATGACATAGAACCAAATATACCATATTATAAAGAGGAAATTCAGATATTAGATATTCCACGATATCTCAAAAAGGGAAAGAAGGAAATTATGTCGTGTCACAAAAGGAAGTACGATGCCTATAAAATATGTTTCTAAACAAGTGAATGATGCCACAAAATGAAGGAGGTAAATTAATGTTGTATAGAGAATGGGATATATTGTGAAGAAAAATAAAAAAATTGGAGAAAGAGTACTTTACCATGAATGAGAAGGAATAATTGCAGTGGGAAATATGAAATGGTGATTTATTCATCAAACTTGTTTTTGGGACAAGAAAAATGTTAATAGGGTTCTTCATCATTTGGTTGTCTCGAAGATGAGACAATTTTTGATGTCTATGGATTATGTTGACAGGGTTCTTCATATTATGATAAAGTTGTGTTATGATGTTGGCAGGATTTATATGAGCATTATAGTATACCATGGAATTGAAACATATCAAAATGATAATAATGAAGAATATATAATAGTTTACACAAGTAAAATGCATAAACACCATGGTATATATGTAAATATCCACTAATTAGTAGTTAAGAATGTAAATAAGTGTTAACCAATGGTTACCAAGAGTCATTATGAGTGAAAAGACATAACCTTTGCCTTTTAAAGGCTATATAATGATGTAAATGGGGGAAGAGAATATCACAAAATATAATGAGAAAAATCAATATAATAAGTGAGAGATATAAATACAATCAATTTGAACATATATTTATGAATTTTCTATAATTGATATATGTATATATATGGCATTAGTGTTTTGAACCATTCATGATTCAAGCGTTATTTGTATTCATGTTTAATAAAGGGTAAATAAATAGTTTAGACTAGAGAGAGGTACCCTTCTTAGTGATGTTAACTCTAGCTAGGATACATGAACTTATAAGACACACAATCACGTCGAGTCTTATGCAAACAATATTTCCTAAAACATGTAAACATTTCCAATTATTGATGATCTTATTCACTCTCCAATAGCCAAATAACAAGAACTTGAATCCCCTAGGCCTTTAACATATGGGAATTATATTGTATTGGAAAATTATTTCATTCACAATATGGACATATCTTTGTCATTATGAGTATGTAATTTTTATATGAATTTTGTCAAGGCCATACCCCTCACTAACATAACCAAGGATATAAATTCAATATTTATTCTTAACTAGATTATCTAACGCTTTAGAATTCAACAAACCATTGTTTCTAAAGATTGTAAAGAATCTCAAATGTAAATAAATGAATCAACTATGTGATAAATTAAAACTTAATCATAAGTTTTTCAATGCCTTATCATCCCCATTATAACTATAAACTAAAATATAATAATGCAATTCTCAATATAGTCTTCTAGAATACCATTCAAGACTCTCATACTGATTTACACCTTAAATTTTACCCCACACTTTAGGCATACTATAGTAACATTCATCTGACCTCTAGGAGTCTATGACTCCAAACCTATTTTTTCTGCTAGAAGTTGAGTTGCATTCCCTTCACATTTCTCTCATGCATAAAATGCTCATGAATATCAAGGGTATCAAAGAGGGCTTCATGAAAATCATCCCTAATGAGGATTTTCATAAATCCCTCTTTCATACCCTTGATTTTTTTGATGAAAAATTATCCAAAACCTCCAACATAGTCATCAATATAAAGCCCACATAGTGAAACAACATAACAAACATGTACAACCCAAGAACTTATATACTATAGAATCAATCCTAAAACTAGGTTACACTCTTTCTAAGGATGGAAAAATATGACAAAAATACTTGGGGGTATATCTAGTCAAAGATATATTAGGTCCAACCACTTAAAAACTACAAACAAAAAAATCCATCCTTAAGGAACTAATAAATGTTCGGTTCCTAATTAAATATTATGTTTGATCTTATTTTAACCACCCTTTTTGTAAATAGATTTTACTTTCATTTTTATAGTTACTTAAATTTAACATAATTTTATAGTCTCATTTTTTATTATGATTTTATGTACTAACATAGTACTAACAAGGTATGGTCCCTCTTATATAGTCTCTACCACATAGTTTTACATGTTTCTTAGTTATATTCTCACTTCTTAGCTTTATCCTTGAGGTTTTTTTCCTCACTCCTTGTATATTTCCCACATTATTTATTATTTATAGGTGTGTTCCTATTGTATTCAAATGTAGACAACATCATGGTGATAAATGTATAGGTCCTTGTACCTCACATCCCTCATAATATGCATAGAATATCATATCAACATAAAGAAAAAATGTGTCAATAGAAAAATAAAATGAATAAAATTGAACAAAGAAAATTTCTAGCATATATATTCATATAAAAAACACAATTAGACCAACAAAAAATGATACAAATGGGTACAACATACGTCATATAATCATCTCCTTGTATCTCAAGTCACTTGATTATGGACAATCCTTCATGTATCTCAATACAATAATTAATTAGATTACACCTTCACCATGTCATGTCATGTCACATCACTTACAAGATGGGTTTTAGGCCTGAAGTTCACATCCAAACTCTTCTCTAAGCTCCCTCTTAGTCTCCTGATTGATTTTCCAAAACTTTAACTACTTTTCTAAGGCAAATGGGATCTACTTATATAGTCATTCATGTCACCTCCTACGCCTCTTAAACTTTCATAATTAAAATTCAAATACCAAATAACCTAAAAGATAACCAAAACAACAACTAGTCATCCTTCTCTAAAAAAATTCCTTCAAAAATTCAATTATTCCAAGTTCATGGCCCGAACGGGATTACAAGGACAATATCACGCATTTGATGATTGCACAACAAACTAGACATTATGTAAAGGAACTGCACACTTAACAAACATTGTGCAATGGAATTGCAAACTCAAAAAAATGTAAAACTATACTCCATGACTCTCCATTAGAGTAATTCTTCAATGTGCAACCCGTAAATTTCTTCACAAAACTAAAACACAACTAAGTCAAAACTATTCAAATATTTTTGTTAATATAAAATTTCTTGTGAACATGGATGCTCCTACATCATCCACCTCATGTACTTTTGAAAAATTGAACTTCTACCCAAGGAAATAGAAAGGCATATTATATGGCATCTACAATGCTTATCTAGGTTGCATATTCATTCTTATTTCCTTTCTACTTGACCAAATACTTTGTATACTCCTTTCAATGTGTCTTCTTGATCTTGGTATCTATTATCCCTTCGCTTTGTCATGTTCCTTTTCTCTTTCTTATCCAATATAATCTCTCATTCACATATTTAGGTTCATCATCTCTTCATGTGTACTATGTGGTATAGATACAAATATTCCAAATTAAATATGTTTAAGATATCAATTCCTTAAGGAAAATCAATCTCATAAGCATATTGTGAAAAATCTTGATGATTTTACATGGCCCTATCTTCTTCCACTTAATCTTATTGTATGTTCCTTTAGGAAACATTTACTTTCATAAGTATGATAAGGCCATTTCTCCAATTTGACACCCAAAGTATCTCAATTTCTCATCTACTCACTATTTTTATTGTACATTCATCTTCTACAACTGATTTCACAAGTGTTGGTACACTTCCTTCATTTGTTCCAATATCATACTTCAACAATCCTTCCTTATTTCCATAGTAAGCCTCTTAACTCCAAAAATCCTCTTGGGATGCTCCCATATATAATTTGGAATGGTTTTTTCCCACTACTCCTATTTAATAAACTATTATAATTAAATTTTGCCTACATTAAATCCAATTCCCAAGTTCCTTGCTTATAACTAAACAAACATATAATAAAATCTCCAAATCTTGTTTTTACAACTTCTATCTATCAATTAGTTTTGGGATGGTATGTTGAACTAAATTATAAATTAATATTCAAATTCTTCCACAACCTTCACCAAAAATGACCGAAAACATGTATCTTTCTCATACACTATATTGCATGGTAGTCTATGTAGTCTCAAAATCTCCCTATAGAAAATATTTGCAATATGTGTTGCATCAATGGTCTTCCTACAAGTAATAAAATGTGACATATTTTAATAAATTTCCAGGCCTACAAAAATAAAATCGTTAGGAATATCTATGTTGTAGTGTGAACATAGAATATTATGTAAGTGATTATATTATCTAGGATAATATAATATGTGTTGTAATAATTAATTACATTATTGTAAATGTAATTATGAGTGGGTGAGTAAATATTGTTATGAGTTGTTGAGTAAACAAATCATTAACAATATTAGTTTTGTGAGAAAACAAAATCTCACGTATAATAGCATGGAGTTGTTTTAGGAGTTATGTGTGGAGATATTTATGGAGATTATATCTCCTTAAATATAGGAACAACATCTCCTATTTAAATGGATTTGTATTGAACAAGAATAAAGAGTAAGATTTCGAAATTTCTTTATGCAATTATGATATTAACTTTTCATTTGGTAATCAGAGCAGGTTTGATGCAAGAAATTTCAGTGCTTTCATGATCAGATCCGTCTCAAAGAATATATTATATTTTTCGTTTCCAGATGTGGGTTTTTCTATAATTTTGTGTGCAGAATCACGTGCTGGTCAAGAAACTACAGAAGAAATTTCAGAAGAACCCAGAACGTAGTTTGGAAGAAATACGGATTTTACTATGCAGCTATCAAATTAAGCACATCAATTCTTCTACTGAAAGTTTTCTCCAATTTTCAATAATGTTGAATTGTTAATACAAGTTCTTGACTTGCTTGGAGGTTAAAAGGTATTCAATATAAAATTTTAAAGTACTTGATTCAATTTTGTATTTTTTTATCAGTATTGTACAAAATAATGGAGAAACTAAATCTGATTGAAAAGTTTGAAGGACAAGATTTCCATACATGGCAACTACAGATGCAATTACATTTAATAGAAAAGGATCTATGGGATGTGGTGAAGTCTAATTCAACTCCACCCACTGGAGGAAATGAATTGGCAAAATGGAATGCAAAAGATCAGAGAGCATTGGGTACCATTGGTCTGGGCTTATCAAAAGCCTATCTACATCATGTGGATTTCACAAAATCTGCAAAAGAAATTTGGGAGTCTCTTAACAAATTGTTTGGTTCTGAAGCTGAAATGGCAAAGACTACATTGAAGCAACGCTTGTACGGGTTGAAAATGGAAGAGAACTCAAAATGGCAGATCATATAAGTAAGTTTCGTTTCTTTGCTAAATCAACTAGTGGAATTAAAGAACATGTAAAAGATGATGATGCTAAAGCTATTCTTCTTAATAGCATGCCTAAGAGTTACTCAAATATTGTATTTACTTTGAGTAAAATTACTATTAGTCTAGAAGGAGTGATTTCTACATTGTTAGAACAAAGCAATCATGAAGAACATGAAGAAGTACTATATGTAGGAAACAAACCGAGCTCCTCATCTAAGAAGGAAAAACATAAACCAAAGAAGGTTCCTTCACATGGAAAAATAAAATGCTTTTATTGTAATGAGATTGGGCATGTAATACTGAACTATAAAAAGAGAGCTCAGGATCTTCTTGATGACAAGATAGATCAGAAAGCCCTTCTAGCTGAAGTAGAAACTGATTGGGAAGTCTACTCAACTGATGAAGAACTTTCATGTCCTAGTGATGAGGATTTCCTATGGTAGACTCTTTTCTTGTTGGAGGAAGGAGGCAATGGAGGAAGGAGGAAAATCAGCGTCCTCTCGTCATTCACCAACGATGGGGTCGCAGACAGATGTGGTGTGTTTATACACAAGGGGGTGAAACTAGTTTCATGTTTTGATTTTAATGTGTTCACATAGACTAACAACAGTTCCTGAGTGTCTATTTGGTGTGGAAGAAGCAAACTGCATGACTCAGCTTACAGGGGAAAATCATCTACGTACGGTCCTCTGACTGTCGTACGGTCCTCTGACTGCCATACTTCGGTGGAAGGTGATCAGTCGATGAAGATGTTCATACGACAAGGATGATCATTAGCAGCAAGATCCAGATAGCAAGATCCAGTAGCAATGAATACTCCGACAAGGTTGATGTTTCCAGGAGCTCTTACCCCATGTTCACACTAAGGGGGCGAATGTTAGGAATATCTATGTTGTAGTGTGAACATAGAATATTATGTAAGTGATTATATTATCTAGGATAATATAATATGTGTTGTAATAATTAATTACATTATTGTAAATGTAATTATGAGTGGGTGAGTAAATATTGTTATGAGTTGTTGAGTAAACAAATCATTAACAATATTAGTTTTGTGAGAAAACAAAATCTCACGTATAATAGCATGGAGTTGTTTTAGGAGTTATGTGTGGAGATATTTATGGAGATTATATCTCCTTAAATATAGGAACAACATCTCCTATTTAAATGGATTTGTATTGAGCAAGAATAAAGAGTAAGATTTGAAATTTCTTTATGCAATTATGATATTAACTTTTCAAAATCAACACCCCTCAAAGTGTCTTGGGAAAACCCAAAATAAAATCCATACTTATGTCTCCCTAAGGCATTTTTGGAATGGGTAATGGTTGATACAACCTTACATTCTAAGATCTTCCTTTATCTAACTCACAAAAATGACATGTTTTCACTCACTTTCGTAGATCTAAACTTATTTGTGGCCATACTAATTATGCCCTATCTGGACTATAATTTTATCTAAGCCAATATTCCCTACTAATCCTTCACAATGTTTTTATTTCACAAATTTTTCCCGCATTGATTCTTTAAGGATGCATAATTGTCTTCCTCTAAACAACAATCCTACTTTACAAAGTAGTCCAACCAAGGAGTCTTGTCAACACTTTTTTCATTTCACATACCTCCCATGTTTCCATAAAATATTCATCCTATGCATACAAATCCTTCATGGATTTAAAACATGTAACTTCTATTCTCACCTCTATCAAAAACAACTATTCTTATTGATTATGTTGATGACCTTGTTATATTTTTCATTCTTATGCTTCAAGACAAATGTGTATCCTTTTAGGTATTAGTCCGCTTCACGTGTATTTGATTCGATTTTTCTTAGTTGTTAATAAATTATAATTCCTTATGGTTTATGTATAACACAAACTCCAATAATATATAATGTCTCCACTTATTCCATTTTTGTATAATTGCATAAAACTCTTGATCATAAACACTATAATTTATTCTTGCATCATTAAAATTTTCACTAGAATATGCAAAAGATATATCCTCTTAACTCAATAGTGCACCAATGGATATGTTACTAGCATTGTAATCTACCTAAAACATATTTACAAAATCAGATAATGCCAACACTATTTGTTTTATTATTATTTTCTTCAAATATACATTTTTATTTTATGTTCATGTACTTCAAATGAAACTATTCCTATCTCCTCTTGTGGCATTCATAATCGGGCACATACACTACTGAAGTTCCTAATGAGCTTGCAGTAAAAGCGAGCCAAGCCGTGAAAACTACATTCTTTAGAAGCACTTTTTCAGTGATGGCCACTCCATAATTGCATGAACCTTTTAAAGGTCCATTTTCAATCCTTCTCCGAGAAATTAAAAAGCTGAGATATACCAATTCATCCTACAAAAAAATTCATTTCTTTAAATTAATCAATAAAATTTCTTCCTATAATATATAAAACTTCTTCCTAATTTGTCAAAAAAATTCTTCATGCATCCTCGCTAAAAATTAGAATATCATCCAAGTATGCGATAAAAAAATTCAAAAAAATAATTTTAGTACTTGATTCATTAATCTCATAAAATTACTTTAGTGTTTTATTCAATCTAAATGACATCACAAGACACTCGTAGAATATTTTTTTATTCTCAAACATTATCTTCCATTCATCTCCTTTTTCTTTTGCAAATTTGATGGTATTTACTCTTTAAATAACCCTAGTTAAAATGCATTTCTCCACTCAAGAAATCCATAATGTCATGCATGTGTGGTAATGATAATTTTTACTTGATGGTGATCTTATTCATGACCCTTGAATTATTACACATAAGTCTCTCACCATTGGTGCTAAAATTTTGGCACTACACATGGAATAAGACTCTCTCTACATTCCCATATAATGTCTACCTATAATATTCCTTGTTCGAAAACTTTATCTTGGAATTAAATGCATGCAGTAAGTAATGTCTCTCACAAGTAATGATCCTTCAAGTATCTCACTAAACAAAAATTATGTAATTTCTTCCAACATTTTCTTCACTTCTTGTATTATTTTTTATCTTCCTCAGCCTCTTTTCCATTCCTTCTCTTTTTTGGTCCTCACTATGAGTGAAAACATGCACTATCCTATTGTATTTCACTCAAGAACTACTTACCTATTATTGTGTTGTTTCATTCTTCTCGCATAATGGATTTAGAGTATATATCTTTACATCCTTCTCCATCATGTAGATTTTTATGCGTCCATCATCTTGTGTCTTCCATTTAAAACTTTGAGTCCTACCAAGTAGTACATGACATGTGTCCATGGGCATGATGTACAACAATTCATCCTTATACCTCCCAATCTAGAACTTAACAAAATATTGTTATTTCACTAGTAATTGGCATCCCTTTTGCATCCATGAAACTCTATATGGATTTGGATGCTCAATTATCTTATTCTTCAACTTATTATCCACGTTCTCTTAAATCACCAAATTATTGATGTTTTCATTTACTACTATCACCTTGAAAAATTTTCCCCTAACTTACACATCATCCTACATGAATGTATCCTCTACTTGTGACCAATATCTTATTTTTTTGTTTTTAATATATGTATTTAAACATCATCACTTCTCCCATATCTGGTTCTTCATGACTTAACATGTCATCTTCCTCTCCTTACACAAGGTGGGAAATTTTCTCACCACCACTCTTGGCTGCAAACACTCATATGCTTTATGTTATATTTTTCCACACCTATAACATGTGTTGTTAAATCTGTTACATCTTCCAAAACCAAAAGATCCTCTACCCTTGGATGTATTTCCTCCTCCTCAATATTTCCCTTCACTTTTTGGAATCGAACATGACTCACCTTCACCCTATGTAGAATTTTATTTTCTCTTAATATATATACGAGATTTTGTAGCCTTCCTTTTTCATAGTTAGTGTTATATTGTTCTTGTACTATATTTTCCACTACCTTCAAGAAATACTAATAGGTTTCATTCATGGAATGAACTTGCAACATACTAAACTCATTACGAATCAAAATACACAATCCAATCATATATTTAGAGATCTTCTCATGTCCCACCCTATTGATGAGTAGATAAAATTTCTCAATGTATTATTTCACACTAATATCTATCTATCACAAACCTTGTAACCTTTGGAAAAATTGAGTTGGTATTCTATAGGGAAAAAAATCACCTTGAGCTTCACCACCAACTTGTCCCATGTCCTGATATTTTCTTTCCATGTTGCACTTGATTCATCTAGATATGATCCCATCAAAGAGATGTGTGACCATTGAACTTCATACACATAAATTTCATTTTCTTGGGATCTTCCATATCTTCATACTTGTGATAGTTCTCCAAATTTTTTATCCAATCCATGAGATTTTTTGTTCTAGACTAGCAGAATAACAAGGATTATCTAATCTAGGCTTATTCCCCACTTTATTAATTATGGTAAGTAGTATCTTGTTCGACCATCTTGTGTTTCCTCTTCTTATACATTTGTATTCACATTTTCATTTGCATTCATAACCTTCACCCCCTGTTGCATAGATCCTCCTTCATCATCAATATGTTATTCTAAAATAACACATCAACATTGTGTGCCTTCCATGGCCTCCAAGTGATCTTACATATTTTGTATCATTTTATCCTAGTCTTCAACTCTCACACCCTATCTTTGGCATCCTACATTCACATTACTTCGGTGTTTCATTTCCCATTCTATGAAATTTGAGACTGAAATCTCTACAATATTATACCTAAAAACACTCTTATATGAAGATTCCCAAAATAATATTCCCCATAATGTGCACTATAGAAAGTTGAAAAACTTACTTTGGGTCACTCTCTCACACCTACTTGCCCAATATTTACCTATTGGAAGATGTCCACAAATATTTTCTACCCACATTCACAAATGTGGAAAACTACAAATATTTTTGTGTTTTTACTTTTAAGGAAATAAATCATATTTATGATATCAAATGACACATATGAGGTTATATTTCTCAATGAATATCCACCTTGCACCTTGTAGCCCTCGAATATGTATTAAATATATCATCAATATAAAGAAAACATACACAAAAGAAAGATCAAATAAATACATATTTGAACAAAGAAAGTATTTGGGATATCTATTTAGAGAAATATAACCATCATATTAATCACTAATGATACAACATCATATAATATACCTCATATAAAAATTCCTCTTATATCATTCACTTAAGTATGGCCAATCCTCCATGTACTTTAATACAATAATCAATTAGATTGCGCCTTCACTACACCATGTCATGTTGCATCACTTACAATACTTGTGTTGTGAGCCTTAAGATCCCATGCATACTTTTATGTGAGTTCTCTTTTGGACTCAATTGAGTTCCCAAAATTGATCTAATTTTCTACGGTGATTGGGCTCTACCTATATAGTCATTAATGCCACCCCCTAAGAATCCTAAACTTGTGAAATTCAAATATAAATACCAAAGGACCCAATAATTGATCCAAAGTACAACCGTTTGGCCTTCGAGAAACCTATACCTTTAAAAATTCAATTATTCCAAGTTCTCGGCTCAAATGATATTATATAGATAATGTTATGCACCATATGATTACGTAACATACCAAACATTGTGTAGAAGAACTCGCACACTCAACAAACATTGTACAATGTATTTGTGCACTCAAAAAATTAAACAATGTAATCTATGTATAGTCATTATTGTAATGCTTCAATGCGCAAACCACAAAATGCAAACACAAATAACTCAATATTGTTAAAATATATTTTTTTGATAAAGGATTAGTTGTAGAAATGGATGCTCTTGCATCATATTCTTTTTATAGGTATATTATTTTGTTTCATTTTTTTACTAGAACTTCACAATGAACTCTTTTAAATGAGTGTTAGTTTGGTTGATTTGTTTCTTAACTAGAACCTCATAGCCTATTATAATTTTTAAAGGATTGTTAGTTTGATTGATTCCTTTATCATCTAGAACCTCATAACCTATTCTTTTTAAATAATTATTATCTTGAAGGATTCATTTTCTGAATGGAACCTTATAACTTGTTGTGTTTATAATATTTTAGTTCATTCAATTCATTTCCTAGGTAGCATCTCATAACCTATTACTCTATTTACAACATTAGTAGTTTAGTTGATTCATTTCAATACTAAAACCTCACAACGTATAATATTATTATGGGACAGCTTAGTTTGGTTGATTCATTTCCTAAGTGGCATGTCATGACCCATTATTTTTATAGGATGGTTACTTTAGATAATTAATTTCCTATCTATTACCTCATAACTTATTTTTCTTATAAGGTTGTTAGTCCAATCAATTTATCTTATAACTAACACCTCACAATATATGCTACATGTGTTTAACATCTTATTACCTACCTCTTGGTTTTATATGTTTTATAGATTTGACATCTTACTACTATATATATCTTATTTTTACTCTTCCTAGTTTTTCATCCTATTATTCTTACTCGATCTTACTCATTACCTCATACCTTCATGCTTATTATCTCTTACATTACACCTATTAGATATAAATTTTTGATTTTCATTACAATACCTTACCAGGTATTCATCTAATATGATTACTCTACAATTCTCGTGATAAATTAATAACATGTAAAATTTAAAATTTTGGCCATGACAACTAATCCCCCACTTGAAAATTTCTCCTCCCAGATCACTATGACCCTTCCTCTAGCCAGCGATTATATCCTTAATTTCACACTCGTTCTATCTTATAGGAGCATGCTTAAAAATATTTTCAATTTTGTTTCATGTGCAGGGATGTATGCCTAAGGTGATTGAAGAAGTCACTGAGATCTAAAGCGAGAGAAACTACCCCGAGAGGCCCGAGAAAGGGCCATTTTACAACCAGTGAATACCCTCCAAAAGATTAAAAGGAAGATTAAAACCATATAGGAGTTTTATGGGAGAGAAATAATGGTTTCCAAGTAATTTTAGGAAAATTATGTGGAGATAATTGATTTCGGGAACAAGTTAAGAAAAACCAAGTCATTTTGGTCATAGGGAATGAAGGCTCTAACGAAGAAAGTTAACTTGTTCAGGAGATTATGGGAGTTCCAAGAGGATTTTTAAAATCATAAAATACTAAATGGAAATTTCTTGTAATCATCCAAATGATGAAAACATATTTTTTTGTAGTAGCTCAACTCACTATTGTTGTTCCTTTGAGCTAAAAAGTTGAATGGTGCCAAAAATATAATTTCATGCATAATTGGATCATAATTGTGACTTGGATTATCACAATGGGTGATTTGTATTCAAAATAGTATAATGTTTGACCCCAAAACAACCTTCCATGCTTCGGGGGGAGAAAAGATACTCTCGATGTGCTAAAATGCACTCGGCGGGTGACATCATCATTTCAAAATGGATTGGTTGCACTTTTTCAATCTTATTGTCCCATTAGATTTTCCCTTAGGTGAAAATGGGACAAGGGGGATAAAGTTTTTGACCCCTATGTATATTATGTTTTCATCACTTAAAACTTGTGACTTGAGTGGTTAGGCAAGCACAATGCAAAACATACCACTTTCTCAATATGAAGACCCCCTTGGTCACACTTTTTCACCATTTATCTTCTCTTGGATGTTATCCAACGTGAAATGGGACATGGGGGATAAAAATTTCGACCTATATTCCATTTTCAAGCCTTCGTCACTTAAAATCATCAACTTCAAGCGTTGTAAGTGTTAAAAGGTGCTTACAGTGTTTCAAGTTCCTCGGCCCCTTACTCATGTTCACAAGAACCCTAAGTCACACTTTTTTACCCTTTTTCTCTCCTCAAATTTTCCCCAAGGTGAAAAGGGGATAAGAGAGACACAAAATTTTGACTCCCTCTCTCGGCCTAGCCCCAGGACACATGCAAAACCTAATGTCGGCTCCCGTGTGTGAACTTCTAGTTCCTTACATATCACTCACATGAAACCACAAGGTGACGCTTGTATAAATATTGTGTATGTAACACTTTTGTGTCCCTTATTCCCCCTTTTCCCCAATTTTCCCATATTTTTAGGTGCAGAATTCCACATCAACCTTCATTCAACTCAGTTAAGCTTCTGGTTAAGTCAAACTTGAGTTAAGGTGTGCAAGTGAGAACAAAAAGCTTCATATTCAAATACTTAGCCATTTTTATGTTTTAAAGATTCTTTTTCCTCCAAAATATCACTCTCCTTGCTTTTATGTTGCTGAAAATATACCAGAGGTCTCACATGTAAAAATGGAAAGTTCTTCATATATCCCAAACCCCCTATCTGATCCCCAAGAGATTTTAATAGAAGCTCCTCCTCAAAAACGACTTTAAAATGAATATAACCTTGTATTAAATGGCAGACTACATTATTTTTAATGGATAGAAATTTTTTCCCTAAATAATAACTCATTTTCCAGATCTACGGTGTTCTAGCAATTGAAATCCTCTAAAAATCACAGCAAAGCATCCTCATGAAATAACAAAACCTTTGAGACCACTTTCATTCCATTCTAACACTGGGAAGACCTAATTCTAAAAATAATAAGCCTTGTTAAGACTCACTATTTATAAATATCAAGTGTTGTAAACATTTCATTCTCGATTTTTCTTTTCTCTTTGTACATTAGGGAAACTCAAAAGTGTCAAATTAAGCAACTGGTAACTAAAACAAACTTCTTAAATAAAGGCTTGATAAAATAGTAAGTGTCAAGATATTGGTCAATGAAAAAGTATGTTTATCCTCTCATGATAAATAAAGAGTACTGGATAAGTTTGAAACAATGAAAAACATCTTAGTTACTTGACATGATTCATGATTTCACACTATGCACTTTTAGTTGAATGAAGGAGCAATTATTTTGTTTAGTGGAGAATACATTTTCCAATGGGTAACATATGAAAAGAATTTGTTTGAGCATCCTATGGTTTATTCCTTTCAAAAATGAAACATTTTTTTCATGAAGATGAATTTTGAAACCAAGAAGAGAAACTTGATGATCTCCATGTTCTAACTCCAACATTGTGTTAAAAAGGATCATCATGTTTCTATATCACTTAAAGTCTCACATCATTTTTTCTAAACACTCATTTAATGCCTTAGATTTTTTTTTCATCTCATAGGAGGAGTAATTTTAAAACATGGTGTTCCAAATCAACATGGGGTCATATGAAGGAAACTCCATTCATGGAGCATTTACTCAAGATCCATCGGAAGCAGCTTTCTTCATCAAGGAGATTTTTTTTCTCCAAATTTTCACTTCTCTCTTCTCTCTCTCTCCCTCCCTCTCTCTCTCTAAAATTCTATTTCTAAATTTAGAATGTACTTTTTGAATCTTTCCTCTTGTTCGCTTACGTGACTTAAATTTACATTGTAAAAGTCCCTTTTCAAAAATAAGAAAAGGACTTAGTTTTATTCCTAGGGAATTCGAAAAGTCACATGGTGGTGAGATGAAAAGTCACATGGGGAAAGAGGAAGATACATTTTTGTAAGTTATAAATTGGAATGGATTCTCCATTCCAAAGGGTTGGCAATTGTTGATTTTTGTAAGTTGTTGTATTTCACTACTACTGTAAGCAATAAAAGCTACATTTCTTCTATCCCCCTATCTATGTTCTTCCATCCTCTATATTTTCCAACTTTTCCATCATTGAAATATTATAAAACTAAGAAGGAAATATGTTTCTTTGATTGAATAATTCATATAACTTTGTGTCTCTGATTTGTTAGTCTTACTATTCATTGCATGGTTGAATTATTCTAATTGAATGTGGACCTCCTCTAGTTACTATTGGTGAGAATATGCTAGTTCCTAGTCACAACATTAACCCTCTATCCCTATTTTTCCTACCCCTTTTTACCTCTCTCCAAGTTAATTCCTTCCTTGTACATTGTATAAGTAGTTTGACACATGTTTAGTGGAGTATTCCTATGCGATCCCCAACCTAACGACCACCAATAATCTACACAGTGAGAAATTATTTCACCAATATTTTTAGCGACTCTACTAGGGAAGATTTTCTCTTTGTGCACCCTTAAAATATCTCTAGAAAATCCAAAAAATACATATTATAAAAATCCATAAAATCATTAAAAAAATAATCCTATCTAAATGTTCAAGAGCCTTGTTGTAATCCTATTGAAAAATCTACATTTTTCTAGTTTCATTCCTTTCTAATGCTTTGAGAAAAATTGGTAGAAAGAATATTTAGTAAAGAAAATAAAGTAGTTGGAATTGCAGTCTTTCATAATCTTATGTTTGAGCCAAAAGAATAATAAGATTTCATACTTGCTCCCATACAAATCCTAAGACAAGATTATGAAAATACACTTGAAGATATCATTAGATAATCAACCGCATGACCATTAGATATCATATCATCAAAAGAAGAAAAAATAATAAATGGTTGCACCTATGCCATGGGGACAAAACACTAGTCTAGTAGTGTTGGATCCTCCACTTCATGAGTTACCATAAGGATCAAAAATAACTTCCCCAAATTCTATGGAGATGGAAAGAAAATTTCAAATGATCATATTTCATCTTTTGTCACAACCTATGACATTCTTGGAGTAGGACATGAAGAGGTTGTCATTCGACTATTTTTGGAATCATTGCAAGATGCTAATGTGAAATGGTTTTAATACTTTCCATTACGTTCAATTACTAACATGGATGATATGAAAACCTAGTTTGAAGAAAGATTCATTACTTGTGAATATGCACATGCCCTTCTTGCTTAGTTGTCTTATATGAAGAAATAACCGCAAGATCCCATGAGATATTTTGTAGAAAAATTCAACAAGTTGATCAATAAGATTCCTATTAGTGCTCATCCTATTGTAGATAGTCAGAAGAGATTCTTCATAAATGCTTAGCTACCTGAAGTTGGTTTCATGCTACAGAGAGCTCAACTAAACACTTAAGATAATGCTCAATAACTTTCCATTTAATTAGAAGATGACCTTATCATGTCAGGGAAGATTAAAAACTATTCAGAAATGAATAAGTTCTAAAATTTTAAAGATGGAAGGCTTGATCTATTGTTGCAAATATTGGTCAATGACTTGACTATATTGAAGAAGGAAATTACTCAACATTCCTTGCATCAAAATAGGAACATGAATCAAATTGTCAAAGCTCCACAAATGCTTTCCTTGGATGCTCCATCGATTAATGCAATGTGTGAAGATGAAAGATAAAAATCTTAATTTGAAAGAGAATAAGAAGATGGCTATGTAAACATTGGTTATTTTGAATACTCACACGAAAAATATTTTGAATAATCCATGGATAGCTACTCTTGTGTAGTGTTCACTCACTCACAAACAAAGAAATAAGCCTCTTCTTCTCTACCCAAGAAAAGCACTTGAATCCTCAAATAGTGAATATATGAAAAAACAAAAAACAAAAGGAGGATCATTGTTACCCAATTCCATTGGTTCAAATAAGAAGAATCCCGAGACTACCTCATTCAAGAATCCATCTACCTCTTTGAATAATTTTGTTTCATCCCTCTTGACAAATCAATTTCTACTTCTATTGATCCTAACAACATAGATCATAATCTTGTCAAGGCTGTCATAGTTCCTAATGTGCCTACCACTCATTCATCTTTTGACATCATTGACCATGTTAAGAAATCCAAAATTCAAATTTCTAAGTTTGAGTACTTGAGAACTCATCCTAAGCAATTTGATAGGCTTGTCTAGTTTATCAAAGGAATTAGTTCAAGTTCATGCTCCAAAAATGCCATTAATAAAGAACCACTTTGTTCCCTCTCTACCACTCCTCATAACCTTATTTCCTCGACACCCTCCTCTTTTGGGAAAGTAGATCCTTTTTATCTTGCTTTGATAGTCAATGGATATAAATTGAATAATTACATTATTGACTTTGGTGCCTCTGACAATGTCATGCCCTGAAATTTGCTAAAGCTCTTAGTCTCCCTCACTCCCACTACTGGCCATTGTTACTCCATGAAAACCAAAGAAGTACCTCTTGTTGGCTAGGTCAAGGATTCTCAAGTAGCATTTGTAGATTTTCCTAACAAGAAGATCATGATGAAAATACTTATAGCAAACATGTCAGCCTCGTATGGTATGTTGTTGAGATGAAGCTTCTATAGGGATGTTGGTAGAGATATACATATGGATTGGTCATATGCCACCATTCCTGTCAATGGTAAGATGAATAATATATTTCTCATCAGAAATTGAAATGCACGGTTTAAATACCATATGACCCAAGGCGGACATATTGTTTCAAAATTCAAGGTATAGAAACTTTTCCATAGCTTCATAGGAAGATATTTAGCTTCCCATATTGATAGAGGAGTATCTAAGTGCGACGGAGATAGTTGGAAAGCGTTATGATTATTTGATGGATCCAAAATTTTATAGTGTGTACTTCCCATTGAGCATGAATACAAGTTCTCTACTTGGTGGTGATGAAGACTTTGGATATATTGACTTACAACAAAGCAATCCCAAGATGATGAATAATGTGGATCATAAATAAGTGACATCAAATGAATTCTTATCATTTGAGTACCGAATTTCCAATCATCTTCCCGAGGTCAAACATGAGGGCTTATTTGGTGAGTATGAAAATGATTGTGAATTTGAAACCTTCTTTTTCCCATTAGGAGAAGATGAAGACCTTCTTAGTGAAGAACAGATAGGTGGAATGGTGTTTTAACCTCCCAAATCTGATTCCATTTAATATGAATAACTTCTCAATAAGGAATATATGAATTAAAAAAATTCTTAAATATTGTAAGGTTGACTCCACTCAAGGAAAGGATGCTTTCATCATGAATATGGATTTTAAGGCTCAAAATGGTCAAGATGAGGGAAATGATGATTTACATATTTCATATTCAACCTTGTGCTCATTTTCCTTCAAGAGGATGAAACACTATGCACATCACATCATAATGGGAAGCGAGTTAAAGATGAGAAAAATTGTATGAAGGACAGTTGTTTGGAGTAATAGAGAAACTTGAAACATCATGAGGCTTGTGACAATGTCCAAAACCTCAAAATGTTTGATGAGAACCAGCTCATAGGAACATGTTCATGAAGCAAGTAACAAGTAAAGTTAAAATTCTCATCAAAGACCATAAGCCTTGGTATGAAAATGGAAATCCTCGCATGATCAAAATAATTTTGGTAACAACTATAGAAAATCATAAAATGGAATGAATTTGTAAATAGATAAGAAACCGGAAAGCGAGAAGGTTAGAGAAAAATAATGAGCTATCTAAGTGGACCCTCACTTACAAGAAGAATAATCATGTAAAATTTCTCAAGAAATTGTGAAAGGGGTAATATTTCAGCAAGTATGTCAATGGATTTGCAGAATGAAGGCATGTGGTGATACTCATGTATGGGTAAACATTCGAGTGAAGAATCAATTCTATAGTGAAATTGTCTTGTCCTCCGCATGTACCATAGGTGATGTGGGTATGTCACATCATGTTTTCCCTTTATGTTTTGGTTTCCCTTTCCGTTGTGTGCCTTTTCCATTTTTTATTCATGTTGTTTTTATCCGGGCTTTGTTATTAGCTTTTCTATTTGTTTAGTCTGCAATGACTTTTTATGGCCCAATGGATAACACATTATTACGGTACTCCACAAGATACATGAGGTTCTTCATTACCCATTATGGTCTAATTTCCCCAATCTAGAGCCAACTATTGTCATGTTAAATGTCTATCATGCAAAATTGAAAATTTTGTCCATGATAACTAAGCCTTCACTTGAAAATTTCCCCTTTGGTCATTGTGAACCCTTCCTCTAGCCAACTTATCCTCAATTTTACCCTCATTTTGGCTCAAAGGAGCATGCTAAAAATATTTTCAAGTGTGTTTCATGAGCAAGTATGTATGCCTAATTTGATTGAATAAGTCATTAAGATCCGAAGAAAAGCAACTACCATCGTAGGCTTAAAAAGGGCCATTTTTGGCCATTTTACAATTGGTGAACACTCTCTAAAATATTACATGGACTATTAAAAACATCTAGGAGTTGTATGGGAGAGAAATGAACTTGTTCAAGGAATATTAGGAAATTTATATGGAGATAATTGATGTTGGGAACTAGTTAGGAAAATTTGAGTCATTTTGGGCACAAGGAATAAAGGCTCTAATAGAGAAATCAACTTCTTCGAGAGATTTTGGAAGTTACAAGAGGATTTATAAGCTCATAAAATACTCAATGGAAATATATTGTAATTATCCACATGATGAAAACATAAATTTTTACCTAAGTCTTCAATTGGTTTTGGTAGCTAAAGTCACTATTGTTGCTCCTTCGTCTTTGAAAAGGTGAATGACGCCAAAAATAAAATTGAAGTAATATTTGGCTCCTAATAATGATTTTTATGATCTTAATAAGATATATGGATTCAAAATAATACAATTTTTTACCCCAAAACACCCTTCCATGCTTCATGGGCAGAAAAGACACTTTTGGTGTCCTAAAATACACTCAATGAGTGACATCAACATTTCAAAATGGATTTCTCACACTTTTTCACCCTTGATGTCCCCTTTTATTTTCCCTAAGGTGAAAAGGGTACAATGGGGCCATAAAAAGTGTGACCTCCTATGGATGTTATGTTTTTCGTCACTTAAAACTTGTGACTTGAGTGGTTAGGTGAGCACAATGCAAAAATAGACCACTTTTTCATGATGAAGACCCCCTTGGTCATAATTTTTCACCCTTGATGTCCCCTTGGATTTTCACTAATGTGAAAGGGGACATGGGGGACATAAAATTATGACCCCCTTTCCATTTTCAAGCCTTCGTCACTTAAAATCATCAACTTCAAAAGTCGTAAGTGTTAAAAGGTGCATACTGATATTTCAAGTTTTTGGCCCCTTCCTCATGTTCCTAGGCCCCTTGGTCACACTTTTTCACCCTTTATATCCCCTCACATTTTCCCCAAGTTTAAAAGGGGACAAGGGGGACACAAAAATGTGATCCCCTCTCTCAATTAGTCCCCATACACATGCAAAACCCAATTTCAACTCTTGTGTGCTAATTTCTAGCCCCCTGCATCTCACTCACATGAAACCACAAGGTGACACTTGTAAAAGTATATTTCAAGTCACAATTTTGTGTCCTTTTTGTTCCCTTTGTCCCTCTTGCCTCTTATTTTTTATGGTGTAACTCCACATCAACCCTCATTCAACTTCGAGTAATCTTGCTTGATACAAAATTGAGTTAAGTTGTGAAAGTGGGAACAAATTGATTCATATTCAAACACTTAGCCATTTTTATGTTGTAAATATTCATTTTTCCTCCAAAATCTCACTCTCCTTCTTGTTAAGCTACCGAAAAATATGTCAAAGGCCCGATATGCTAAAAATGGGTAGTTCTTCATATCTCTCTCAAGCCCCTTGTCGATTCCCATGAATTTTTAACATCATCTACTCAAAAATCCTTTAAAATGAATCTAACCTTACATTAAATGGTGGACTACATAATTTTTAAAGGCTAGATAAATTTTCCCAAAATAAAAACTCAATTTTCAGATCTCCAATGTTCGGAGATTGAAATCCTCGAAAAAAATACAACAAATCATCCTCATGAAATAAAAAAATTTGAGACCACTATCATTCCATTCGACATCGTGAATACCCACTTCTAAAAACAATAAGCCTTCCTAATCCTCACTATATATAAATAGTAAATGTTGCAAACAATTCATTCTCATAGTTGTCATTGCCCCTTGCACATCAGGGAAACTCAAAAGTTCCAAATTAAGAATTGGTTACTAAATTAGACTTCTTAAAATAAGGCTTACTAAAAATAGTAAGTGTTGAGATATTGGTAAAGAAACAAGGATGTTGAGCCTCTCATGCTAAAGAAAGAGAACCTAGATAAGTTTGAAACAATGTAGAACATCTTAGTGACTTGAAAAATTCATGATTTCACACTATGCACTTTCAGTTGAATGAAGGATAAATTCTTCTATTTAGAAGAGAAAACCTTTTATAATGAGTAATAGATGAGAAAGAAGGTGTTTCAAATCCTAGGGTTGACTCCATTCAAAATGGAAACATTAGAGTCATGAAGGTGAATTTGGAACAAGAAGAGCAAGGTGATGATATCTCGTTGGGGTTAGCACACCGGTTGTACAAAAATATATCAGATCTAAGCATACATGCAAATAAAAGTAGATGTTCTACCATAAAAATATACAAAATAAGAGACATAAATAAACACGATTTATCATGGTTCACCTAGTGTGGGCTACGTCCACCAAGAAACAAGCCAATCTATTATCCAAAGCTTTGACAAGATATACAATGAAGATTTACAATCTTCCACACCTCTCATATGTTTAGTACTTTCTTTCTCTCAAGCTTTTGCTTCATCACCAAGAACTCTCTCTCACCAACCTTTTCAAGTTCTTTCTAATTCTTGTTAATCATTCTTACTTCTAAACCCTAGATTTTATGCTTATATAGTTGTTTATAGACTTAGGGCACTTAGCCATGCAATTACAATCAATAGATATACTTTAATGCTAAAAATAGATCTAATTCTCGAGAGTTAATTAAAACATCCTCGCACATGTAACCAACACCGGTTAGCCCTAACTACTATTGATTCCTCCCTTGCTTAACCGATGCAGGTCATACTTGACCGATGCGATCTGGGTGACCAATGTCGGTTCCCCCTTAACCGATGATGGTTACTGTATTTTCCAGCAAGTTTTAATTGCATGCTAAACTAAATTAATTGAGCTCCACAACTCAACAATCTCCCACTTGGAGATTAATTACTGCACCATACCTATACAACGTCATTCTTGGATCCTTCCTTAGCTTTGTTTCTTCCTCTTCAAGTCTCAAACTTGAAGACCAACATAAGTGGAGTGTATCTCTAACTTCTCCTTTTCTAATGGCTTTGTTAGCATATCCGCAGGGTTCTTGCTTATATGAATCTTTTCCAGATTCAACTGTCCATCCTCCAATACCTTTCGTATGAAGTGATACCTCAACTGAATGTGTTTTTTTCTTGAATAAAACGCTGAGTTCTTTGCCAAATGAATTATACTCTAACTGTCCTTTGAACAATTTATAATTACTTTTCTCCTTTCCCAAATCTTCCATGAACCTACTCATCCATATCATCTCTTTGCTAGCCTCTATAATAGACAAAGCCATAACCTTCTGCAATCTTGAAATCTAGCTAAGCTGTCATTCCACCTATCTTTGTGAAAATATATCCATTAGTGCTCCTCCTACCATTTAGATCTTCATTCATATCCGAATGAACATAGCCACGTAATGAAATATTTGAACCTTTATATCATAACTTCATGCTAGATGTACCTTTCAAATACCTAAGTATCCATTGGACTATTTTCCAATGCTCTTTACCTGGATTAGCCATATATCTACTCACAACTCTCATTGTTTGTGCAATGTCTGGTCTGGTACAAACCATAGCATGTATGAGACTTCCAACTATTAAAGCATATGGTACTCGTGTCATGTATTTGACCTCCTCATGTGATGATGGACACTGATCTTTGCTCAATTTGAAGTTTCTAGCCATAGGTGTGCTAACATGTTTTGCATTCTATATGTTGAACCTTTCTAACACCTTGTAGATATAGTCCTCCTGAGACATAAAATTTCTTGTTTTCTTATCTCTATGTATTTGCATGCCAAGGATTCTTTTTGTAGCTCCTAAATCCTTCATAGCAAATGTGTGAGCTAGCTTTCTCTTAAGCTCACCAATTTCCTACATACTAGATCCTGCAATAAGCATATCATCCACATACAATAACAAAATAATATAGCTCCTATTTTCAAGCTTCTTGAAATAAACACAATGGTCATATTCTCATCTCAAGTAACCATGCTCATGAATAAAACTATCAAACCTCAGGTACTATTTCCTTGGATCTTGCTTGAGCCCATATAGGATCTTTTTCAACTTGCACACTAATTTCTCCTTACCCTTGACTTCATACCCAAGCGGCTGCTGCATATAAATCTCTTCATCCAAATCACCATGAAGGAAAATCATCTTCACTTCTAGTTTCTCTAAATGCAAATCTTCTACTGCAACTAAACTCAATACAACGATTTAATAGAAGTCATCTTAACAACAAGATAAAATATTTCACCAAAGTCAATACCTACTTTTCTGTGTAAATCCCTTAACTACAAGCCTTGTCTTATAACTTTTATGTCCACCCTCTTCTTCCTTAATCCTATAAATTAACTTTTCGCAATGTTCTCTTACCTGCTGACAACTTAACCAAATCTCAAATTTGGTTATGTTCAAAGGATTCCATCTCCTCATCCGTGTCATGCTCCCACCGAACGTGAGTCTTATCTCGTATTGCTTCTTCAAAGCTCTACGGTTCACCATTATCATCAATAATAAATAAAATAGAGAATGTGTAAATCTTTACGAAATTTTACTTACCCTTTGTGACCTTCTCACTAGAGTTTAGGGTACGAGAGGCTCAATCTGGACCTCATGTACATTACTATCCAAATTTGACAATGACCGATGCTAGTCACCTCTAACCAATGTCGGTTCTTCTACCCGATGCGGTTTGGATCCTCTGAATCGATACCGGTTTGTCGACCGAGTGCCGATCAAGGGTCAACCGACACTAATTCTTGTGTAACCCTGTTGGTAATTCTTTTAAATCTAAAAGTTCATTTTCATTCACAAAATTCTCAATTGATTCATCCTTGGATACCAAAATTTGATCCTCTGTACATTCTCTTTTCATTCCATTCAACATCATGACTCCTAATAATTTTAGAATTCTCTAAATCCTAAAAATAGAAACCAAAATCATGGATCCATAACAAATGAAAGTGCACATCTTGGATTTTGCATCGTTGGCTAGATTTTCTACATAGCACAAAACCTAGGAAGTCATGAGATAAATCTCCCTCATTTACCAGTGAGGCTCCCATGTCAGATTTGTCAATTAAAGTATGCTAATATCTAAATGGGGTTTTACTTTAACTACTCAGTTCATGAACCATAACTGAACAGTTCTGCAGCAAGTAAGCAACTGTTTTAAAGAAAGGAAATATTTATAGAAGAGAGGAAAGGGAATTATATCAACACAGAGAAGAAATGGGGAAGATGTGCATCCCAATCAATAGATAGCAGAGTTGATTGCATGCACATAGAAGAAACCAATAGATATAAACATAGAATTCTAAGCAAAGGTAGCTCTAGATCTAGATCTGAAATAACACAAAGTCTATTAAAAGATCTAAGATAAAAAGCAAGAAACACAATACACTGTGACACAAAGTTCTCTGAAAATCTACTCCTATATATTTCTTTGCTTCAAGTGGCTCTCAAGGATTTCAAAGACAAAGTCCGGAACACAAAGTTCTTTTGCTTACAAATTTCGATCCTTAACCTAAAGGTTCTTCCTCTACTTATAGAATTTAGAGGGGCAATTACAAGTAGGAAGCTTTGAGTGAACTGGCACATGTGGAAGTCAGAAAAGAAACAACTGGAAATCTCCCTCCTGGAATTCCTCTTTGCATTACATGTATGATTTGCAACTGAAAATAGAACCTTTTATTTTGCACGTCCACCACCTATCTCCAAGTAGTTGACTTCTTCAAGTAATGGCTTTTAAACCAATCACTTAAGTTGTATAATTTAATTGATCGCTCAATTACTTTGTCGGAGGAAAGAAGAAGGAAGAGGAAAGCTGCAGTCTTGTCCTTTTTCATGTCTGCATGCAGTTGATTCTTTTGCCTTTGATTCTCACCAAACTGGATCTGGGAGTAGCTGGATCTAGAAACAAGCTGGAATTGGAAACAACTGGATCTGGAAACAACAAGTTGGATCTGGAAGCGATTGGAATTGGAAACAATTGGATTTTACCTTCGCCTTGTCTTCTCTTTTATCCTTGAAGCTTTTGCAGTTCTTCTCCAGTACATGCATCAATGCAATGTTTGCCGTAGATAACTCATCATCCTTATTTTTAATTGCATATGAGCAATTAAAAATTCTGGAAAGCACTCCGGATGAATGAAAATTCAATGAAGGCTTCAACTAGAAGATGGGAGAATTTACACAAGATCTTGGAAGCAATTTTCCACACACTAACTTCTTCACGGGCTGTATTCGAAATAAGAGGATGAAGCCTTTGTTCTGGAAGATTTTGCAACTATGAGATCGGATGCGGATCTACATATGGATTTGCATCGCATCTGGATATGGGTATGCACCTTCATAACAAACTCGACAATGGGTTGTGGATGGAAAAGCTGCAGCTTGAATAATTTCACCGCTTTTGATTGCACGCATGAGGGAAGTCTTTCCCGGCTCTGGATCTATCAATCAATTCGGAACGAGGTTTCGGACCTAGATCGTGTCTCCTACAAATTTGGGAGTGATGTATGACTCTGTTGTGCTCTCTTTTTCATCCTTCTTTGCCATAGCCGTGTCTCATCTTTGTCTCGAACGATTCTTTTTCTTCTTACTTAGCCGGAATTCTTCAAAACTAGTGCAGATCTGGATAATTCTTCAGATTCGAAGGATATATTCAATGTATTGGACATTGATTAAAGCTCCTTTTCTTTTGTAAAGCACCTGTAATGAATTCCGGTAATTATTTCATACAAAGATGGCAACCGGAACATGAACAGTGAATTTTAATCATAAAAATCTACATAATTCAAGCCTGCTACCCCAAAAATTGATGTTTTGTTTACATGCAAAGTGAGCATAAATTTTTCCAACTTCACCGAGCACCTGTATTACTTATGCAAACAATTATCCAGACACAAATCAACCTTCTTTAAAGCATGAGCCAAAACTAGAAGCTTTTAACATCAAATCCACCTTCCTCGAGCAAAATCCTTCTCCAAATGGGCGCACTTTTCCTCCGGGCTACACTTCTTCACTGTGAATTAATTAATTCATCATTATGGTAGCCCATGCTTATATAGCCCTCATAATTATTTAATTAATAATTGCCCCTTCTATTCCTGGCAATTAATTAATTACAAATCATGCTTCTCTCTTTAACCGATGTGTTAAAATAGCATGTTTAAGGACAGCCATCCAATTAATTAAATTAATCCAATTTAAACATTCACTCTTCACTCATTTGAAGCTTCACAAAGGTGCCTTAACCTTAACCACTAAAAATAGGGATTTATTTAATCATTTAATACTTCAAAAACATTAAATCCTTCCTAAAGGGGGCTGCATTAAATAAATTAAATTTATTTAATTTTGGAATTCTATTTTTAAATTCCTTTTGTCCACTTCCCTTTGTTGACTTTTCCACAAGCCTGGGTGCCAAAATTGGGTGAATAAATATTAACAAATATTTATTTAATGCATTATTATTCACCCAAGGTGGGTCACACTTTTTGGAATAATAGAATTCTATTTTTAAAAACACATGGCAATGGGAATTTTTACCCTGCAAGGCAGCCCCGGAAATCCCATGATCCACTTAAGTGATTTGACTTTGACAATGAGATTATTTACCCTGCATGGCAGGCAATAAAATCCCATGATTTCACTTAAGTCACTTTTCTTTTATTTCACCATGGGAATTTTTACCCTGCAAGGCAGGTAATAAATTCCCGCCTACCTGTTGCCTCTAATTTTCCCACTGCAACTTAAGTGAATTTTCTATCATGGGAAAATTACCTGCTAGGCAAGTACCAAATTCCCACATGCCTGTTGCCTCTATTTTTCCCACTGCAGCTTAAGTGAATTTTATATCACGGAAAAAGTACTTGCCAGCGGTACCAAATTCCCACATACGTTGCTTCTATTTTTTCCACTGCAACTTAAATCCTTGTTTTCCAAAAATGTGCCCAACCCCGTAGAGGCTTTTTAGTGCATGACTTTGCCTTTTCCCAGTGAACCGGACCTTCGATGGCGACTTCCTTCTGGCACAATGTGCGTATATGATCTCCAAATACTGGCCAAGAATCGGGCTAACCCGGTAAGGGAATTGATCTAGAGAAATTTCACAGAAAACGAAATGGGAAAACACAAAAACACGAAAAATTGTCAAAAGTCACAAATAAAGCCCAAAACTTATTCCTAGTTAAAACCCTTCTAGTATATAGGAATAATGATATGTTCGATCACAACAGGTTAAATCGGAGCGCAAATTACCTCAAACGGGGCTCAAAATAATTAAATACAAATTTCCCGCAAACAAATCCCGATGACAGAATATAACAATTTTGGGCATCTGGGTATTTGGTGAAAATGGCTAATATGGCTCTTTGGGAATATCTTGACGCAATACAAGAAATTTCTGGCAATAAAAACACAAAATGACCCATTATTTTAAAAGTATGAAATTTTTTCGGATAGGGTAGTCATAGATTTCAGGATAAAATCTGGGACACCAGTTGGCTGCTCTGTTTATGGACATTTTTTCTCTCGGAATGACAAGCGAAAAGATGAGATCCAAGCATCTCTCGGTTTTGTGTCTTGTCTTTTGGGCATGGGGTCGCAAACAAAAACAACACAACACAAAAACAAAACAAGGAAAAACAAAGTTTTATTTATATACATACAAGTTTTAACTCGATTTTTCGGTTTCTGAATAGCTTCGAGATTTGCACGTTCAAAGGCAGTGGTAACTCAATTCCATCTCGGTAGGCAAGGAAGAAAGTGTCCTATCCGACAACTCCTTGATCATGAAGGGCCCTTTTTAGAGTGAATCAAATTTGTCATGCATGCCCTTCGGTTCATGTCTCTTGTCCCACCGAGTACCCAGTCTCCAATCTCAAACTTCCTTTCTTTGACCTTCTTTTCAAATACCTTGGGCAAGTCCTTATCAATTTCATCTAGTGGTGGCTCATCCTTTCTTCTTCTGCGGTGGGTAAGTCTGCATCAACTTGCTCTGTTCCCAGATTTATTTGCTGCATTTCTGAGGAAGAACTATCACCATATTCTTTGTTCTTCTTCAAGTATTGATCATGCTTGTTGAAAGTCTCTACTAAGGAAACTAAATCCTTGGGGATTTTGTTACCTTTTTGTTGGATTGCTCCACTATTGTCATCGTAACATGGATCAACTTTTTCTGTGACTGTTTGTCATGGTGGTGATTTAATCCCTTCAACATGCACTCTGTCAAAGTTACCTTGTTTTAGAAATGTAGATGTTTGTTCGGGGGCTTTGGGGCGGTAGACAATCTCCACTTTATAGCTTCCTTGTCTCGAATATGGATGATGGTTTATCCAGATTAAATAGTGTATTTGTGACTACCAAAGAATCTACCTTGGAATTCTGATTGGTTGGAATGAAGTTGATAGAGAAGGCTACAAAATCCAGTGTGGCAAAAAGCACTTTATCTTTGTAATGCTCCAACTTATCTCTTTTGACTTGACTTTGCCCTCGAACCTGCTTTACTAGAAGTTCAGCATCTCCTTGGGCTTTGAGGAGTTTTACTCCTTTCTTTTTAACTTGCTCCATTCCTAACAACAAGGCTTCATACTCTGCCGTATTATTGGTGTTCTCGAACATCAGCTTGTGGGAGTATGGAAATATCTCATGATCTTGAGATATTAGTAGAGCACCGCTCCTGATCCAAAAGAACAATAGGTGCCTTTAATATCCAAAGTCCAAAACTTTTCTTCTTCTTTTGCTGGCTCTGGCTCTGGTCGAAGTTCTGTCTCTGGAATGTCTTTATCCGTTTCCAAGAAATAGACCCCATGGTCAGATTCCTGAAAAAGAATATGAGATCTAGGATCCTCAGATTTTGTAACCGTGTACCTGGACTTATTTTCAGCTCCAGCTTATGGTTAAGCCCTTTGATAGGAATATGCGCACAGGACCAATCCATCTTTACTTCTCCTCCCAGCTCTTTGCAGAAGTTTCTACTCAGCAACATCCCGTAGGAGATAGGAATATCTGCAACTAGAATTGTCATCTTTAATCTTTTGTTAGGAAAAGCTATCAGAATGCAGCTTGCACATCTTTGATTTGTCCGATTAAAGAGACTTGTCTCTCCATGGAGTAGCACCTTTTATGGTATTTTTCGAGTAAGCCCAAGAGCATCCGCAACTTTAGGCGGCATGAAATTTTGAAGCACCCGAATCTAGAATGCAATTGCTTAACATGAAATTATTAAGCAATAAGGAGACATAGAAAGGTTCTACCCTTTCAGAAGATGGTGAGGGTTTAACAACTGCAGTGTTTTTTTGTGGAGAGGTATCTTTGGGCTTAGGAAAAATGACTTTTGATGTATTGGATTGTCCTTGTGATTGTACATATTTGACTAGCCTATTTAACTACTTAGGAAAAGCTCTCAAGTATTCGGCTTCTGACATTTGAACTCTGCTTTTCTTAACATGATCAATAATGTCGAAGAAAGGTATAGATTTAGATACGAGAGCCACTTTCTATGGTTGAGATGAAGAATAAGGAAAAGGGATGCCCCTTCTCTACTCGCTCTCTGCTAATGCCTCAACTTGGCAAGTTTTTGATCTTGTAAGTACTACATATGCATGACTATGATTATCTTCAAGAAGCTCCTCATCATCATGTTCAAATTTGTAGTTTAGGTAATTAATGTTGGAGTCACCAACAGGTCCTATAAAATCATCATCCTTGAGCTGATCAACATCAACTTCTGGTCTTCTTCATTCATCTCCACATTATTTCTGGGAGTAACTTCAATTGCTAATCTTTGGGAACCAAAGAATGCGGTTTAGATAGTTGTTGAAATTCAGCGAGAGCAATATTGTTGCCACGAGCCATTTGAGTCATTTTTTCTTCATCTCGCATCATCTTTTGCTAACTTTTGAGTAGTGAATCGAAGTAGTAGAGAGGATGAACTTTCAACTCTAGAAGTGTTGCTCTTTATCTTTCCAGCCATGATGAGGTCATCTTCAATTTCAACCGCTATGTTTTGGGTGCTAACAAATCATCGAGCGTGCTCTTCACGGTTGGTTGATAGCTTACTTCAGGAAGTAAAGCATTGATGAAGAACACCTTTTGATTCTCATCATTCAGAGAAGCAGAAGTTGGAATTTTGTACAGTAATCTTTGGAATTTTGCAATAAAATCCCGCATGTGCTCATGTGGCTCCTTCTTCAACTGAGTGAGCTGAGTAATCAATGTACTGAAATCTTCAGCTGGTTTGAATATTTTCAGGAACGCATCCCGCATAGTAGCCAAGTTGGTTATGGTACCAAGAGCTAGCCGATAGAACCATTCTCTAGCCAAGTCATGCAGAGTCTCTATGAAGATTCAGACAGATACATCTTCATGTTTGACTGCAAGCACTCCACAGGATATGAAAAAGTAACCAAGTGGTCATCCGGATTCTCGCTTGCCATCTCCAAAGAATTTTAGAAAAAAATTTCTTGTCCCTTTAGGTAGATCATGCATAGGATTCAGATTCAGAGGTCCAAAGGCTGCACCCCATGGAATAGGCGCTGCAGGGGCAAGTGGATGATTCTGCATCATGAAAGGAGCACATCTTCTTTGAGAATAGACTTGATGAATAATTCCAACTGCTAGATTATCTAAAGATGATCCAGATTTGGATGTGTTTGCACTCTTATTCCTGGTGAAAGACTGGATCTACGGCTTCTAACTTGAGGAGGATGATTGAAATTGAATTGCTCTTGTAGTCTGAAGAAATGATCAGTCCTTCCTTGCACCTTCACGGATCGGATGAATGGATGTTCAGCCAGGTTGAGATTTGTATGAAAAATAATCGATCTTCAATAGATAAGCTTTGATCTACAAAGATAGTTGTTCCCAAAGTGAGTCACCAAAAGCTGTTGGCTAGATTTTTTCGCATAGCACAAAACCTAAGCGATCGTGAGATAAATCTCCCTCATTTATCGGTGAGGCTCCCATGTCGATTTTTAATTAAAGTATGCTAATATCTAAATGGCATTTTACTTTGACTATTCGGTTTATGAACCATAACTCAACAGTTCTATAAAGTAAGTAAGTAGTTGTTTTAAAGGAAGGAAATATTTATAAAAGATAGAAAAGGGAATTATATCAACACGAGAGAAGAAATGGGGAAGATGTGCATCCCAATCAATAGATAATAGAGTTGATTGCATGCACATAGAAGAAACCAATAGATATAAACACAGAATTCTAAGCAAAGGTAGCTCTAGATCTAGATATGAAATAACACAAAGTCTATTAAAAGATCTAAGATAAAAAGCAAGAAACACAATACACCCTAACACAAAGTTCTCAAGAAATCTACTCCTGTATATTCCTTTTCTTCAAGTGGCTCTTAAGGGTTTCAACACAAAGTCTGAAACACAAAGTTGATGCTTACAAATTTTGATCCTTAACCTGAAGGTTCTTCCTCTAGTTATAGAATTTATAGGGGCAATTACAAGTAGGAAGCTTTGAGTGAACCGCACATGTGGAAGTCGAAAAGAAATAGCCGGCAATCTCCCTCCCGGAATTCCTCTTTCGCACGACATGTATGATTTGCAATGAAAATAGAACCTTCTATTTTGCACGTCCGTCACCTATCTCCAAGTAGTTGACTTCTTCAAGTAATAGCTTTTAAACCAATCACTTAAGTTGTATAATTTAATTGATCGTTCAATTAATTTGTTAGAGGAAAGAAGAATGAAGAGGAAAGCTACGAGTCTTGTCCTTTTTCATGTCCGCATGTAGCCGATTCTTTTGTATTTGATTCTCATCAAATTGGATCGGGAGTTCTTAGATTTGGAAACAAGCTGGAATTGGAAACAATGGATCTAGAAACAACAATTTGGATCTCGAAGCATCTGGAATTGGAAACAGACTAGATTTTTCCTTCGCCTTGTCTTCTCTTTTATCCTTGAAGCTTTTGCAGTTCTTCTCCAGTACATGCATCAATGCAATGTTTGTCGTAGATAACTCATCATCCTTATTTTTAATTGCATATGAGCAATTAAAAATTCTGGAAAGCACTCCGGATGAATGAAAATTCAATGAAGGCTTCAACTGGAAGATGGGAGCATTTACACAAGATCTTGGAAGGAATTTTCCACGCACTGACTTCTTCACAAGTGCATTCAAACAAGAGGATGAAGCCTTTTTTGGTCTAAGATTTTACAACTATGAGATCGGATCTAGATCTGCATATGGATTTGCATCTGCATCTCGCATATGCATCGGATATGGGTTTGCACCTTCATAACAAACTCGACATTTGTGTTGTGGATGGAAAAGCTACTGACTCGAATAATTCCTTTGCTTTTGATTGCACGCACGCATGAGGAAGTCTTTCATGAAACGGCTCTAGATCTATTAATCAATTCGGAAAGAGGTTCCGACCTAGATCTATGTCTCCTGCAAATTTAGAAGTGATGTATGAGTTTGTTGTGCTCTCTTTTTCATCCTTCTTTGCCACGGCTATGTCTATCTTTGTTTGAACGATTCTTTTTCTTCTTACTCGCGGAATTCTTCAAAAGCAAAAGTGCAGAGATCTAGATAATTTTTCAGATTCGGAGGATATATTCAATGTATTGGACATTAATTAAAGCTCATTTTCTTTTGTAAAGCACTGCAATGAATTCCCGCAATTATTTCATACAAAGATGGCAACTAGAACATGAACAATGAATTTTAATCATAAAAATCTGCATAATTCAAGCCTGCTGCCCCAAAAATTCATGTTTTGTTTACATGCAAAGTGAGCATGAATTTTTCCAACTTCACCTGAGCACTGTATTACTTATGCAAACAATTATCTAGACACAAATCAACCTTCTTCAAAGCATGCGCCAAAACTAGAAGCTTTTAGCATCAAATCCACCTTCCTCTCGAGCAAAATCCTTCTCCAAATGGGGCGCACTTTTCCTCTAGGCTACACTTCTTCACCGTGAATTAATTAATTCATCATTATGGTAGCCCATGCTTATATAGCCCTCATAATTATTTAATTAATAATTGCCCCTTCTATTCCTGGCAATTAATTAATTACAAATCATGCTTCTCTCTTTAACCGATGTGTTAAAATAGCATGTTTAAGGACAGCCATCCAATTAATTAAATTAATCCAATTTAAACATTCACTCTTCACTCAACTGAAGCTTCACAAAGGTGCCTTAACCTTAACCACTAAAAATAGGGATTTATTTAATCATTTAATACTTCAAAAAACATTAAATCCTTCCTAAAGGGGGCTGCATTAAATAAATTAAATTTATTTAATTTTGGAATTCTATTTTTAAATTCTTTTTGTCCACTTCCCTTTGTTGACTTTTCCACAAGCCTGGGTGCCAAAATTGGGTGAATAAATATTAACAAATATTTATTTAATGCATTATTATTCACCCAAGGTGGGTCGCACTTTTTGGAATAATAGAATTCTATTTTTAAAACACATGGCAATGGAAATTTTTACCCTGCAAGGCAGCCCCGGAAATCCCATGACCCACTTAAGTGATTTGACTTTGACAATGTGATTATTTACCCTGCATGGCAGGCAATAAAATCCCATGATTTCACTTAAGTCACTTTTCTTTTATTTCACTATGGGAATTTTTACCCTACGAGGCAAACAATAAATTTCTACTGCCTGTTGCCTCTATTTTTCCCACTGCAACTTAAGTGAATTTTCTATCATGGGAAAAAGTACCCTGCCAGGCAGTACCAAATTCCCGCGTGTTGTTTCTATTTTTCCCACTGCAGCTTAAATCCTTTGTTTTCCAAAAATGTGCCCAACCCCACAAGGGCTTTTTAGTGCACGACTTCACCTTTTCCCAGTGAACCAGGACCTTCGATGGTGACTTCCTTCTGGCACAATGTGCGTATGTGATCTCCGAATACTCCAGGCCAAGAATTGGGCTAACAGCAAAGGAATTGATCTAGAGAAATTTCACAGAAAACAAAATGGGAAAACACAAAAACACGAAAAATTGTCAAAAGTCACAAATAAAGCCCAAAACTTATTCCTAGTTAAAACCCTTCTGGTATATAGGAATAATTATATGTTCGATCATAACAAGGTTAAATCGGAGCGCAAATTGCCTCAAATGGGGCTCAAAATAATTAAATACAAATTTCCATGAGACAAATCCCGTAATGAGAATATAACAATTTTGAGCATCTGGGTATTTGGCGAAAATGGCTAATATGGCTCTTTGGGAATATCTTGACGCAATACAAGAACTTTCTAGCAATAAAAATACAAAACGACCCATTATTTTAAAAGTATGAAATTTTTTCAGATATGGTAGTCACATATTTCAGGATGAAATTTGGGGACACCAAGCATCCAAATTCTTTCTATTTTCTTTATCAACATGCATAAAAACTTCTTAACCCAAAAAATTAAGAAAAGAAATATTTAACTTTTTTCCAGTCCAAGCTTCCTCGGTATTCCTCCATCTAGTGAACTTGAAGGCCCACAGATTAATCAAATAAACCATTGTATTAACTTCTTACGCCCAAAGCTGCAAGGGCGAGTCCAAAATGTATCCTCATACTTCTAGCACGTTCCATGATTATCTTGTTCATTCTTTCGTAACACCATTCTCTGTGGTGTTCTTGGAACCATTCTTTCTCTACGTATCCCTTAAACTCGAACAATATTCATTGAAAACTTTGCTACAATATTCACCACCATTGTCGGATCTAAGGCACTTTAAATTAGAATATGATTCATTCTCAACAAGGGATTTTCATCTTTAAAAGTCTCAAAAACATCAAATTTACATTTAATACAATAAACTCATACATTTCTTGTAGCATCATCAATGAAAGTAACATAATATTGGGATCCTCCATGAGAAGCTACGAGCTAGTCCTCACACATCCGAGTGTACAAGCTCCAATTTCTACTCCTTCTTAGTTGCCCAACTTTGAGAAATCTCAATCTCTTTTACTTTCCAAAGATACAATGCTCACGAGAAATCAATATGTAAATATTTCAAATCTAATAACTTACCCTTAGCCTTTAAGATCTGCAATCCTTTTTGACTCATATGACCCAATTAGTTTGGTTATGCCACATGAATGCATCGAATCAAGTAGATAAATATAATGTTCCTACCTTCTTACCTCTTGCCACAACAAAAGCACCCTTGTTGAATTTCCAAGAGTCTCCTGTAAAAGTAACTATGCAACCGCAGATTCACCTAGTTGCCCTACGAAATAAGATTCCTCCCGAGGCTTGGCACATGCTTCACATCTTTTAATACCCATGTATTTCCATTCTGCAATTTTAGATGAACTTCCCCTTTACAAGTAATACTGCAAGGTTCATCATCACCCAAATAAACATGCCCAAAATTTCCTTGGACATAATTTCTGAAATAACCCTTATTAGGGGTTGCATGAAAAGAAGCTCCTGAATCTTAAACCCATGATTCAATTCTTCTATTTAAAGAAAGAATAAGAGCATCTTGCATTACCTCGATGCAGCAAGATTTAATTCTTTACCTTTATCTGGTTGTTGGTTCTCTTTATTCTTTAACCAACAATCTTTGTTTGCATGTCCTTTCTTTCCACATTTCCAACAATTAATTCCCTTACTTTTAGATTTAGATTTGTTATCCCTTGACTTTGATTTCTCATTACTCTTACTCTTGGATCTCTCCTTCTACTCGCCCTACTTTCTACATTCAAAGAATTTACTGAGATGATGATTCCTTTGTACTCTTCCTACAAATTTCTTCATTCAAGATTATAATAACCACATCATCAAACTTCAAAATATTATTAACAAATCTTGTATTACTAATAGTCATTACCAAGTTATCCCAACTATCAGGCAAAGAACATAAGAATAAAAGTGTTTTTACTTCATCATCAAATGGTATATCAACCGATTTTAACTTGATTTACAATAGACCGTAAATCATTCAAATGACTAGATGCGAGATCCATCTTCATGCATCTTAGAACTAAATAGTTTCTTCATCAAATAAACTTTATTTGAAGCATTAGGTTTTTCATATAAATTAGCAAGAGATTTCATTAACTCTACCATAGAGCCGCTTTTGTAATATTGGAAGCCACGGATCTTTGTCAGGGCTCGATCTTAAAGATCCCAAAGCATTTCTATCAAGAATCTTCTATTCTTCATCAATCATCTTCATAGGTCTAGACTTTCATCCAATGGTAAATATAAATCTCTTTGATACTGAGATAATCCTCAATCTGCATCTTCCATAATTGATAATTTCGGCCGTAAAATTTCTCTACATAGTATTTGTTTTCTTCTACCATTGTTATAAATCCCAATCAATCGAAAACCCTCGTGAGTAAATCTGTCAACACACAAAACTCAAACAAAGCTCGATACCGGTTGTTGGGGTTAGCACACCGGTTTATGCATAATATATCGAGATCTAAGCATACATGCAAATAAAAGTGAATATTCTACCGTAAGAAATATACAAAACAAGAGACATAAATCAACACCAGATTTAACGTGGTTCACCTAGTGTGGGCTACGTCCACCAAGAAACAAGTCAATCTATTATCCAAAGCTTTGATAAGATATACAATGAAGATTTACAATCTTCCACACCTCTCGATGTTCAAGTACTTTCTTTCTCTCAAGATTTTTTTATCACCAAGAATTATCTCTCACCAACATTTTCAAGTTCTTTCTAATTCTTGTTAATCATTCTTACTTCTAAACCCTAGCTTTTATGTTTATATAATTATTTATAGACTTAGGGCACTTATCCATATAATTACAATCAATAGGTATACTTTAATGCTAAAAATATATCTAATTCCGAGAGTTAATTAAAACATCCTCGCACAAGTAACCAACACTGTTAACCCTAACCTCGTCGGTTCCTCCTTGCTTGCCGATGTCGGTTCCCCTTAACCGATGACGCTTCGTATTTTCCACCAAGTTTCCATTGCATGCTAAACTGAAGTAATTGAGTTCCACAATTCAACAATATCCATGTTTTAAATCCAACATTGGGTTCAAAAAGGATCGTCATGTTTCCAAAGTGCAATTCTCACAACAATGTTTCTAAAAACTCATTCAAATCCTTGGAGTGTGTCCATGTCTCATAGGAGGAGGAATTTGCAATCAAAGTGTTCCAACTCAATAGGAGGTCAAAGGTAGGATACTTCATTCATGTATAATTCACTCAAGATCCATCGAAATAAGGTTCTTTGTCAATAAGGAGGTTTCTTGTCTCTCGAAATTTCACTCCTCTTTTATTCTCTCTCCCCCTCCCTCTCTCTCTAACATTCTATTTCTTCATTGGGAATGTACTTTTCACTCTTTCATCTTATTCACTTAAGTGACTTAATTTTGCATTATAAAATTCCATTTTCAAAAATAAGAAAAGGACTTAGTTTCATTCCTAGGGAATTTGAAAAGTCACATGGTGGTGAGATGAAAATTCACATGGTGGGGGTGAGGGGAGAGGAAGAGCCATTTTTGTAAGCTATAAATTAGAATGGATTCTCCATTCCAAATGGTTGGCAATTGTTGATTGTTGTAAGTTATTGGATTTCACTACTAATACAAGCAATAAAAGTTACTATTCTTCTATTTCCTTTTCTATGTTCTTCCATCCTCTCTACTTTCTAACTTTGCAAGCATTAGAAATTTGTGTCCTTGAGTGACGAATTCATATAACTTTGTGTCTCTAATTTTTAGTCTTACTATTGATTGCATGGTTGAATTATTCTAATTGAATGTGGACCTACTCTGGTTATTGTTGGTGAGAATCTGCTAGTTCTTACTCACAACATTAACCCTCTCTCCCTATTTCTCCTACTCCCCTTTACCTTTCTCCAAGATAATTCCTCCCTTATACACTATACAAGTAGTTTTCCACATGTTTAGTGGAGTATTCCTATGTGATCCTGGCCAATGACCACCCCACAATTTTAGTTAGTTTACATTCAATAATGGGAGCCTCCCCATACCCAAGAAGGAGGGGCTTAGCCCTATGACCATTGGTGAAAACCAATAATCTGCACTACAACAAATTATTTCACCAACACCTACATGTTCCATTGGGATCACTACTATAGCTATATATTTTCTTTGAAAGAAATAGTAGTGGTCGAGAGTGTCAATTTGTCTCCTAAAGTTAATTTTTCTTCTTGAAGCTTAACTACTATAGTTTATCTACTTTTATTTAATCCACATTTTACCAAGTCTCTTGTGATGAAAGTCTCAAATCAATTATCCATTTTACCACTCTTTTTTACGTGTTGATTGGGAAACCCAATCATATCCCATTATTTAACTTTTCTTACAAAATCCCCATTCTTCCTAAAAAGATTAGTTTCGAGATAACACTCTTTTATAAGGTGCAATTTTATGAGTACCTAAGTTTCATGGTTTGTAGGATCTCCTCTATAGTGGCTAGGTGTAATTTCTCGAGTTTTAGTCAATTTTCATACCCATTTGATCAATCTTTTGAATATTTATAGAGGAGGAACAATAAAAGAAAAAATAGTTAAATCTAGACAATAAAATAAAAATACAAAAAGGACCATTATTATGGTAAAAATTCAATCACAATCCTCAAAAAAGGTGATATCATTTAACATGCCCCTATCTTAGTTAAAATCCGAAACTCCACATTGGACTCATCGGTGATCCTAAGTTCCTTTGGGTACAATAGGTTTTCCTCACTAGGACATGAGGATATATATATATATATATATATATATATATATATATATATATATATCATCGATTGCCCCTTATTTTTCACACTAGTATCCAATCCTTGTAATAGGCTTATTGATCTTTAAGTGCAGTCCTATTAGAAAAGGAAGTTTTTCATAGGAAGGTAGAATCCTTTACTTTTATTAAATCTCATAGACTTACATGATATATCAAGTATACTTCACAAGTCGTTTAAGCCGAAACCTAAATATTTGTGTTTCTTCATTTCTTGATATCAAAAATATTTAATCATGCCTTCCAAGAAAGAAATGTTTTTCACCACGGTGATGTTTAGTTTTCCTCCCTTTCACATTATCACCTCTTATTGGAAGAATAGATTCTAAATATTTCCCATCCACTTTGCATATTTTTTCTTTATCTCTCTTCACACATGTTAGCTTTTGATGAGCATAAAGGTTTAAGGAAATTCCCTTATATCATCCCTACTTGAGTATTTTTACATCATTAGGTATTTATGATGCTCTCACATAATCATTGTTATCTTATTTCTCATATTTATCTCGGTCATATTTGAGATTCTAAGTGTCGTGATATGTTGATTCATTACCTACATGCTTGTTAAATTAGTTATTTTATTTCCTAATTATCACCTTATAGAAACTTACCGCAGTTTATCTTTATATACACCTAAATTTGCTAATTTATCATTGGATAATTTCAATATTGATTCAATCCCCAAATCATTATTTGTTCACTTATTATAAGCATACTTATTATATCTCTAATCAAATTGCAAGAATTTATCTCCTCATTACATTTCTAAGTTTCTCATAGAAAATATTGCATTAGTCGAAAGTAGTTTAGTCATCCTAATTTTGTACACAAAAATTGTAGCACCGTGTTTTCCTCTTGGACCAAACTACCAAACAAGAAGCAAAATAGCAAACACTTTGGTTTGAAAGTAACAATTTTGTTTAAGGACACTGATATTTATTTTCTCAATAAGATATATTTTATGGGACGATAATTATCCTATGGTTCATATTTAGTGCAATATTATATGTACGGAGCCCTGTGTGAGAAATTTAAATGAACTTAATTACTCACTGGCATGCACTTAGCACTCTCAAGAAGATATCACTCAAAAAGTATAAAAATATCTCTTAAATTTTTTCGAACTAGTAATGGACGTTAGGAAAAGACCCCACATAGGTTTTAAGTACTCGAACTAGGTTCTAGAGTCAATATTCGCAAACTAAATTTCAACAAAACCAAGTCAAGAAGAAGCAAAAAAAAGTTGTTACAAAGCATTATCAAGTGATTGGGTTATCAAATGTAGTAGCATCAATATAGATATTACATTTCTAGGTGGAGAACTATGAGCAATTTAAGTCCTCTTCATAGTAGTGCCAATATAGGTGGTGTAAGGATTGCACTTCAGCCAAAATAATAACCTTTTGGTAAGGTTTAGATTATTTTGGTTAATATATAGGGTTTTACACATTTGTAAGATTTAACATCTTATAGTGAAACATATTCCAATCAGTCTTAGTGGCATAAAAGCACCCATTAGCATGTTAGAGTAATAAAGATTACGACACGATGTATGTATTGATTAAATAAGGTAAGATGAAGTAAAGTAGTAAATATTGGAATGATGTCACCTATGTGTAAGAAATTGTAAAGTGGATGCCCTTAGTTGGGACAAAACAAATGGTAAAGAGTAGTGTCAAGCATCTTTCATTGTATAACAATATATGTGTAGCCTACATCCAACTCAATGTGCCACATGAACACACGTGTATAGAAAAAAGATATAGCATGGTATGTATCAATTTAACATGATAATTAAAGTGTAACATGAAAATTATAAGCATGCAATAAACAACCAAGTAAGAAAAATGAAATTATTTTTTGAATTTTTAGCATATTTGAATGTTTTTATATTTTAGACCCCCGAGGGCATAGATGAAAACATATGTGTGTGTGTGTGTGTGTGTGTGTGTGTGTGTGTGTGTGTGTGTGTGTGTGTGTGTGTGTGTGTGTGTGTGTGTGTGTGTGTGTGTGTGTGTGTGTGTGTGTGTGTGTGTGTTCGTGCGCGCACACGTGCGTGCGTGCAAAGTGAGGATCGGTGTGTAGCCTCTCCTCAATAGTCAAGTTGAACCTATAAATAGATTGTGTTATCAAGAAATGAGGAGGGGGAACTTAGATGCCCCCCATGTGAGCATCATAAGAACTAGAAAATGATTATGTTGGGTGAGAGCTCACTATTTTTAATTGTGACGAAAGGAAGCATGTAATCATAAATCAAGGGACAAGTGTCATGCGATACTTGTTGTATGAGTGTGTGTGTGTGTGTAGGGTAGTTGGGTCATAAGGAAATATGTTGTGTATGAGGTGAAACACACCTATGGGAAGATCGATATGTGCAAAGTGTACTATGAACCTTGTGTGATGACCTAGTCCTATATGGCAGACTATGAGACCTAGAGATACACCGAGAGTGAGTGATGGGAATTGAAGGTCAAGGAGACATATGTGGCTAGTAGCCACCGGTGAAAGTTTGAGACTAACACTAAGAGTGTGGAAAAAATCGTAAGAGGAGCATCACTAATCATAAAAGTGACTGTAATGGCAGGCAGGCTAGGAGTAATGATAACTAGGAAAATTGGTGCACTAGTGGTAGGGACCTATGAAGGATGAAATAAAATAGGTAATGGGGTCCAAGGTGGGATGCCTTGAACAATGATGACCTCGATGCTCATGTATGAATTTGAAATATTAATGTACAATAGATGGAATAACCCTAGTGTCATGTTGGCTAGATTTTATGCACAAAGCATAAAACTTAGGCGATCATGAGATAAGTCTCCCTCATTTAATAGTGAGGCTCCGTGTAAGGTGTTTATCAATTTGGTAAGGGTGAATCCTAATAACTATTTCAAGGGTTTTACTTTAATTTGCGCAGCTCGTGAACCACAATTGGGAAATTTGGCGCAAGTAAGCGGTTTATGATTGGAATATTTGTAGAAGGGGGAAAAGCAGTAAGGAAAGAAGAAAGGAAGATGTGTTGATTTAACCAATAGTTATCGAATTGGTATCATCCACACAAATTAAATAAACAAATAAAATCACAACATTCAGCAATAAGGAAAAATCAGCTTCTAACCTAGATCTAAGATAACACATAGTTTATCTAAAACCTCAAATAGAAGTGATGAGAAAAGCACCGTAGACACAAAGTTCTCTAGAAATCCACCTTTTATTTGATCCCCCAACTTTCACTAGAAATCACACCAAGGGTTTTAGCACAAAGTATGAAAACTCAAGAATGCTCGCTCAACAAATTCGGATAAACAAATTGTGATCATTTAACCCGTAGGCTCTTCCTCTATTTATAATACATAGTGGGAAATTACAAATAGAAATCTTTCAATGAATTTCCGCATGGGGAAGCAATGAAAAGGGAAGCAAGCGGCAGAATTTTCCCCTAGACTTTCTCTTTGCATGACATGCATGCTTTGCTGAAAATAGAACCTTCAATTTTACATGTCTACCACCTATTTCCAAGTAATTGACTTCTTCTAGTAACATGAAGGAATTTATTTTAAATCCAGATTACCCAAGTTTTACAATTTTAATTGATTACTCAATTGCTTTGTCAAAGAAAATAAGAAAAATAAGAAGAAAGAAAATAAGTTATTCCAGCCACAACACTCTTTGTTTTGTTCTTCTTCCATACTCTGCATGTTGATCCGATAGGAATTATAGATCTGCTTCATCTACTTTAACAATGAATGATATGAATCATGTAGCTTTTTGTGAACCCGAGAAACTCTTTCTTTTCCTTTGATTATCACAAAACTAGATCGACATCATCGTATATTTTTACCAACTTCTTCACTTGAATCTATTTTCTCTTAGTAGCTAAGCGTGATTAGTTTGCGGTGTGTTTCCTCTTACCTATCTTCCCATTGTATCCTTGAAGATTTTTCAATTATTCTCAAATATGTGCATCGGTGAAATGTTTTCCATAAACAATTCAGACAAAACTCATCACCTTTTATTTTTAATTGCATATGAGCAATTCTGAATTCTGAGAATGGCTCCGGGTGAATGCAGATATAAGTAGGCTTCACATGAGTTCAAACTGGAGACTGGAATCAACATGCATGGGCTTTTAGAGGGATCAACTGGAGATTTAGCATGCATTTTCATAGGCTGTGTTTGGAATAAAGGAAGCAAGATTTTAAAATTCCCGACAAAACCTAGTGAATTTTAACTTATTGCAAAAGTATTGCGTTGAACTTTGAAGGAAGAGAGCAATTTGTATTTCAACGACTTACATGGGAGATTTGTGTGAAAAATAGCAAGGAAGGCAACGTGAAAATTCAACCTGCCAGGAAGCTCCAATTTCCACACTTTTAACTTAAGTCATGGCGTTAAAACTCAACTTGGAAGGCAACTCCAAAAAGTGTGACTTGCATAAGTGAATTAGCTAACTTTTGTGTGAAAAACATGAGGGCAAGGCAAAGCATTAAAATTCAACCTACCAGAAGCTCCAATTTCCACACTTTTCACTTAAGTCATGGCATTAAATCTCAACTGGAAGGAAACTCTAATTTCCACACTTTTCATTTAAGTTATGGCATTAAATTCCAACATGGAAGGCAGCTCCAAAAGGTATGACTACATAAGTGAATTGGCTAATATTTGCGCAAATATAGAATAAATTTTCCATTTTTGGAAAGGGTTTGAGAAGATGTAGTAGAAAAAATTTGCAAGTGCCATAACTTTCTCTCTATGGCTCTGTTTTAGGTGTCATTTTTTCTAAAAGTGCATATTTTCTTGAGCTCTATGCATTGGTGGTAGTAATTTTCTTATTTTCATAAAATCCATTTGCATATTTTTGGGCCAAACAATCTCTTGCGCATCTCCTAAAGGAATCACGATCTCTAGTCACCTCCAAGAAGAGGTCAGCGGGAAGAATGAATAGGCTACGGGGATTTCCAAATGAAAATGAAGAAAACCAAAACACAGACAAAAAGAAATAAAAACAAAACCCGAAAGAAGTTCATGGGCAATTGCTCAAAAAATTTCTCCAATTAGCTTGAAAAAAATTCTCCCCTCCGGGTGAATGTTACGTAATAATAAGGATGGGGTGAAGTTATTTATATAACCTAAATCCTCCAATTTTAGCTCAATCTATTTTTAAAAGAACTTTATTTATTTAATATAAAAATAAATAAAATGCTTTCAGAAAAATTCTGGTAAAGGAATTGAGTGAGCTTCAACATGTGGGTATTTGGCGAATGTGGCTCTTATGACTCTCTGGGGATACCTTAGAGCAATGCAAGCAACTGCAAGCAAAACAAAACACAAAACACAACCCGTTACTTAAAAAGAACGAAAAATTTAAAATGGGCAGTCTAGATTTTAGGGTGAAATCTCAAGGACACCATGACCTTAAGCTAAGGAAGACCTAAGTTTATGTCACAATTCTTGATTTGGATGCTACAAACAATGGCATGCAAATAGTAAAAGGCCAAACTGTGATGGGAAGAGTTATACACCCATAAGAAGTAGGATACTTGTGTTTGATTTGAGATAATGGAAAGCTAATAACATGTAAGAGGGGAAGTGAACATGCATTATGTTTGAAAGTAGGATTAATCATGACATTATTGAGAGCTTGATTGTCAATGGATGCAACAATGTGAATCCTAGAAGATGTGAAAGAAGCATGGAAATCCACATCAATAAAAGAAATGGCTGGTGGTAGAGTAGTAGTCATACAATCCTTGCAATGCAAGGATTGTACGAGTAGATTATGGAGGTATCCATATCAATAAAGCATGGAAATATCATAAGCTCTTATAACCATGCATTGCTCTTATAATCTACTCGCACAATCCTTGCATTGCTCTAAGGTATCCACTCGTGAAATCCTCCATAAGCTCTTATAACCATGCATCACCATCCACTCGCATAATCCTTCTTTTGTTTTGAAATTTATTTTCCATCCATCCCCTTCATGGATTCGGATCTGGTAGTACCCACTTTGCAAATCAATCTTGCTAAAATATCAGGCTCCCACTAGCACATCCATCATATCATCCAATCTTGGAATTGGGAACCAATACTTAATTATGATCTTATTTATGACCTTCTTTGTCTATAACCATTCTCCAGTCTCCATAGTTTTTGGGAGTCAATAGTGTTGGAGTTGCACATGGACTCATGATTTCACTAACCTTTTCTGTATTAGATTTGTCACTTGTCTGTTCAAATATTCACTTTGTGTCGGACTCATCGATAGGTGCTTGGTTTAGAAGAGCCAATCACGGGATCAAATCAATATGGTTTTAAATATCTAGTTTCGGAGGTAACCCATTTGGTAGCTGATCTGGTATGAAATCTTTGTATTCGTTGAGTACCTTTTCCGTAACAACAAGTATATTAAAATCCTCTATTTCCACCTTCTTTGACATCAGTGCATAACACCAGCCAACTTCTTCCATTTCGTATAACAAACTCTTTTGTATCCAATAAGCCCTCACTCTTATCTTCTTCCTTGAAGGGTAACAAGACCACCTTTACACCATCCTTCCAAAAAGTATATGTATTTTTCCCTCCATCATGTGTAACCTTTCTATCATATTTCCAAGGCCTCCCCAGTAATATATGGCATGCATCCATTGGGATAACATCACACCACACCTCATCCTTATAGGTATTCACAATCAAAAAATTTATAAGGCATCTTTTATCTATGGTTACCTCATTCCCTTTCTTGAACCATGATATACGATAGGGATATGGGTGCTTCTCACATTTTAGATTGAGTTTATCAACCATCATAGTTGAAACCATATTTTCACAACTACCACCATCAATAATAATTTTACATACCTTTCCTCTAGAGGTGCATCTTGTTTGAAATATATTTGTTTGCAGCCACAAATCAGCACCAACAACATCATGTTCTTTCTCCTTCCTTGGGGAAATCATCGTCCTCCTTATCATGATGGTTTCACCCAAGTCTGCAGCAACCTCCATTTCTTCTTCCTCTTCAGCTTCAACCAGATTTACTCGTGGTTGTTCTCCTTGCCATCTATCTTGTGTAGGATAGTGTAGACACTCAAAAGCTCTGTGCCCCTCTTCACCACATCTGTAACATTTATATTACCTTTGGGGGCTATTCCAGCCCCGTCCTCCATTATAACCTCTCCCCCTCGAACCCCTTACCTCTTTGGTAGTTACCACAGATTTGACTAGAATCTTCATTCCCTTTTGCATTAGAGGATTCAACTTTTGTAGATTCAAATCTACCCCTGCCTCTCATTGGAGATGATGATGGCCCTCTCTTCACACCTCTTCTAAAATTATTCCTCTTGTTCTTTTCTTCTTCCTTTAATGTGAGTTGATAAGCATCATCCAGGCTATGGATCCGGAGCATACTCAGCTCATCTTGTATGGTGTAACTCAACCCATTTATATACCGTGTAGCCTTCTGTTCTTTAGACTCTCCCTGTTCCACCCTGATTGACAACTTGTAAAATTCATTGGTATACTCCTCAATGTTGAGATCCTTCTATCTTAGGTTTTGGAACCTTTGAAAGAGTGTCTAAGAATAATCTAGGAAGAAACTTTTCTTTCATCTTTAACATTTTATTCCAGTTTCGGATCTTGCCCTTTCCATTCCTTTGTCTTTCATTTTGTAGGTGATCCCACCAGATCAATGCATGTCCGAACAACTTAGTACATGCAAACTTAACCTTCTTATCCTCTGAAAGGGTTTTCCACTCAAAGAATATTTCCATGCGATTCAACTAGTCAATCAACTCCTCTGGTCATAACCCTCCACCATAATAAGGAACATTAATCTTGATGTCGTCATTCTTTCCCTCTAAATCCTGGATCAATCTCTCCTCAAATGGTCTCTCATTCACGATTTCTTCATCTCCTCCTTCATTCATTAATGGAGGTACTTCTTTAGTATCACTATCTAGGTCTGCATCCCCATTTGCATGTCTCCTTCTAAGGCGGGTAACTTCTCTTGTGAGCTCAACAACTTGTCTCTGTAGCTCCTACATATGCCTATTCATCGAGCATAACCTCCCCTCCTACGTCTAGCCATGATTATATAAAATAGAGGAAAAAATTACATAGAAAAATGTAATATGTTACCTTAACTATTTCCACAAGATCTAAATCCGGCTCTGATACCAATTGATGTGAATCCAACTACAAGAGGTTGAAATACCTCCAAAAAATACAAACAACTTTGCAAATAAAAACCAGGAGTTTCAAAATAGATTTCTTCTCATTCTGGAATCCACACTAATATTTTACATCATTATAATCCACCTTTTATTTCACATGTACTCTAAAAACCCTAAAATGCCAAAAAACCCTAAATTGCCAAAAAACCTTAAATTGCCAAAAAAACTTAAAATTCCAAAAATTACCTACTAGCAAAATAGCTTGGATTACCCCCGATTTTTTTTTGCCAAATATTCCTTCATAAATTAAGACTCACGTGAAATTTTGACTTATTCTAACAAGGACAACAAAAGTTATTAAAGTTCTAAGACCTAGTCAAAAGCGAAAAACAACGTTCGGAGCCAATTTCAGGCCACTAGATGAAGAAATTTGGGCCCAAAAATGTACCTAAATGGCCACAACCTTGCCGAAAAAGTTGACTCCAGCGTAGTACTAATGTATACCTACCACCATGTAAAATTTCAAGATGATCCTACAATCGGATCAAAAGTTATTGTCTCCGCAAGTTATACTCCCGCATCATCTTAGAATGGATTTTCTTATGATTTCTCTTAGTGTATGCTCATTAGGATCTTTGGGTGTCAAGTGTGCATGATCTCCTCCTTGATAATGGATGAATAACTAGCTTATATATGTGTTTTAGATCTAGAAAGTTCATATAAGATCAACTAGAAGTGTCCCAAAGGAATTTGAATTAAGAGAAGTTATGTTAGAGGGGAATAGATCAAAGTGAATGGGAAGAGCCACATTGTACGTATGTATGTTATGGCCCTTTCTAGGTGATTTGGTATGAGATGCATGTGCGAGTGCTTTGAAAACTGGGATTGTATTGTGTGAGGGTTTAGCTTGATTTTATGGACTAATATGACCGTTGTGTGAACAAATGAGTTGTGTGTGCAAGCAAGAATGAATGGGATATAACTAGGGATAGAATAATTGACCAAGTTAGACAAGTGTGGGCTAGTGCAAAAATGTTGTACAATTTGTGTTGTTGTAAGACATGAATTACTAAAATGAGTGTTTATAATAATATACTCTTCTTCTACTTCCTCTTTTTATTTTCCTCTTCTTCTAATGTAGGATTGACATTTGAAGTCCACACATAGACTTTTGTGCTTTGTTGTTGTTGTGTTGAAAAGAGGGCATCTCTTGATGACATGGGGAATCCATGGACTTCTTAGAAGCCTTGAACTCTGTCAATTTCTTCATATACCATTTCTTAGTTCTAAGGAGCATTGGTGTAGTGAGATCATCACTAATATCTTTCTCCTTCGTGACCAATCAATGATGGGATGGGAGTATGTTGAATAGACTTATCATATTTAGGTTCATACATATCATATTCATAATCACTTATACCTTTTGGAACTTGATGCAACTTGAAACTCGATTTTGTTTCATCATCCTTTCAAATGATCTTTTTCTTATTTTAAATTCATTGTAACAATCTTCCGAGTAAATCTTCAATGGTAGGAACATGAGAATATGAAGTTGACAATGAAGATTGCTAATCGATGAAATTATTGCTATCAAATGATGATCTATTGGAGAAATTGTGCATATTGAATGGAGCAATTGTCCTTTTGACATTTTGTGCATGAATACCGATCTAAAATGTAATTTCCAAAAGATATGGGAAATTGGATTCCTTGTACCTTTTGTTTCTACAAGTTCGGTGTAGGATATTCAATTGTCTACATATCCCAATCAAGATGAGTTTATCAATGCAATAAATTTGAAGTTTATAAGGGATTCCTTCAAATCCTAAAAGCGTGATGTAAGAAAAGATTTGAAATTGGATAAAGAAACTACCAAATTGCGTCACCAATTGTTTCGGTTATTAGGAAATCCTATTGGTGTGCATCCTTCCAACAATCTCATTATAGACATCATTTACCCTTTTGAAATGACTTTTTCTATTATCATAAATGAGATTAGTATAACTATCATAAATAGTCTCGGAGATATTTTGTCTTCCTTGACGACCGACCCAAATTCTGTAACTGTAATAGTATACATCAAATATGAAGCCATGTAAAATGGTTTGGTATTATCGAGCTAAGTGAGTTGTTTATTCAAATTTTCACAAATGATCTCTCCCCATCTTAACGCTTATTTTCCCTCACATATCAGATTGATGAAAATGCTCATCTAGCTATGAAATTCTCTAGTAGAAGGAAAACCAATAAGTCTGGCCAATATGGTAAAAATATATAATAAATCTTCAATGAAATCATTCCTATAAAGAGTTTTGGCTTTGTGTTGAAGGTCCTTTCTTTTTAGCTTTCAACCAAGACTTAGCAATCATGGTTTGATATTTGTTTGGTGTTAAATCAAACTCTCTTTGTGCCATCTCAACTGTCAATACCTTGACATGTGCAAGAGGAGTGATCCTAAGGGATAGGTTGATATGTTGAGCATCTAGTTAAGCAATGAATTGTCCTTGAGGATCCTTGATTCTTTGGTCTAAGGATCAAAGCAAGAAGCACACATTATTAATGTATCATCACATTGAACAAAAATAGGAAATCCACTTGTGTGAGCTTAGCCACTATTGAAAATCCTTTGTTCCAATGCGATTCTTTTGCCATCTTCCATCCTATTCTAGACTTGATTAGGTCTATATGTTTAATGTCATGATCCCCAATTTCAAGGACAATGGTTTCTATAGAAGAAATGCGTTCATACCCAACATCCCAAAATGTCATTTTGAAGGAATTAACTCAAAAAAATGATCAAGAGGGGATGAAGGTAAAATGGAAGAAATCACACCAATTCAAGGAAAATAGAAGTTCAAAAAAGAAAATACCCCAAAGTAAGACAAACGGTGATGAAAACACTTACAAAATCTACAAAAATGGAGCTCTTAGCTAGGTGACTATCATGTCCCTTTTTGAAGGTTGATTTTTGAAGACCTTAACCCATTCTTCTCCCCATGGGTCTAAGGAAGAAAGCAAGGGAAGATCTGGATTATATTTTTATTGTTGTTTAGGTAGTTATTTCATTTATTATCATGTATCCTATTGGGAAGCCTAGCACTCCAATAGAAGGACTTAAGTAGTTAGGAAATAAAGGTATTATGAGCATGTAGGCTCCAAATACCATTTAAATATTTAAAAGCACTTACCTTAAGGGGTCGGCCATCATTTTATATTGTAAAAAGCACTCCTTGTGGTTATATAAGGAGGTCGCTTGGCCATTATTGGATTATGCTTTTGGTGAATTTCATATCTTGGTGAAGGATTGCTAGTGAAACACCTTTTCCATCTCTCTCAAGGACAAAAACCCTTGATTGAGACCCTCCCAAGGACGAAAACCCTTGTGGAGAAGTTGGTGTGGACAAAACCCCACACTTCATTTGGTTCTCTACTCTTCATTGTTGGTTCTAACTGATTTATGCCCTAAGCGACTTGCTTGGGAGAGGGTTTTGGGTGATGTTGTTGATTTTTATGTGATCAATTGGCATGATTGGATTCCCCATAATTTATAAAGGTGAAATCTTCCATTGTTGAGTGTATTTGAGTGGTATTTTCAGTTCTGGAAATTATTATTTAAATCTGCAGTGGATGGTTGCATGATAAAATAAAATAGCACTTGTGGGTTCCTAAAAATCAGTTTTCTTGCATTTATTGATTGTTGGTCATTTATTATAAATTCTGAGCATCTTTCCTTAAAGTTTGAGTGAGATTTGTGCCTAGGAAAGTGTGTTTGACTTCTCCTAAGAGGTTACCACCTTAGGAGCAAAGTGTTGGCAGCGTGTGGAGGGTTCCAAAGTGAATTTTCAGTTATCTACAATCTGCCCTAGTTCTGATTTCAGTCCCTCACAACCATAGTTTGGTCATTTCCTAAGTCCCCTAAAAAGGGACATTACAACGACCCTGTTAGCACTTGAAATTTTGAATTTGGCCGGATGGAAAACGTGCAAGTGGTAAAGTAATAGTTAGGGCAACACCCAAAGTGGAGGCGGGCTGATCTCAAATCGTATTGGGGAAGATAAACAAATGAAATCAAAATGGGAACAACTTGGTTTTATACCCCCAAGGTTGAATCGATATTTTATGTGGCCGGCAAAACTTATTTAAAACATGTTTAATCGACTAACTTACATCGACGAGGAAGCGTGGAATTGTTCAACATGTTAGTGTGGGGTCAACTTTACTAATTGCCATTGTTTTAATGTCTTTGATCGGAGTTTTCGGGAAGGCTCAGAATGAGGGAACACTCCATCAATGTTTCTCATTACCTCTTTTGCTGATCAATGGCTAGTTTGATGTCAAATTGGCTAAGTTTCCCAGTCAGGGAACATAAAGAATAGAGGAACTACTATGTTAGTTCCCAATGAAGTTGACTTTTCGACTAACACTTAATCTTTCCAAATAGTCGGCCAATCAATTTTAATGGGAACGATGGAACAACAAGAAAAGTTCCGCTTGTTCCGTCAAAAGCCAATTTTGCCGACCAATTTTAAAACTAAGGAAAATGACTAAGTCCCAAAGGTGAAATTTTTCTAAAGAAGGCCATTGTAATACCCAAAACCAAAGTTTAAGTTTTTGAGTAAATTTTTTCAATTTTTCAATTTCATGACAACAGGGAAAACATAAAAAGTTCATACTCACATTACAAGTTTTATTTTGTACACCACAAAAAATGGAAAATATTGAAAAGGAAATGGTGAGACTTCGGTCCTTCTTGTCTTCGTATGTAGCTACCGTTATAGATTGTTGGACTCGATAACAAACATTATGAGTAGATCTCGGTGCCACCTAAAAATTGTCCTTGGCATTTTGTCATTTTAGCGTCCCTGGTTGTCAATAATGCATTACACGACCCGTCACCGATGGCGATAAGAGGTCGTTGTTTGACCACCTTCTTTCCCGCGGTCAAAATTGAACTTTGACTTTAAGAACATTGAAATCCCTCGAAAATGCGTCCATAAGGCAAACAAAAATTTATTTTATTTTTTGACAATTTTGATGACATAAAAAGAATAGTGACACAAGATTATGAATTTTGACTCTTTGACACATGCTTTATTAAAAATAGACAAACTAACTTTTGTTATATTTTGCTTTATTTTGAGGATGACAAAATACATTAAAACACCACCAAACAAAAACAAATAAAATAAAAAAGAAATCAAAATCGAATACTATACTTCATAAAATCACCCCCTTATCTGTTTTTGTATTAGAAAGCTTGATCCCTTGATGTATGCTTTAAAAGTTATAGGGACACCATTGTATACCAATTCGCCGATATAAACTTTTCCAATTAAAATGCACTACGTAATATTTTAACATAAAAATGTGGGTTACACATTGGCGTAAGTGTGCAGACATCCAACACAGGTCGAGGAGTTGCAGATTGTTACTACCTAATAATATCATAAGCAGTTACTACCTAATATTAAAAGCAGTTACTACCATAATATCATAAGCTAATCATAATATCATAAGCAGTTCGAGGAGTTGCACATTGGCGTTAAGTGTGCAGACATCCAACACAGGTCGAGGAGTTGCAGATTGTTGCATGTTCCAAGAGAAGTAGAAGACGAACATCTCCTTCACAAATAAAGCTCAATGCCCAAAACGATGAATGCAATGCGGATGACCATACAACTGAAAGAATGTTGATTGATTTGTCAATGGAACCGTCTAAGTACATGCTTGTTGCTCTGCCCCAAATCTGCCAATTCAGACTTCAAGTCGCTGGAACATGTCTATTTCAAATTGATTATGTTGGCGACCGAGCCATAGATGCTATACAACTCGCGCAGTCAGTAGCTATAAGTAGTCGGCGACAGAAAGAATACCGACAGACGTGGAGATATCCAATGGCTTGGCACACAAGAAGAGTGACGCAGGACTCATTTGGATATTCTCCGCTATGAAAATAATTCTCACATCAAATGGAAATGGAGGAGCGCAGATTTCTTGATAAACATAATCAATTGCTCATAAGTTTTGTAGAGCTTTTAGAAGTAACATATATGAATATTTAGATTGTACACACAATAAATTTGGATTAATTATTCACAACAAGAACCACTAATGGTCTCCTAGAGAGTCAACACTTTCAAACACTCATACATAATAATATCATAAGCAGTTACTACCAAAAAAATATCATAAGCAGTTACATTCTAACTATAGAATGTAACTTACCCAAGAATCTCTCTCTCACATCTTATTATTTTAATCAACTATTACAACACGTACAATATATTTCTAACAAAAATTATAAATAAATTCAACAAGAACAGTACGCAGCTATCTTATTGAGTTGGGTTAATAGGAATAAATAGGATGTGGGCTTAAAATAGAATACATTACTTCATTTGTTACTTGAGTGATGATCATGTAGGCGCCCTTCTATTGAATTACATTTTTGTCTTGTTCAATTCGTTTTATGGTATTAAACTCGGTTAGCCTAAAAGAACCCAAATATGACTTGTAATTGGAAAATTTGTTTAAAGTTCTTAGTGCAATCTATCAAAACACTTAACATATACACTTCTTACAAGAATAATTGAAACATATGCGAGTTTTCTCTTCTCACGCATCACGTTAGTGGTCTTGTATGTAGTACAAATCTTCACAAGTATGAGTGTTGTTGACTTAATTATTAAACATGATATCAAATATGATAGCTAAGTTTGCAGCATTATCAAGCTACATAATTTATACTAGTAAGTTAAAAAGAGTCATGACAATAAACATATTGTACTGGCCCAAATAAGTTGTGCTGCTATTTGAAGAACAAAGTTGCTTGAAATTCCAAGTGGATTCTCAAATAGTATCTTCATGATAAATTCATTAGTGTAGCATTAGTGTATTATTGTAAAGACCATTCAATACATCATGAAATTTGGAAATATCCATACCTTCTAGTCTAGTCTTGTCAGGGACACAGTATCATTTGAATTTTGTAATAAACTTATTTATGACATGAAGAGAGTGTATCCTTCCAAAGATATGTTTATTTGAATTTCAATGAATGATACTATTATCAAAATATCTTTGCTTTATTTTTAGATTTCCTAAATAAATGACTATTTTAATGTACATGTCAATAACATATGTAGTGAAAGGGTCCTTCTAAAATGTATAAACAATCAAAATACCTTGGATTTCATTTTGAGAATAGCCCTGATAACATGTTGATTGAAAATTATTTAAGCGAGAGGAGGGCTGAAAATTTGGGATCTCAACTGTAACAAAAAGTAACATATGGCCAGTCTGTAATGTCCCTTTTAGGGCTGAAAATGGAGAAAAGGGGTTCCCCAATAAATCTGATCTGAAAACACCTTCAAGTACACACAACAATAAAGTAGCTAAGAATAACTTAGAATGATTAACCAATTCAAAATCAGCAGTCTCCTAGGGCAGCGAACTGCCTATGAGATTCAAGTCCACTTTTCACTATGCAAATCAATGTAGAATGCCACGAAATAATTTATCTAGCCACAACAATATTTATACATCACAAATACATCAAAATATTGAAGAAATATCTGATTAGCACAATGGAAATTAATTATTTATAACAGCAGCAGTCCTGCCAAACCGAGGGCTAGGAAAAATAGTAAATCTCCACCAAAATTCACCAAAGTTCAGATTATGGCCTTATAAAATATGGAGATTCAGAATATAAAATCAGATTTGAAATTTGTGCCCTAGAAAGCACCAAACCAGCTTCAAACCCTAGTCACTCCCCTAGGGAAGAGCTCCAAAAATGATGTAAAGCCTTTGCAATCCTTCTTCTTGATGTCTCCAACTCAAAATGGAGGGTTTCCGTCCTCCACCAAGCCACAAGGAAGGTTTCGTCTTCCTTGGATGCCACACAAGAGGGTTTTCGTCCTCAAGTGGAAAGGTAGTGAGCAACTAGCCCAACAAACCAATTGTATATGAAAAATGTGCCAAAGAGGATGCAAATGAAGTCCTTAAGTCCCTTTTATCCTTCCTTCCTTGGCGCCAAAGGCCAAATAGAAGAGGACCGACCTCTTAAGCCTCACTTTATCTTTTAATTGCTTCTTTATTCTCTCCAAACCCAGCCGACTGTCCTCCTAAAGGAAAACACTTAAAAGAAAACATTAAATCTAATAAAAGAAAATTGAAATGAAATGCAATTCCTTTCCTTGTTCAATAATTCTTCTTTGCCACAAAAGGGAATGGCAAGAAGTCCATATTTAGGCCTCAATTCGAAAAAGGGGACATTATAGTCCTCCCTTCCCGAAATTGCTTGCCCTCAAGCAATTGCAAACTCATATGCCCAAGCATCATCATATCAAGGTAAAGGAACATGTTGTAGTGCTCCCATAATTTGGACCCTGTGCTTGTTAAATGAAGGAGCTTCAACCCAAACAAACTCAAACCTCTACTACTCCTTCCTTCATGGAAGTCTTCTCATCTTCTACTTTAAAAAAAAGTGACATCTACTTTCTTTGCATACTCAACTATACCAAAATCCCTGCACATTGATGTAGTTTCCATCATAAAGCAAGAAATGGATGAATAATCAGCTTGACTAGCTATCCCTCTTATTACAAGATGCAAATCAGATTGTGGAGGGGCTGAAAATAATTCTCCACAGTCATAATTCACATGGAATCTTATCCAAATTGGGACTATCAAATCTGATCTGTTTCTTCCTTTCAGCTGTAACCTCCTTCCCACATCAACCCATGATGGAATTCCCTTTGAAAATGCAAGTTTACCGCTGTTCATGGCTGCTAATGGCAATCCCAAATCTGATTTTTGCACATTCAGCCCTATAACCATGGCATAACAACTACCAAACTGAAATCTTATGGAAAAAGCAAATTCAAGAGTAGCATAGGGACTGAAAATTGTCTTACATGGGCTGGAAAATGAAGATCAACAAGCCTATGGTTGAAATCAGCAAACATATTAGCCCTTAACTCAACATTCTTGCATTCCTTCCTTGCCCCAACTTGGCGTGAAAATGGCTTTCAACAAGAAAGCTCCAATTTGCTCTTAATCCCTCAAGAGTTCCCCACATGGAGGTCATATTATGCATGCCTGGTACCAACCAAAAATTATCACCATGAAGCTTCTTACCCTTGCTAGCCTCTATGTATTGAATGCCCCAAAGATATGCTTCTTCCTTTTTCATGCTAGCCACGTTTGGAAGTATTGCCTTCTCTCCTTTATCATTGCATTTCAACATAAGATGTAAACAACACATACCAAAACTTATGCTCACCTCTTTTGGAAGGTTATTACCTTGCTGATTTGGGTTTTCAATTGTTGACTTGAAACTGCCCCACCGAATTTTCTCCCCATTGAGTTTGGATCGGTCCATAGAAGTGTGGATGAGTGGGTGTAGTGTCCAAGTACAACTCTAAATTTTTTCATAAGCAACACCAAAGATGTGGGGATGTTGGCTTTGCTCAATCTCCATGTGTAAACCCTCTTACCCATCATATTAAGAGGAAAGAGTGTCCCCAAATCTGCCTCTTTCTCGCTGCCCATGGAAGGTATGCACAGCCCCATGCATAATTTTGAAGAGGACAGCCCATCATAGCTGTAGTCTAACTCAAAATTCTTGGATATTATTGACATAGGAAGGGTGCAACAACTGTAATACTTGAAATCCCTTCCACACATCATATTAAACCCAAAAATCTTCATCAAAAATATCAACCTACAGCTGTCCAAGGAGAGAACTATCCATCCACAATGCAAATTTAGGAAGAGCATTTTACCTTGGCTGTAGCATCGTGTTGTCTCATGCAAAATTGGCATGATGGTGGTGGAAGACCATCTTGTATCCCATGCAAACACTATATCCTCTACTGTGGATGAGAAATGCATTTTTCTTGTGATTGCCAATTTTCTTATGGCTGCCATAAGGATGTAGACAGCAGTCCTCAAATTTGTATCAGCATCCTTCCAAAGGTTCCTGGATCCCAAGCTTCTAGGTGCAAACAACCTGAAATTTGCAAGGAAGAATTTATGTGCCCCTTGTCCCTCAATATATTCTTCCTCTTATCAAATTGATCTTGCTGCCCTCCATGATACAAATATGGCAGCGACATAGGAGGAATCAACAAATTTGAAATATGATGGTCATATCTAGGGCTGCCCACAAAGAGTTCCCTTCTTAGGGCTAAAGTAGCATCCTCTTCCCATTTGGTACCCTTCATCCTCACAAAGTTGTTAGAATATTTCTTATGACGACCAAAATGTAGCAATTCCTTAAGAAGATGATGAAATTGCTTACCATATGTTGCTGTCCTGAAATTTCCAGCGAGCTGAAAGTGATTGTAGTCACCCGGAAAAGCACTCTCTTCATCCACATGACCCCCAACAAGGTCACCCAAAAGTCTTGGTCCATTGACCCTATGCAATTCTGATTTGTCTCCATCCTTAGCATCATGAAGACTTCCCATTTGCCGTGATTTGCTTTGGAGCATCACATTTGCCCCAAGGTCATCCCTTTCAACAAATTGCCCATGACCATAAATCTGAAATGGCATGGTAGAAAGCAACAAATCTGAATTACTTTCATACCTCCGGTTGTCTTCATAGTGTTCATCTTTCTTCGCCATATGAGAATTTGTTGAAGCATTCTCATTTTGTTGATACATGTAAGGGACCACATCATGAATCTTGCCGGAATCATGAACATCACCAATTTGTCTTTCATTGCTTGTTGTCCGGGAGGTCCTAGCGAGCTGATCATCCTCCTTGTCCTTTGGCAATTGTGCTTCAACCTTCAACTTCTCTTCACCATCTTGTAAATCAGATTTTTCTTCTTTATTTTCTGTAACATGTCATCATTAGAAATCAATGAATCATCATGAAATATCAAAGGATTTATACCTTCCAACTCGTGCTTCATGATTTCCTCCTCTTCTCTAGGCTTGTGCTTCAAGATTTCATCAAACCCTTGGCCCTTCATACTGCTGTTCTGAAAATCAGTCAAGGGCTCATCCTTGGGAAGAGTGATGGGTGCTTCAATGGGCTGCTCCCTCTCAATGCCCAACAACTTCGATTGTTCTTCGTCATCCTTGATCATGATGGAGGGATTCTTTCCCTCTAGGGCTGGAACATCTTTCCCATTTTCCTTGGGTATAACTCGGGGTTTGGACCTTGGTCCCATTCCCACTCTACCATTCTTCAACCCTATGAACTCGGCGAGTGTCATGGCATCACGAATCTCACCCGGAAGAGTCTTGTACTCCTCATAGATGGTAGCAATGTTATGGCTCCCCAAATGTCGCGTTTCAAACTTTGGCATGGCTTCTTCCTTAGGGAGGAAGGTAGGCTGGAATGGCCTAGCAAGCAACTCCAAAATTGGACCCTAAGGGCTGCCTCACGCTATGAATTCCCGAAGAACTTCCTTCTCCATTGTGGTTCTGCATGGCCTGGATCAACTATGTCATCCTATTTGCCAATCTTTCTTGCCCTAGGGCAAGCCTCTCAACCCTAACATCATCAAAATGTATGTTTTCCATTTATCTGCTCTTTTGAATGAAACCCTCCAGGCTGGGAGGATAGATGCTCGATACCACTGTAATGTCCCTTTTAGGGCTGAAAATGGAGAAAAGGGGTTTACCAACTATCCCAATAAATCTGATCTGAAAACACCTTCAAGTACACACACAACAATCTGAAAGTAGCTAAGAATAACTTAGAATGATTAACCAATTCAAAATCAGCAGTCTCCTAGGGCAGATGAACTGCCTATGAGATTCGAGTCCACTTTTCACTATGCAAATCAATGTAGAATGCCACGAAATAATTTATCTAGCCATGACAATATTTATACATCACAAATACATCAAAAGATTGAAGAAATATCTGATTAGCATAAAGGAAATTAATTATTTATAAACAGCAGTCCCGCCAAACCGAGGGCTAGGAAAAATAGTAAATCTCCACCAAAATTCACCAAAGTTCAGATTACGGCCTTATAAATTATGAAGATTCAAAATATAAAATCAGATTTGAAATTTTGCCCTAGAAAGCACCAAACCAACTTCAAACCCTAGTCGCTCCCCTAAGGAAGAGCTCCAAAAATGATGTAAAGCCTTTGCAATCCTTCTTCTTGATGTCTCCAACTCAAAATGGAGGGTTTCCGTCCTCCACCAAGCCACAAGGAAGGTTTTCGTCCTCCTTGGATGCCACACAAGAGGGTTTTGTCCTCAAGTGGAAAGGTAGTGAGAAACTAGCCCAAAAACCAATTGTAGATGAAAAATGCGCCAAAGATAGGATGCAAATGAAGTCCTTAAGTTCCCTTTATATCCTTCCCTTGGCACCAAAGGCCAAATAGAAATGGACCGACCTCTTTAAGCTTCTTTTATCTTTTAATTTGCCTTTATGACTCTCCTAATCACAACTGACCTGCCTTATAAAGGGAAACACTAAAAGAAAACATTAAATCTAATAAAGAAAACTGAAATAAAAATGCAATTCCTTCCCTTGCTCAATCATGCTTCTTTGCCACGGAAAGGGAATGGCAAGAAGTCCATTTTAGGCCCTCAAAAAAAGGGGACATTACATAGTCTCCAGAGTAAAAAAGGTCCTATTAGGGCTCAACTAACTTGAGAGGACCTTAAGGTTGACAGCCTTTAAGAATCAAACAATTGGTTGAGGTTGTTTATGCTCTTCATTGGTAGAGATTATCTTGCTCTGACAAAGGGTTTTTGCACTCACACACACATGCACACACATTTACGCGCATGCACCCCATATGCACATTCACACATGCACACACTAACTTTGTACATATACATTTACTTAAAATACTGTAAGTTGGTTCTTCCACATACTTTTGTTCATACATACTTTCCTAACTAAAAATAATTGATGTCGTTATAAAATTCTTAATTTACTAACTTGAACATAAGAGGAATACAAATATTTGAATTTCATACTATACTTGATTATGGTCATTTTTAATATAGTTTATGGCTTTTTATTCACTAAAACACTCCTTGGTGTGGGAACAAAATTAGTTCGTGAAGTACCACATAGTGCAAGTTCATGAGAAACTAAGCATAAGATTACATTGTTGATAATGTGCCCATCTCAAACAAGGTGTACAGACTTTAACTTGTTTAATTGCCAACTTATACGAAACAAACCTGAAGCTAAGCATTATAATGTATCCCTGTCCACATGTAAATGCATTTTCTATGAATTTAGAAATAAGAGGAAAATCAGTTTTCCTCCAAACTTATTAGTCATGCATTCAAAGTGCTCATTTAGGATGGACAAAGATATGGAGTTCACTTATAATATGAAACAAAATTGTAATTGTAGGTTATGTGCTTACTAATACAATAATAATTGACTCAAATTTCACAATATGATACCACAAAAAATAGAGGGATAGAGAATAGGCTAGGAGGAGAGAATAGCCTTGAGTGCATCGTTGATATGGTGGTACTTAAATTTGAAGCCCAACTCTTGAGCTTTTTTGGCATCACTCTTTGTCCATCCAATATCTGCATGTATTTCATGTCATGTCAAAATCAGTTACTTCAATGGCTGTGTTGTATTTATATTATTTTTGGTGGGAGAAGATGGAGAAGCAGTTTACACATCCTTGAAATAGGCCGCATCAAATATGCAGGTTTTCTCCATACTTGGAATAAATCTGCACCATTGATGTGGGACATTTCAAAGGCTGGATAAGTAGCTCAGTGGATGGGTGCAGATACATACAACAGAAGCACCTTCTCCAAGAATTGTTTTTACTGCAAATGCCGGCACAGGAAGCCAAGATGGTCGCCCCATAATGTTTCCCAATGTATTACACATTTCAGCTAATTGCACTGGATTTGGTGCCGTACCATTGATTACTCCTGTCAAATAAAATGCAAGAGGATGGGGCAATTACAAAACCAATCAAAATACAAAATCTCATTTCATTAACAAAGAAAATTGTGTTAGGATGCATTGGAAAGAGGAATTTGATCTATCCTCTCTAAAATTTCTCTACCTTAGTCAGTCAAGCCTTAGATTATGAATATACCTTGATAAGCCGGGTTCGCGATTGCTTCAATTATGAGGTTCACCAAATCATCCCGATGAATCCACGAAAACCTGCACATAACTTGCAAACATGTTTTTCTACACTCAAAACATAGAAATAAAAACTGGGAAGAAGTCACTACTTCAAAAATAAAACCAAGTTTGAGAAGACCAAAATATTGCTTCCAATGATATATTAATTGTTTACATATGGAAACATATACAGTTACACTTTTATCTTCTTGTTATTATCCACAAGCTTGGCATTAGATACTTCAATTTTCATGACTGTCCATATGATCCATTAGAAAAGTTTAAAAGTAAAACTGATGTTTATTTGGTTTGTAGGTTGGTCATTTTGACTGGATTAGAATTATGAATTGTATGACTAGATTCATGAATTATGCTTCACCTATATCTGTTATGTAGTTTTGTAATTATTGCATATTGTCAGTCACGCTCAAAAGTGAGGGTTTTCTTGTAACTTGTACAACTATTTCTTTGAAATTTTATGTTGAATCTTAAATTTTGTCTACAGGAAAAGTGGATTATCCATACAAACTAATGATTACTACAATGTTAACTACTAACTGCTATAAAATTTCAACTTCTTAGTCATGGGTTGGTTCCTAAGAGAGGCCGAGATCAAGTTTAATAGCTTCAAGAGGGGCCATTCTCACCAATGATAGATGTGGGATCATAAACATATGACATCATGGGTTAAGTGAAGTAATGGAAGAGGCCATGAATGTTCCTTATCATGTAGTGCCTCTCTTGTTGTGTAGTGCTTTTGTTGGCTAGATTTTTTGTATAGCTGAAAACTTAGGCAGTCATGAGATAAATCTCCTCATTTACCGGTGAGGCTCCCGTGTCATATTTGTCAATAAAATATGTTAGTATCTATATGGGGGTTTTACTTTAATTATTCAGCTCATGAACCATAGTTGTATAACTTTGCAACAAGTAAGCAGCTGTTTAAAGAAATGAAATATTTAAAGAAGAAGGGAATAATAACACATAGGAAGAAATAGGGAAGATGTGCAACCCAATCAATAGATAGCAGAGTTGATTATATGCACATAGAAGAAACCAATAGATATCAACACACAAAATTATAAGCAAAGGCAACTTCAGATCTAGATCTAAAATAACACAAAGTTTATAAGTAGATCTGAGATTAAAAGCTAGAAACACAATGCACCGTGACACAAAGTTCTCCGAAAATCGACTCCTTTATATTCCTTTGTTTCAAGTGGCTATCAGGGGTTTCAGCACAAAGTCTGGAACACAAGAATGTTGCTTACAAATTCGATCCTTAACCCGAAGGTTCTTCTTCTACTTATAGAATGTAGAAGGGAAAATACAAGTTGGAAGCTTTTAGTGAACTGGCACATGTGGAAGTGGAAAGGAAACAACTGACAATCTCCCTCCTGGAATTCCTCTTTGCATGACATGCATGATTTGTAACTGAAAATAGAACCTTCTATTATATTTTGCATGTTTGCCACCTATCTCCAAGTAGTTGACTTCTTCAAGTAATGGCTTTTAAACCAATCACTTAAGTTGTATAATTTAATTGATCGCTCAATTACTTTGTCGGAGAAAATAAGAGAAAGAAGAAGAAAGAGGAAAGCTGCAGTCTTGCTCTTTTTCATATTTTGCATGCAGTTGATTCTTTTGCCCTTGATTCTCACCAAACTGGATCTGAAGCAGCTGGATTTGGAATTTTACTTATAGGGGTTACCTTCACCTTGTCTTCCCTTTTATCCTTGAAGCTTTTGCAGTTCTTCTCCAGTACATGCATCAGTGCAATGTTTGCTGTAAATAACTCATCATTTTTATTTTTAATTGCATATGAGCAATTAAAAATTCTGGAAAACACTTCGGGTGAATGCAAATTCAATGAAGGCTTCAATTGGAAGATTGGGAGCACATGCACAAGATCCTTGAAGGAATTTTCCATGCACTAACTTCTACACAGGTGTGTCAGAAACAAGAGGATGAATTTTTGCCGGAAGCTTTTGCAATTATGAGATCTGGATCGGATCGGATTTATGTCTCCGATGTCAAGCAAACACAGAAGTAATGTATGACTCTGTTAAGCTTTCTTTTTCATCCGCTTTGCCATGGCTGGAGCAATCTTTGTCTGAGCAACTCTTTTTCTCTTTATTCGGCCGGAATTCTTCACAATCGGTGCAGATCTGGAGATTTCTTCAGATTCGGAGGATATATTCAATGTATTGGACATTGATTTAAGCTTCCTTTCTCTTATAAAAGCACCTGTAATGAATTCCTGCAATTAATTCAGACAAAGATGGCAACCGGAACATGAACACTGGATTTTAATTATAAAAATCTGCATATATCAAGCCTGCTGCCCCAAAATTTGATGTTTCTGCTTTGCATGCAAAGCAAACATGAATTTTACCAACTTCACACAGCGAGCACCTGTATCACTTATGTAGACAATTATTTAGACACAAAGTAAGCTCCTTCAAACTATGCGCCAAAATTGGAAGCTTCCAGCATTAATTACACCTTCTGAGCAAAATTCCTCTCCAAATGGGGCGCACTTTTTGTCTGGGCTGCACTTCTCTGCTTTTGAATTAATTAATTCACCCTTATGGCAGCCCCTACTTATATAATCCTCATAATTCTATAATTAATTAATGCCTTTCCTATTCCTGGCAATTAATTAATTATTTAATAAGCTTTACTCTTCAAATGGGGCGCCTATTTTGTGCATGCTCATGGCTGCCATTAAATAAATTAAATTTATTTAATTTTAGACTTCTACTTCCATTAACTCAAGCCTCACAGTATGCTTTGACCTTAGCCACTGAAAATAGGAATTAATTAAATCAATTAATACTTAAAAAAATATTATTTCTCTCCCAAATGGGGCGCACTTTTTGACATGAAGGGGCTGCATTAAATAAATAATATTTATTTAATTTTAGAATGTCTAATTCCAACTTCCTTTGTCCACTTTCCCTTCGTTGACTTTTCCACAAGCCTGGGCGCCAAAATTGGAGAAGAAATTAATTAATTAATTGTTAAAGGCTGCCCTTCTTTCCCTAAAGGAGTCGTACTTTTTGACATGAGGAATTTCTATTTTTAAAAGTCAATTGACAATGGGATTATTTACCCTGCAAGGCAGCTCCGAAAATCCCATGATTCACTTAAGCTGTTTGACTTTCATAATGAGATTATTTACCCTTCAAGGCAGGTAATAAAATCTCATTAATGCCTTAAGTGACTTTTCTTTTATTCCACAATGGGAATTTTTACCCTGCAGGGCAGGTAATAAATTCCGCACGCCTCTTACCTCTAATTTTCCCATTGTGACTTAAGTCGTGTTGCTTTCATAGGAAAAAGTACCCTGCTAGGCAGGTACAAAATTCCCACCTGCCTGCTGCTTCCAAAAATCCCATGATTCACTTCAAACCCTCTTTTTCCAAAAATGCGGCTAGCCCAGAAAGAGGCTTTTTGTGCACGACTTCATCTTTTCCGAGAGAACCAGACCTTTGATGGTGAATTCCTTTTGGCACAATGTGCATAGGTGATCTCCAGATACTCGGGCAAAGAATCAAGCCAAACCGCAAAGGAATTGATCCAGAGAAATTTCACGAAAACGAAGCAGGGGAAAACACAAAAACACAAAACGTTGCCAGAAGTCACAAATAAAGCCCAGGATTCATTCCTGGTTAAAACCCTACTGGTATATGGGAATATTGACATGTAAGATCACAACAGGGTTAAATCGGAGCACAATTTGCCTCAAACGGGGCTCAAAATAATTAAATACAAATTTCCGTAGGCAAACCCCAACGATAGAATATAACAATTTTGGGCATCTGGGTATTTGGCGAAATTGGCTAATATGACTCTCTGGGAATATCTTGACACAATACAGACACTTTCTGGCAATTAAAACACAAAATGACCCATTATTTTAAAAGAATGAAATTTTTTAACATGGGGTAGTCTCAGATTTCAGGGTGAAATCTGGGGACACCAGCTTTCCCTTTTTGTTTCTTACTTGATGTAGTGTAATGTCCCCTTTTCCGAGGCATTACTAATATATCTGTTCATCTCTTTTATTTGCACTTTGTAATCCTTGGCATGCCTAGCACTACAAGTGGAAGTCTCTAGTTAGTTTAAAGATGTGCACATAGGTTAGTTACTTTTATTATTTAATTAGAAAATAATAAAATGCACATAGTCTTAACATATTAAATATGTTTTGGTGTCCCCAGATTTCACCCTGAAATCTGGGACTACCCCTTTAAAAATTCTTCGTTCTTTTTAAAGTAACAGGTCTTTTTGTGTTTTTATTGCCTGAAGTTGTCTCTATTACGTTTAGATATTCCCTGTGAATCATATGAGCCAATTTGAAAAATACCCAGATGCTAAAACTCATTTTATCCCTCCGCCAGGTTTTGTCTATGGGAATTTTATTTAATTATTTATTAAATAAATAAAGTTCCGTTTAATGTGAATTGTGTTGCAGTTGAACCCTGTTGAAGTTTTTCATGCCAGTATTCTCACATCTCAATAGGGTTTTCACCAGGAATGAATTCAGAGCAATTGTCTGCAACTTCTGGCAACGTTTTTCGTTTTTATTTATTTCTTTTTGCTTTTGTTTTTGGTTTTCTCCGTGGTTTGTCTGTTAAATTCCCCTTGATCCGTTCTGTACTCTGTATAGCTTGTTTAATTACCTGGAACGTCTGGAAGTCATCCATGGCCTCAACAAAGAAAGAAATTAATCACAGAGTGTTGACTTCTGACTAGAAAAGAAGAATTTAAGCAGAAAAAGCCTCTCCTAGGCAAGTCACACTTTTTGGGATAATAGATCTAAGCTGCTAATGGGAATTTTGGCAGTGGCAGGCAAGTGGGAATTTCTTGCCTGCATAGTAGGTTACTTTTTCCCATCAAGTCAAAGTCACTTAAGTTGCAATGGGAATTTCAGAGGAGGCTAGAAGATAGGAATTTCTTACCTGCAACAGGGTGAAAATTCCCATTATAAAGAAAAATCACTTAAAGCACCAGTGGAAATTTCTTACCTTCAATGCAAGGATAAAATTCCCATTATGAAAGTCAAATCACTTAAGTGAAAGATGGGATTTTTGGGGCTGCAGTGCAGGTTGGAAATTCCCATCACTTTGAATTTCTATTTTTAACAAATACCCTTGCCAAAAAGTGCGACCCACCTTGGCATTAATGCATGTAATTAATGTGATTTATTGATGGTGTTTCTAGCTAAGTTTGGCACCATAAATAGGAAGAAAGTAAATGCAAGTGGATGAGCTAAAGAGAAGTCAAGGATGCATGCTAAAAAAAAAATATTAAAAATAATCAGAAGCGTGCAGAATTGGCGCCCAAATTGGATGAAGAGGCATGACTTTTAACTAACTAAATTGCGAGAAATAGGAAAGGGCAATTATAAAAAATAGCATGCGAGATGACTATATAAACATAGGACACCATAAGGGAGAAGCAATTAATTCTTTTTGATGAAGTTTGCAGCCCGGATAGGTTTTAGTGCCAAGGGAAGGAGGATTTCGCATTAAAGAGTGTTTTCCATTGCCGGGAAGCTTCCAGTTTTGGCACATAGGGTTGGAATAGCCTGATTTTTGTTATTTTGATTGTCTACATGATGGTATAAGTGCCCAGGTGAATTAAATAATATTTTTTCTTGCTTTGCATGTAAGCAAAGCCTCTAATTTTAGGGCTGCAAACTTTATATGCAGATTTTAGTGATAAAAATCAAGTATTCATGCCATGGACTCCAACTTTGTCTGAATTCATTGCAGGTATTCAACACACATGCTCATATTAGTGAAAGGAAGTTCAAATCAATGTTAGATATATTGAATCTCTTCCGAATCGAAGAAGAAATTGCCATATCTGCACAAATTGATCCAATTACAAGGGATTCCAACAAAATTAAAAGAAAAAGAGCTCAGACAAAGATTGTTCTAGCCATGAGGAAGCATGATGAAAGAGAAGGATCAGTTGAATCATGCATAGCTTCCAGAGTTGCTGACATCAATGATACAAACATAGACCCTGAACCCATCACTGATTTAATTGACAGATCCAGAGCCGGAAGGACATCTCTCATTCGGGCAATTAAAAGTAGCGGGATTATTCAAGCTTCAGCGTTTACCATGGCAGAAATTGGAACTCCGAGCCCTGAAGATGGTAAAATTAAGCTATGATCTAAAAATCCAAAACCCGACTCTTCCTCTAAAACCTTTTCTAACAAAGTGAAAATTCAAAGGTTCGACGAATGCGGTCGTCTTGAAAGATGCATTTAAGAGTCGTTCAAATTCAGAACGATCCCAACCACCTCAAAATACACACCTCTAGGGGAGTCTAATAGTTCTATCTTTGACAAACTCATAGCTGCTCACATGATAAAACTCACTCCAATCCGACTTGTCGATGATTTGGTCCTAAAGCGTCCCGGTATCAAGAAGACGATTATTGCAAATACCACGAGGTTCGGGGACATGAAATTGATAGGACGTTGTTCTTGTAGAAACATCCTCCAAGATGTTATCAACTGGGGTGATCTACAACTATACAATCCCAATGCACCTCCTAATCAAGCCATAGATGTATTTAAACAACCTTTTCCAAATCATCCCCTAACCAATAACACAACTTAGACTAATGCCATAGGATCTCAAAATCCTACCTGGTCACATTATTAATACCGTCAATCAGATTTCACCTTCAGAGAATCCTAGATCCACCACACTATGTAATTCTAGGACTAAAACACTAATCAAACAAGTAGACTCTTTCAATCTCCTTCTTGGTGAGGCCTCGAACCCACCTATATCACCTCTAACCCCGCTATCTCTCGCCATCAGCACCCCGATCTTATCTCTTAGGGATCACAAGAAGACAAACTCCTTATGGAAATCATTAGTTCCCCCTCCAAAGATAAGATCCCTCATTATCAAGTCAAAAACCTTGGTAGTCCTTTACAAAAAGAAACAAGTCACCCACATAAGAAATTGGGACCCCAACAAAGCAATCATAAACCGAATGTACCTAAGAACACAATATTGCTACCCTCCATCCTAGGGCCACATCCCTCACTGAAATTTCCAATCACCATTTTGGAATCCAAACCCATTCTTAAACTCAGTACCTAAACGCGTTGCTGCGAAGATACGTTTCCCGTGTCTTACACTCCTAAACCATCCAATAAAACTCAAATCCGTGCAACCTCATCACCACCTCAACAAGCTCCATCAGGATACAATACCACAATTCTTGAAAATCTTGTTCAATCATTAATCGTATCACTACCGCTTGTTAAGCCCTCTAATCCACCGGGGTGGAAACCTACCTGGTACGAATATGATGTAGTTTGTGCTTATAATAGAATGCAAGGACATCATACCAAGAATTGTAAATCCCTTCAAGCCATAATACGGAGCCTTTCTAAGAAAGGTCTCCTCCCGAAAGATAAAGACCATCTTAGTCCACCTATCAATCCCAAAACAAAAAAATCAAAACACCATGTCAAACCTATCCCTAAAACCCTTGAGCCTGAAAATCTTAACATAGACTCCTCCAACGAGACCCCCTTCTTCCAAATCGATATTGTCCACATAGCTACGAGAGCCCGTGCCCATGATTTGAAAGCCTAGAATCAAGATAGGCCCAAAATCTCTATCTCCACAACTCCCCGACTCACACAATCCATCACCCCTAAAGCGAAGGTCTCCATCCTTGCAGCCCCTCAGACTCAATCTACAACATCTATACAAAATACCATTCTCAAACAGTTACATCAAGAACCTGTCAAGATATCCCTTTATGAACTTATTCAAAACTCCCCTCAACATCAACAAGCTATGATAAAAGCCCTTTAAGCCATCTTGGTACCATCAGATGAGCCCCAACCATTTTCTAACCTCATCAGTGCCCTAAAAATGTCTGCGCCGCCATCATGTTTGATGATTCCAAGACCCCACCACTATAGTCGGAGGACCATGACCTCCCCCTGTTCGTCACCGCCCAAATCAATGATACTCTTGTTAAAAGAGTTATGATTGACAATGGCACCAACATCAACATAATCTCATCTCATGCTTTCAAACAACTTCAATTACTTGATACCATTATAGCCTAATCACCCACCATCCTACGTGCTTTTAATGATACCGTCGCTCCCACTTTGGGCACAATAATCTTGCCTATCAAAATAGGTGTGAAAGTCCTCCATGAACTCTTCTACCTTGTTGAAGGCGAGTTCCAATACAATTTACGGTTAGGTCGTCCTTGGATCCACGCTATGCATTGTGTCCCTTCCACCTTGCACAGTGTTTGAAATACGAACATGAAGGTAAAACCTTTATGGTTCCTGCTGACCCTAACTCGTTCAAATCTTGTCATATAAACTATAGGACAAATGACGTGTTGCTTCCCTTCTGAGAACACCACCTCTTGAATCAAGCCTCCATGAGTCCCTTTGTCCCTACATCCAAATTACAGACGATCATTCCTTCAAAATTATAATGCAACACCTCTCATTGGGGGAGTATCGAATCCTAGCTCTTAATACACTCCCTACACCAAAAACATATGGGAGACCGATAAACAACCTCTCTATGAACCTAACGTGGAAATGTCATTTCCTTCGGTCCTCCTTTTCTTCGAACACAACTCATTTATGGAAGTATTGATCGCCCCTCTTCATATCTTGGTAATCAACCACACACCAAACCTTTCACCTTAGACTTTTCATTCTTAGATAAGCCTCAGTTTTCCCGAACCTACCTTCACCATTGCGTGTGGAAGGGTTTTGGTTTGGGTAGGTATGAGCAAGGCCCACATGATCTGCCTTTTGAAAATCTAAAGAAACCACCACGAAAAACATGGACTCGGCCTCACAATCCCATCTTCAAATCCACCACTACCAACACCAGAATCTAAACTACCCTCTTCATTATCGTTAGGCGTACCCTATCATATCGATGACACCATATATATATCCCTTGAGACTTTTTTTTAATCAATGCAATCACACTAGGACCGCTGACTTACCAAGTTAACGGCAAGACCGAGTTCCTCCCCTTAACATTACCTAACATGATAGAAGAGGAATCTACCACCATCGATATACTCCTTTGTCACGATCACGATGACAAGGCCATCCTAAACTATATGGGTGTTAAGGATCACTATCTCTAAAAATCCTTACTCCCGACATGTCTACAGGTCCTCAATGAATCCATCGTCGACGTTAATATAGGCACACCACAAGAACGACACGGTCAAAATCAGTCAATCTTTGGACCCACAGAGCTCCGTGAGTTCACCACATTCTTATCCAATCATAGTCAAGCCTTCACATGGTTTTACTGATGACATGCCAGTATAGACCCCAACATCATTATCCACAATATTGTCACTATCCCCAATGCCAAGAAACGGTGAAATAGAAGCTTCAAGAATTGCACCCCATGTTGTCTTATTGGTCAAAGAAGAACTTCAGCATCTTCTTTCAACCAACTTCATACTACCCATCGATTATCCTCAATGGATTTATAACATCGTTCAAGTAACCAAGACCTTTGGTAAATTGCATATCTATATCGATTTTCGAGACCTTAACCTACCTTGTCCAAAAGACGATTTTCCCTACCCAACATTGATCAACTTGTCGATCTAACGACAGGACATGAGATGTTGTCTCTTATGGATGGTTTCTCTAGTGATAATCAAATTCTCATCGCACCGGAGGATCGACATAAGACATCTTTTATCACCCATGTGGGAACCTTCTACTATAGAGTAATGCCCTTTGGCTTGAAAAATGCAAGTGCGATTTATCAACGCGCCATGACATATATCTTTCACGACCTCATCCATAAAACTATATAAAACTATGTAGATGATCTCTTAGGAAAATCTAAACACCGAAAATACCATCTTATTGTCCTCGACATAATATTTTCCCGTCTAATACAATTTTTCCTTCGACTTAACCTTGCTAAATGTGCATTTGGGGTCCTCACATGAAAACTCTTGGGATTTACGGTATCTATCAGGGGAATTGAAGTCGACTCCACTGAAGTCAAAACCATTATCGAAATGCCTCCTCCATTTAATCTTAAATAACTCCGTAGCCTCCAAGGGAAGCTTCAGTCTATCCATCGCTTTATTTCTCAGTTATTGGATCGGTGTCAGCCCTTCCACCGCCCTCTTAGAAAGGACATCCAATTTAAGTGGGACAATGACTTTCAGTGAGGATTTCAACGCCCTCAAACAATACCTCTTATCACCACCAATTCTCACACCTCCACGCGAGGAGCCTTTCTATTTGTATATCTCCACTAGTGATCATGCCCTGAGAGCCATGCTAGCACATTGGGACAAACAAGGTAGGAGCAAGCCGTTTATTATATAAGCCATACCCTTCACAATTACGAAAGTCCATTATTGAAGTAGAAAAGTTGTGTCGTGCATTTGACTTTCAGAACTTCCAAACTTCGTAGTTATCTACTCAATCACAAAAACTATGTAGTCACAAACATTAATCCACTCAAATCCATGCAATCTAAACCGTATCTGAACGATCGTATAACAGATGGCTCATCCTCATGGTAGAGTTTGATCTTGATTTCATCTCTCAAAAATCCATCAAGGGACATATCATTCCTAATCAGCTCGCATGAAGCTCCCCTTGTCACTAATCAACTCCCTTATGAATAGTTTCCTAAAGAATCCAATAACACTCTCAATCACGACAACACTCCTCTCAAAATGACCTTGTTTTTCGATGGGTCTAAATGTAGACAAAGGGGGTTCGGAATAGTCATAATACCTCCTTGGGGAACTACTATTCCGTTATCCTTCAAACTAAATTTCAATTGCACAAACAACATGGCGGAATATGAAGCCCTCATCATGGGTCTACAAACCACCGCATTTTTGGGCGTAGAAATCCTTGACATCTATGGTGATTCCTAGATTGTCATCAATCAAATCAAAGGAACATATAAATGTAAAAACGAAATCTTGCAAAAATATAAAGCCATCGTCGACGATCTCCACGAAACTCTTCGACCATTAGAGATACAAACTACTATTGCATCCCTCGCGTCTCTTATCCCTCTATCACCATACGATTCCAAACTCTTCATCATTGTACACAAACTTGATCAACCATCTTATACCAACATTGATCTTCCCACTATCAATCATATAGAAGATAGTCAATCTAAACATGATACACTCAAATATATGACTATTTCTCTCAAAGCAAAATACCCACGGATCTATCCAGAAATGGTAAAAGATCCTTCCAACAACGCACATTCTGTTATGTCATACTAGGGGGTATCCTTTATAAAAGAGGGTTTGATGGCCTTCTCCTCCGATGTCTTAAATTTCCAGAGGCTCATTGAGCTATCCAAGAAGTCCACAACGGAGTATGCGGCGAACACTTTAACGGATTAGCCATTGTTAAACGAATCTGCGGATGGGCTACTATTGGCTTACGCTTAACCGAGATTGTTGTGACTATGTCAAGAAATGCATCAAATGTCAACAACACTCCAATCTTACACACATCCCAGTCATGCTCTTCAACCAACTCAAGATCTATGGCCTTTTTCATAATGGGGACTTGACCTCATTGGCCTTATTAACCCTCGATCTTCTCAAAGACATAATTCCATTATCACAACCATTGAATATTTCACAAAATGGGTGGAAGCTATCCCTCTTATCTCCACTAAAGCGAGTTAGATCGTTGATTTCATTCATAATCAAACATTTGTCGCTTTGGCATCCCTGCATAAAATTATCATGATAATGGTAAATCATTCAAAAATAAGAAAGTTCAAAACTTTGCGACACTTACAATATCAAACTTAGCTTTTCCACTCCATATTATCCACAAGCTAATGGCTAAGCCAAAGCATCTAATAAAACCCTCAATAAAATCCTTATCAAAACGATTGACCAAGTTGGTAGAGATTGGCACCTTAAAATCCCTTTGTATTATGGTCCTATTGGACCAATATTTGCACTCCTACGGGTGCTACTCCTTTCTCTCTAGTCTACGGCACTAAAGTTGTTCTTCCCATCGAAGCCCAAATTCCATCCCTACGTGTTTCTCTTAAATATTTCATCCTCGAAGAAGAATATCGTCAAGAACGTTTATCACAACTTGAATTATTAGACAAATGCCAACTAATTGGCCTTAAACACATCAACATCTATCAAGAACGAATCAAACGAGCATATAATAAACATCTCAAAGAACACAAATTTAATGTTGGTGATCTTGTCCTTAAAGAAAATCAACACATCACGAATATGGAAAGAGTAAACGTGGAAAGTTTTCTCCAAACTGGCTTGGACCTTACATCATCACTCTCAAATATCGATTAGCCTCCCTTGATGGTAAACTTGAAAAAGAGCCTCTCAATGCCTTGCACTTGTGGCCTTTCTACTGTTAACATATCTATATACAAGACCTTAGTCCAACTAATGTCCGCCATTCTCAAACACAACACCAATCCACCCTACATACATAGTGGTTTGGAGTTACGTGGTCTTAGTTAGTATACCCAATATGACCTTAAATATAGGCACCACGCCCTTGCTCATAGCAGAATCCACATGGACAAGCCCCTTTTTCAAAGTAAAAGGGACCTCGCAATCATTACTCCCCCACTTCACCCTATCTATCAAAAGACATGCTAAGGATACACATGCTATCTTGTATACTAAACCCACCCTCCTCAAGATGCTCTTCTTAGGCCCACCCTTAGCTAAAACAATAAAATTACTATGGGATGAAAAACATATAGACTGCTCCCTCAAAGGACAACTATAAAAATATACTAGCCATCACCATCAAAATCAAAATATCATCGTAGACCACTCCCTCGAAGGATGGCTACCCAAATCTCAAATACATATGGAGACAATTCAAAGATTTCTATATTGATGAGCTTTCTAAAAACATGTTTAAATTTTTTTATCATCCTCGGAAAGCTTCTCGCATGAATCAACTTTCCCTTAAAAAGATGCAAGCTTCTGTATTGATCAGCTCACACACTATCAAAATAAAATCTGAGGTACAACCTAGAACCTCTAAGGAGTGTAGAGTTCCTTGTAACTCCCAATCCATGTCCACAAATTAAATAATCTATTTCATCACATTCTAAATCCATCAAACAACCTTAGAATGGACTAACTATTGTTAATTATATGTTGCGTAGTTACTGGGTTGCAAGTGCATTATATCAAAATCACCATCACATACGTAAAAATATTTAATCAAATAAACAATAAAACACATTTCAACCATCACCATATATGAGCTATATAAAGGGTCCGCTCGGTTCATTTGTGCATCATCATCATAGGAATTATATACTTCTTTTTGGAAATTGGAGCATTGAGCTCTCATTTTCACTCTTCGAACTAAAACGTTCATTGGATCCTATTAGGGACAAAAACCTCAATGGTCACAACACTTGGGGATGAAAAACCTCATATGTTGCATTGGTGGCTTCATCCAGGAATCACATTTGGGCTTCAAAATTCAAAATTTCAAACCGGCAAGGGTTTCTAACAAGTCTGCTAGGGCACAAATTCCAGTTAGGGAACCTCTTTTTGGGGATGACACAATCATTTCCATATTTATCTACCCATTTGGAGATTTCAGTATCACTTTTCAGTGGGTTTTTGTGGTTGGAAAAATATGATTCTAATTTTATTGGATAGCTACTATTTTTGTGATCATTTTGAGCTATCATTTGCATTTTTCTCCAAGTATTTATGAAGATATGGAATTTTGAAGTTTCAACTGTTTTTGAGCATTAATTAATTCTAGTAGTCTGTAATTTATGGTTGAAGCATTTATTTTGCATGACTTCATCAAGGGTTTCATGTTGTTGATGAATTTTCGAAAATTTGTGTGTGGAAAAGGCAAAAATCTGAATTTACCCTAGGTCACTTAGGGTTTGGTGGACCTAAAACAGGTCGCTGCCCTAATTCTTGCATAAAATCAGATTGTTGTCATAAAAATCAGATTCTCTACATGTGGTTGTCATCATTTCCGGCAATGTTCCATTAGGTTTTGGGAAAATCCAAATTCCTCAAATTTGAGCCTGAAAGGGACATTACAGTGGAAAATAAGATCTGGAAACTCTCATTGAGATATCCTCTTGATCATAGGATGCCTTGATGGAATAAGGGTAGGAGATTGAACCTTTGAGATGACTTGATTTGCAAGCTGCGATCCTTATGCTCTGATACATATTGATTTGAGCACAATTACAACAATGAGAGAGACACAAAGAGATACTTGCAGCTATACATGTTGTACATTTATTGTATTTAGTATTTATAGGTACAATGACATACATATAAGCTTCTAAGAGAAGAAAGAGAAAATGAAGCTTCTAGAAGCAGACACTTATACAGTAAGATTCTAGAACAAGGAAGCTTTTACAGGAAGATATAGATAGAGATACATGTAAATAACAAGAATATATTTGCATGAATATACAGTAAAAATAAGATAAAGCCCATGTGACAGTTTCTCATCAAGAAGCCAAAAATACAAACAACATAATAGAAGCCAAACAATAAAATCATAAAATATTAATCTTCAACTAGGCTCCCCTACTAAAAAGATTTGTTGGATTAGGGCAGATAGAGCCCTGGAAAGATGGGAACCCTATAAGAGATGAAGTTAATTTTAGTTTTTATGGGGCTTTGGAAGGTAACCCGAGGGAGGCCAGAGAAGGCGATTTATTCTGTGATAAGAAAGACTAGCTTATGAAGGTGAAACAATTGGTTCAATCTAGGGCCTCAAGATAGCTCTTTCCCTAAACTATACTAACAATGCATCATTGTTGAAGGAGATTCCTTGTTGGTAATCCAAGTAACGAAGAGTGGACAGGTGCCAAATCAGAATTTGAATGGATTAATAACTAATCGCATAATGTCCTTAAACACTGAAGCTCAATACAAAGATAACTAGGGTTTCCATGCATTTTCTTTAATGGCATGATACACAAGCATACATAGAATAGTAGAATAAAGAGCTTTATGTCTGTGAAGGTAACTCCATTACCAGCTATGATTTACAGTCCAATATTACTTTGTTCTTATCATCAAGTGGTATTATTCGGATGGTCACCGTGGTTGAAGATAACCAATAATTAGCATTAGTACCCTTTATTAGTATACTAAATACTCAATTACTCCCTACAAAAATTTCTTTCAGCAATCACTACTTGGGGAAAACAAGCCTTCGGATTTACTTACCAATATGAGTGTATCGAGAGGCCCTCTATGGTTCACGAGCCGGTCTTGAGATGTGTCAAAGGGCCTTGGCCCTTGATTAAGGACATTTTAGGACCCGGATGATTATGACTAGGCAATTAAGAAGGGAATTTTTCTAGAAACAAATATTACCCCTTAATCTTAATATCATATTTTATGGGCAGAAACTGGAAAATTAAATCCATCACCTCTAGTGATGTCATTTCATCTGTTGCTGCAATGATGATCGGGTAAGCCTCAAATTCATAAATTCATTTGTTTTACAAGAACTTGTCACATCCTCTACTCTTTTACAATCCTCTATTCTATGCAAATTTAATAAGGTTCAGCTCTACAAATAGAGCATCCAGAGGAAGCATAAATGTCACGAAATGTTGGGGCTTACAGAGGCAAATACATTCTGAAATTCATTTTCAGGTCCTCATCGGCTGAGGAAATGGTGGATTTTTCAGGAATATTTTTGGTCCCAAGCATTAAGAACACAAGGAAGAGTATAATAGGAACCCATAATCACTGATGTATTCAGGAATATCTAGGAGGAGAAAACAAATGATCAATTTCTCAAAAGTAGTTGGGTTCTAAAAAATGTTTCAGACGATGCGAGAGACGGGAAGAAAATTGGAGTCAAAATAAGGAAGAAGTTGCATCAAATTTTGAACATGTTGGCTAGATTTTCTGCATAGCATCAAACCTAGGCAGTCATGAGATAAATCTCCCTCATTTAACCGGTGAGGCTCCCGTGTCAGATTTGTCAATATAAATGTGTTTTTATCTATCAGGGGTTTTACTTTAACAACTTAGTTCATGAACCATAACTAAGAAGTTCTGCAGCAAGTAAGCAGCTGTTTAAGAAAGGAAAATTACAGAAGAAGGAAGTAAAGGAATTACAGAGAAGAAATGAGGAAGATGTGCATCCCAATTAGTAGATTGCAGAGCTAATTGCATGCACATAGAAGAAACTCAAATAGATTTGAACACACAGAATTATAAAGCAAAGGCAGCTCTAGATCTAGATCTAAAATAACACAAAGTCTATTAAGAGATCTAAGATTTAGAAGCAAGAAACAAAATACACCGTGACACAAAGTTCTCCGGAAACCTGCTTCTTTGTATTCCTCTGCAACAAGTGGCTCTCAGGGGTTCAGCACAAAGTCTAGAACACAAGATTGCTTCTTACAAATTCTGATCGATGATTAACCCGTAGGTTCTTCTCCTACTTATAGAATGTAGGAGGGAAAGTACAAATAGAAGACTCAAACTGAACTAAAGTATGAACAACAAGTAAAGATGACATTTGGCAATCATCCTCAACTAACTTCTTCTTAAGTGACACATGTATCACTTAACTAATAGAAAGGTTCCACATGACTTCGAGTAATGGTTGCAAAACCAATAACTTAGAAGTTTACAATTTCATCCGGGAACATAGAAAATAGAAGAAGAAAGAAATAGAAGAAGTCATGCCAGCTGTAACATCTACATCTTCTTCTTGTTCTGATATCTGATATACTTGTCGAACATATAGTTCAGCATCTTTCCATCTGTTTTAGCTACTGCTTCCTTTTCTGTCCTGAATTGCAGCAATCCTTCATTCAACACTTTGCTGCATGCTTCCACTTCTTCCAAACTTGGCCCAAATCTCGCAATGTCTGCCTGCAGTGTCACCAGCCTACTGATAGAGTTCATCGTGAAAGGCTTGGTGGCTTTATCAATCCTCTTTTGCACCATCAGAAGAGAACCCTCCAGAGAATCATGCACCTCGTTAGAAACAATCCGCACGTATGAAGTAATACCTCCATCCACTCTTTCCTCAGTGAAAGAAATAACACTATCCGGCAAATCTGATGTTCTGCTCTCAAGTGCCTGCATCCTCTTCAGCAAAACTCTGCAGATCTCCAAACGGAAAGATACTGCAAACTCTAGCTGCTTCCCCTTCTCGACTGATCCATCCGGCACAATTTGCTCTGCAACCAATACATCTCCCGGCAGCTTGTTGATCTCGGCCAAAACACTCAGGTTACTCTCTGCAACTGTATTTATTCCTTTTATGCTTTCTATCAGTTGCTTTAGTTGATTTTCTGCATCGTTCATAACCTTTAGGCGGGCTGGCACTTCCCCAAGTTGCACAGAAGCTTGACGAATAATCAGATCCTTCCATTCGTCAATAGCCTTTACTTGATTGCTTGCATCTTCCATTTCCTGCATAAGATGATCACTCACCTGCGCTGAAATGGGCTGAACGGAAGGTTTAGCAACCTTGGCTATGATCTCACATAATTGAGATATTTGCTTCTGCAGCTCTTCTTTCTCCGCCTTTTCACTGTCAAGCCTAAGGAACAAAGCATCCAGCAACGTCTGCGTGTCCTGCTTCAATCCTTCAGTGGTAGCTTGACCGAGTGGTATTTTGGTCACCGTCACATCTTCTGCCGTGAGTTCCTCTTCTACCTTTCCTTCCGCCGGGATTAATATCTCAGCAAACTTCTCTCCCGAATCCTCGATGATCAACCTAGAAGTTGCTTTAGCAACTTTAGGCCTTCTGTCTCTTCTGCTCAGATCCTGAAGTAGCTGCAAGTCATGTTCCTCTAAGTTCATCTCTATTCTTGCTTCCGGAACCAACTGCAAAGCTAACCATTCCGAGAAATTACTTCTCGGAGAATGAGAAGTTGCTGAGTGCGCTACTATTTCCCGCTCTGCATCCTCTCCATCAGAAAGTGCCACAGTATCATGGCTGCCATCCTCTGAAACATCCAAGGACAAAGCTCTTTCGAACTCCGTCATCTGCAGCTTCAACATCTCCTCTGGAACGGGTGCTGAACGAAGTGGCTGCGGAGAGAAGATGAACGTTGCTGGTTTCAATGAAGGCATGGAAACATCCTGCTGCTGTGGTGCAATAGTTGGTGATCCACTAGGTACTGGAGAAGTCGGAGTCAAAGCTATGGTCGTAGAAGTGGTCTCCTCTTTCTCTTGAGATCTTCTGCGTACTTTCAACTTCTCGGACCTTCTGCTGCTCTCTCCTTCATGCTTTCGCTTGAGGGAATCTCCTGCGCCGAAGTTGCCCGTGATTTGATTCATCAATACTTCATCAAGGCAGTATCCCTTCGTTAGCAACCAGCTCGAAGTACTCACCAACACAGCTCCGGATCTTTCTTCTATTGTGCTGCAGCTGCCATTGCTATCCTGTAGTAGAGCTTTATCTCCTCCCATTTGATGGTAAGTGTCAAGTACCACGTTCCCATCATCTTTAAGATCCGCAGGTATCCGCGCTAGTCCAAAGTCAAATACTTGCTTTGCCGACAGCCTGCTGAAATCTTTCTTTCTGACCTCGTACTCACTTCTGCACTTCATCCAGAAATCTTCTAGCGAAGGTACATGTGCGTACTCCTGGGAGATTGTCTTCCTGGCTATTCCAAATGGATCAAAATTAAGCCGTGCAGGGAAGAACTCTTGCTCATACTCGGACAACATTTGTGCTTCCATTCTTCGAGCTCTGTGAATGCTGATGCAACTGTAATATCCCACAGTGAGTGGGAAGTAGCCCGTAGACTTGTGCCGCTTCGACTGAAGGTCGTGTAACTCCACAAGTTGCCTGCTTAGCTCCATGGCAATCAATCTGTCACTCGGGTACCTTGGCATCTTTGTTGGTTCACCTGAAAAGCTCGTAACCCTGAGGTATGTGAAATCTGCAAACTGGATGAATATACTGCCAATCTTGGACACTGCTTCCCATGCTTCCTTGCTTACTCTGTGAGTCTTCAAGTCTTTGTCTAACCTGCAGATGAAATCGTAGAAGAAACCATCGTTGATCACTTTGAAGTCCTTCTCGCACGCAGGTGCAGTAAGCTGTGGGTAGCACTCGAAAATGGGATCCTGGAAAGAATACCACATCTATCCAGCTTGGAAAAGACACCCTGTGAAGCTGCAGATATACCAAGTATGAAGTCATCTTGAAGCTGAAGGTACGCTTTACGTTCCGCAGTTGCTCACCGATGTTGCTGCTAATAATTTCTGACCAACTGATTATAGAATCAACCTTGTTGATTTCAATGGTCCTGATGAAAGCATACATCCATGTCCGGAAAGTGTAGGCATTCGCTTCACCATTCAACCTGCATAGCAATTTGACAATATCATCCGCCTCCTGCACCAAATTGGATCGTGGAAGAGTTCTCGGGAACCTGGAAGGGGATCTAGGCTTCTTCATGAACCGGCTATTCATGATGCTCACACAATCAGCTCTATGCTTTTCCCACCTACTGTCAGCATCCTGAATGCTAATAGAAGTCACCACCTTTCGTACTGGAATCTTCAAACAATAATCGAAGAATTCTGCATCCAAACGAATTATTGTCTTTCCCGCTACATCACGCACTGATCTGGATGAAGGATGGTAAGATCTAGCACACTCCATCACAAACTCTGGCAATTGGGCTGTACATGGGAAAGCTGCAGCTCGAATAATTCCACTACTTTTGACCGCACGCATGAGTGAAGTCTTTCCAGCTCTGGATCTGTCAATCAAATCAGAAAGAGGTTCTGGGCCTAGATCCGTGTCTCCTATGTCTGAAAGTTTAGAAGCAATGCATGAATCCATCGTGCTCTCTTTTTCATCTCCTTTCGCCATAGCTTTATCAATCTTTGTCTGAATAATTCTTTTTCTTCTAATTTGGCCTGCTTTCTTCAATACTGGTGCAGATCTGGACAATTCTTCAGATTCGGAGGATATTTGCAATGTATTGGACATTGATAAATACTCCTTTTCTTTTATAAAGCACCTGTAATGAGTTCCTGCAATTTATTCAGACAAAAATGGCCACCGGAGCATGAATAGTGAATTTAAATTATAAAAATCTGCACTTTTCAAGCCTGCTGCCCCAAAAAATGGTGTTTAATTTGCACATAAAGAGATCATGAATCCTTTTAATCAACACCTGAGCTCCTTTAACACCTGTGAAAACAATTGTGCAGACGAAGATGAACCTTTTCCAAAGCATGCGCCAAATCTGGAAGCTTTTAGCCTTTGTTAGCACTTTGTCTGTGCAAAATCCTTCCTCTAATGGGGGCGCACTTTTTCTCCTTGCTGCAATTCTTTACCTGTGTGTTGAATAATAAATCCATATGGCTGCCCATGCTTATATAACCTTCATAATTCTATAATTAATAATTGCCCTAACAATTAAAGGCAATTAATTAATTAAAAATTATGCTTTCCTCTTTTAAAAATAGCATGTTTAAGGACAGCCATCCAATAAATTAAATTAATCCAATTTAATCCTTCACACAGCACTTAACTTTAGCCTCACAGTGTGCTTTGACCATAGCCACTGAAAATAGAAATTAATTTAATGATTTAATGCATTTAAAATCATTAAATAACTCCTAAATGGGGCGCACTTTTTCCAAGGAGAGGGGCAGCCACTAAATAAATTAAATTTAATTAATTTAATTGCTTTCTTTTAATCCTCCTTTGACTTTTTGGCCTCCTCAAGCTTGGGCGCACTTTTTCCAAGGAGAAAGATTATTAAAAATAATCAATTTAATCACTTTAATCCTTCACCAAAGGGGGCGCACTTTTTTGCACATGTAATTCTATTTTTAAGAATTTTCACCATAATGGGATTCTTTACCCTGCAAGGTAGGCACCACAATCCCATGATCCACTTAAGTGATTTGACTTTTGCAATGGGATTCTTTACCCTGCAAGGTAGGCACTAAAATCCCATGATTTCACTTAAGTCACTTCCCTTTTATTATATCATGGGAATTTTCACCCTGCAAGGTAGGCAATAAATTCCCACCTGCCTACAGCCTCTATTTTTCCCACTGCAGCTTAAGTGACTTTTATAACACGGGAAAAAGTACCCTGCAAGGTAGGTATACAATTCCCATCCTACCTGCGGCTTATATTTTTCCCATCGCAGCTCAAATCCTTTGTTTTCCAAAAATGCGCCCATCCCCGCAGGGGCTTTCCTGTGCACGACTTCGCTTTTTCCCAGTGATCCAGACCTCTGATGATGACTTCCTCCGGGCAAAATGTGCGTGTATG